>JAQQRP010000192.1:0-13242 GCA_028454245.1 Halictus quadricinctus
TCCAAAATTAAGTATACAAGAATTATCGAGAAGCCTTGGGTCCACATGGTTAACTATACAAAGGCACCTACACGAAATGGGAAAAGCATATAGGAATATGGATACCGAATCAATTATCTGAGACCAACAAGAATATTCGTTGATCAATTTGCACTTCATTGCTATCCAGATTTCGTAGAGATCCATTTCTTAGCAGAATCGTTACCGAAGATGAAAAATAGATTCTTTATGATAACATAAAGCGTTTCAAGCAATGGCTTTCTGCAAATCAAACCGCTGTATCAACCCCTAAACCTAGCTTATCACTTAGAAAGGTGTTACTGTGCATTTGGTGGGACTGTCGTGGTATAATTCACTTTGAGTTGTTGAAACCTGGAGAAACAGTTACTGCTTAGTTGCATTGTCAGCAATTACAACGGCTGTATTCAGAACTATTGAAAAAGAGGGCATCTTTAGTCCACAGGAAAGGTGTAATACTGCAAATTGACAATGTCCGGTCCCATACAGCGAAACTCGCTCAGGAAAAAACCAAAGAATTGCAATGGGAAGTTTTACCGCACCCCCGTACTCACCGGTTATTGCTCCCTCTGATCTTTTCAGATCTCTGGAGCATTATTTAAGAAATAAAACATTCTGTAGAAGATGTTAGGAGCCACCTTGAGTCATATTTTGCTTCACGAACCCTGGATTTCTATAAGAGGGGGATTGAAAATTTGCAGGAAAGATGGCAAACTGTCCTTGATAATGATCGAGATGATATAACAAATTAGGAAATAAAAACTTGAATTTACTACAAAGTTTGTTTTAGATTTCAAAATAATTGATTACTTCTGGTTCCTCCTAATAGTATAATTAGTGAACTACGGGTTTTATGAACTCATGATGGTCGAGTACAAAATTGTAATAGCATTAGAAGAATCTAAGGATATACAGTGTTTACTCTATATATGTCCCAAGTGCCTAGCGTATAAAAGTCCCGGAACTATCCCCACTGCCGCGGGGTATAGGCTTAAAGGTAGAAAAGCGTCGGAGAGTATTAATGTTGTGAAACTCGCTTAGAAAGCTCGATGTCCGCGTTAGGCGAGCGGTGGTTGCAGTGGTCATCGATGATGCGCGTAACGCGACCAAGAGGGGGTCTGTGCGACGAAGAAAACGACGAAAGAGTATAATAAAAAGAGAGGTCGAGTGACACCGGTCGTCGTAGATCAAGTCGAGTCGGCGTGGCATGCGTAAGCGGCTTTCGCCGACCGATTTAATCGGCGGTACACGGACTTAATGTGGGTGGTAAGAAAAACGCGCGTGTGTCCGTGCGTGTTTCTTGTTGTCCCTGCAGACTCGCGAAGGGTACGGTGGAGGGGGGTACAGGGGGCCCAGGGAGATTTACAAAACCCTGCGACATGTGACACCGCGGCGCAAAGAATGATGTTAAAAAAGAACCGGGGAGGAAAAAAAAAGAAACAGCTTAAAACGGAATCCTACCGGTCGGCCTTGGATATCGAATTCGAACTGTCGATTGCTACCTTCCATCAGGGTATTATGTGCATGCACTTGCAGCGCACGGCGACTGCGATCGATATTACGTTGCAACGAACGTTTCGGATTATGGACCGATAGCAGCGGTAACACATTTACATAATATTTAAAGTATGCATCGCGCATACTTAATACGCTAATACCTTCTACACACACGGCTAACGATAGCCGATCGGCAACGTTGTTTGAATAATTTTTCATAATTAGATTGTAGACGTTTATTCGATCGGAAATTTGCTTGTTTTATTAATGGTTCGGTTGAACCTCGAATGCCCTAAGCGGATTGCAGACTTTAAGCAACAAAAATGAGTAGGTCTCATGCGGAAGAGTAAAAATATTCAAAGAATTCATGCACACGTGTTACGTAGCACGGGTAAAATAAAATTAAAATATGTATATTGTAAAGAAAATAATTTTTTGTTTCGCTGATTTTCGTCAATTTTAAAATTTATAAATTGCACAAACGTTGTTTTACGCAATGTGTATGGCACAATTGTTTTCCGGCATAAATGCGTTAAATTCAACGTCAGCCAACGATTCGTTAAATCGAAAATCTACATTGTTCTGTTCTGTACATTTTTCAGTGTAAAATTCTATCAAAGGGACGTAATTTTTTCCACTTTCTCGTAAACGTTTTCGACCACGTTTCACTGGCGAATAAAAACGAAAGCGTTACGTCCGTAATATAAGTGAAAAATAATTTGGAAGAAATTTCTATCTCAAAATAACAATATTCGCGAGCATTTCCCCCGGTAACGAGTCGTTAATTGAACAAAAAGAGTGGCGGGAACAAAGGGCTTGGAAATTATTTTACAAAAGCGCCGCACTCGTCTCCGAGATGAGTTTTAATTTCGTGCTGGTTGACCGTGCGCCTTTTATATTATTTCCATGGCGGAACAGCTTAACACCGTCAGCTTTTCCAACCAGCTTTCTCGCCCGACCTATTATACGCTCGCATTAATTTCTCTCAAACGGGATTGCGTAATCTAGTGCACGGTTCCATTCATTAATGACTCGCACGCTTTTTTATCGACGGCGGACGCTAATCGTCGATAAGAAAACGCTTCTGTATTATCGGCTACAATTCCGGGAAAACGTCTGCCGTCTTGTCACCAGGTGTCGTACGCCATCAATGTAATACCGGGAGCCCTCGTGTAAGGGGGATTTGCATAACAAAGCCTGCAATTTCTCATAACGCGGCGCACACAGATGCACTGAAACATGCAAGAATAAAATCCAAAAATTCAGACTTCTCAGAAATTCAGCTTTCTTTTAAAATTAGGCTGAGAGATTTCAGTATTTTGTGAGATGTCAAGATTTGCTTATTAAATAACGTTATACGTTATACAATTTTTTAAATAATTTTATTGGTCGAAACCGAGAGGAAAATGGTTCTATGTTGCTGATTTATTTATATTTTTAACTAAATGGTTCATCGATGTTCAGAAAATGTGTAAAACATTCTGCTTTTTAAATTTTCGAAATTTATCCTCTGTATGTACACTTTTGTGCCCGACTGCGTTTAACATGTCGTGTAACTGGTGTACAAAAATGTCAGACACAATTTTTTAATTTTCGGTGATACTGTTATTATTTTTCCTAGCTTATACGTACTTCTGTTCAATACAATATTCTGAACTGAATAAAACTAATAGAGTTATTGATGAATATGATTTTCGGTACGCTGGATCTATCGATCATTGTAGATGGCGTAATTTCTCTGCGCAACAGAGCGGTGGGGACACTCTCGTCTGCGAATAGGATGCACGTAAGAAAGCTCTCAGTTCTCCCCGAGTCTTCGTGTTCGGAGGAGCTTTCTGTTCTTATCTCCTGGTATGCCATGAATAATTTAGCGTAGGGGATGACAGGAGGTCATTCGTTTCCATCATGTTCCCCTTTCATCTCCTTAATCTTTTTCTTTAATCTTAATCGATGAGTAGATTGTCGAATGATTAATTAAAAACAATATAAATTTATTTATTCATTTATAGTTATGTAAAATATTTTCAGAAAATGTAGCAGTCGCAATTGTGTTTCTTGTATTTATTTTAATTTTTACAAAACCGAATTTTTTGCAGTTTCCAGTTATATTATTTTTAATACATATTTTACAACGAAAAAGCATCACTTTTCAACAACTATCTCCTCTCTCTAAAAAATAGAACAGTACAATCAGGGTTTTGAAATTTTGCAGTGCTAACAATTAATTTCATATTATTAGCTGCAGAAAGACTATATTTGTGGTAAGGATCGATAAAGTTTACGTAATACTACACTATAACGAACATCCTCCGAAGTAAGGAAACTTTATGTTCGTAACATAAAGTGAAAATGAAATCATTAGCTATCTTCTTAACGTCTGCAGGAAGTAAGGAGGAGGATGTTTCAACATGAAAGGTGGCAATCATTCGCAAGTGAAACTTCTCTCTGAATTATTATCGCTTCAATCAATTGCTATCATTGGACTGTAAACGTTTATACCAGCTCTCACTTTATTGAGCTCTTACAAATTATACGGCTACTAGACCGTACATTTTATGCATATGTGACAAATGAATAAACGCTACTTAAAACAGAAAAAAGATTCAAAGAATTTTAAGCTATTGAAAAAAGGAAGAAAGATACGGGGAGATTTTTTGCCGGTCATTTTGCAAAATTTTCTAACGGCCATCGAAAACCATTTTCCGAAATGACCAACTCTCCTAGGTAGACGGTATGGAAAACAATTGGCGCGGGATGGAATTTTTTTCCACTCATTCAACGTCGAGAAAATGGCATCCGTATTCCATTTTTCGCCGTCCCTCAATACGATTTTACGGCGTCGCGTCGCGTCGCGTCGGTCAAAGCGGTGGCGGTTTTACGAATCGATCAATAAAAATCGCGTACCGATGCGTGACGGGCAAACAGAAAAAAACATTATCCGTTTATGTGCAGATGGCCGCGTGAAATAATAACCGGCCGACGAATAGTGACTTTCAAACTTAATTTCCGCGCGATTTTTAAATTCACCCTGGACAAAGTCGACAATTATTCTTTGCCGTACCTTGACTACGAAGATTATGCTTCCATGACAAAAAAGATTTGCAATCAAATGCGAAATAGTACAAACATTTGAAGAATTTAAAAACGCTGTTTTATTATTTTCGATTCATTAAAATTATTAACCCCTTGGCGTTATACGCAAGTAAAATATTGTACGATATTAATTCTCGGAGTCCTGCGAGTTCTAGGCATTGTGAATCGTCAACTATTTTATGCAAATATTTTAGTTTTTCTATTCACAAATTACTCGACGAAAGTAAATATTTGATGTTCTATTTATGTTACTTTTCAGCTCGTCTCTCGTTAGTCGCTTGAAGTCCTCGGAGTTGAATATTTGATTCGCCATGGAAATGAATTGGATAATCGAAAGGATCGGATTTTCACGGCTTTGATGCTGGACGGTGATCAGCATCGCGTAAAATGCGCATTTCAAGGAGCCGGAGCTGAATATTCGAATATGTGCTTTTAAATTTTCCGTCCTGTAACGAGATATTATTCATAGTATTGAAACTCGCAATTATAAATTAATATTCAGCATTTCGAGTAGCTACGATCTGCAGTAAAATATTTCTTAGCTTCAATTTGTAATTCTTCTATTTAAAATATAATAAAATACTAGTAATATTGATTTTATTTTATTAATACCTAAACTTGGAGGTTGAACGAAACTTAAAATTCTCAATTAATAATAATGTGACCGTAATAATAATATAAGCTTCTAAAATTTTTATTAACATCGAATATGAAATAAATGTTAATTCTGAACCCATATAATAAAACTGAAATGTACAAGTGAACGTGAAAGAAATGGTTTAAAAGTTAAAAGTGCGAGTAACTTTCATTTCCAAAAGTTAACAGTTTTGTCCAATTTTTTTTATAACAAAAGCTCTATATGGAAGCTTTAAATTTTCACGTAGAATTTCCTGCTTCTCAAGACGCGTATATGATACATCGGCAAGTTCTTCTTGCAAATATTGTAATTAACGTCGAGTCTCCATACCGTAGCTGCTTTTAATTATCGCGGGGCCCGTAATTAACACACTCCTAGTTTATACTTACATTAGTTGCACAAAGGCGCCTAATGCTCATTTCTGCCGTGAGCTCCGTTTACCCCTTTCACGCGTTAAGCTGATTTACCACGTTACACACGACGGAGAATATTTAACCGTAAGCTTGGAATACGTTTACACGAAGCTGAGCGATACTCGAAGAACAGAGACGAGTGAGATTGAGTGCTGGCAGGGGCATCCTTCGCTGACGGTAAATACAAGGGGTGAAAAGGATCGCGGAGGGATGGGCAGAAACGCGAGAACGCCAAGGAAGCTTATTTAAGTATATTTGCGCTTTATCGACCGGCCATTAGCTTTCAAACACGGACCGGCATTATTAGAATCCCCAATATTCATATATTTGCCCGCGTTGACGATCGCAGTCGCTGCCAGGGGCGTTGAAAAGAAAGAAAAACGTCAATTGAAAGCAGAACAGATGAAATACACGTTTTCCAGATCGAACGTGTAACCCAATATTATCGAAAGTTTTCATGCAGAAAGTTTTGTAAGATTCATAACTTTTAATATCAGATGAAATAAAATTAATTTGTCGAGGTAATATTTCTCATTGTGAGCTTTTCGATATAAATTAATTACCGTCAATTTTCTGATAGCCAAAAAACAACAATCTTTATGTACGAAGTGAAAAAAAGTATTTACAATGTTTACGCGATGTATGTCCAAAACACGGGTCTAGCCAGGGACATATAGCGGCCAGGAGATACTATTCTTTATACCCCGCGACAGTGGGGATAGTTCTGGGACTGTTATCGGCTAGGAATTTGGGACATATACAGAGTAAACACTGATTTGATCACAGATTTTTGACTCGATTGTTGATGCTCATTTCACAACAATATTAACTTTATAAAAACAATTTATTTACAACACCGAGAAAAAGATATTACGGGGACCCATAAGTAATTAATTATTCTGAAATCTAAAACAAAGTTTATAGTAAATTCAAGTTTTTATTTCTTAATTTATTACCAACGTTGACACTTGTTGACCTTCAATACATCTCCATAAACATCGCAAATTTTCTTTGTTTTCACTGTTGCAGTAAATCCCGCATGAAAATGAAAAATAATGCAACGACGAATATGATCCTCGGAAGGTACGGACGCCGCCATTTTATTACAGGGTTGTAAAAAAAATTATACTTTTTAGAATAAACGATCGGTACAGAACTGAAGGCAGAACAAATTCTTTACAAATAATTATTTCTGGGTACCCCTAATACTATTTCAGTATTTAGTCAGCCATGAAATCTTCTTTGCCCTAAATATTTTGTTTTCGATCAAAGTAACATGTTTTCCTGGATAACTTCAAAGAACGAAATAGACCGATTGAATTGTACTCGAGACCTCGTTTGAGATAACAAAAATGATCGTTTCTGTATATAACTGGGAAGTTTCCAGCATTAACTTCGTACAATTTCTTGCAAGTAATTGGATCGTCGAGCAGATGAAAAGCGGAACGAAACTCGGTTCGATTTTCCTGGTCGAGTTGTCATAGAAAGATTGCTGTTCCGGAAACTCGCTGAGCCTGGCAAAGGTTGGCAGTCCGATCTATATGTACGTTCGTTCTTTTCGAGAAAGCGAAGTGTGTCATCGCAGATAAGGGAGAAGGAAACCGCGGGCAACGTTCGAACGATCAAAGAACACCATCCATGAAATATTGACACATCCCGAACCACATGGCTCACCCGTTCTTTCGGAATATCGAGCGCAATCGGTACGAGAGCATCGGCCGAATCGACGTCGCACCTCGTTCCGAGCGTGCATTAAACACAGTCTGCGCACTCATATTTTACTACCATACTGTGTTTTATCGCTTCCGGGTTCGAGGATCGCGCGAAAGACGCCGTGAAACGGGGCCGAGATTCGTCGGCGGGTTTCAATTTCTGTTAGCCAAATGCTTTTCCCAACTGGAGGGGGGAATGTTTCTCTAAAATGAAACGCTCGAACGGTTAAACTTTATTTTCTGAACACAGTCTAGTATTTTTAATCGGCGAGCGAACATAACAAAGTGATAATAAGCCAATTTTTGTGAAACTTTAGGTTATAAGCAAAATAGTGAAAACATTCACACGATTTAAAAATACTGGTATATTATTTTATAAACTGACATTTGAACTGAACATTTAAAATATTAACACTAGAACTACCGGACCAGTCAAAATGACTGGTTCCTACTTTTTTCTTTTACAATTACTAAAATTGCAAAAATATTTTCGTCGGAAATTTTTTAATGAACCTCTTCATTGAAACACGTGTTGCATTAAAAGTTGTATGAAGTCTGAATGGGCACAGTCTTGTCACTGTTACAGAGCAATATACGTCAGTCGCATTTATTGCTCGGTGGTTCTAGTGTTAACAACGACGACGACGACGCCAATGGCGACGTTAATGAACGAAACAACGAGAATTGCTCGAACGATTTTCTAACAGGAAAATTCTGTATAATCACCTAATTTTCGCCACGTTCCACGAGACCCACCTTAATTATTCAAACAGTTGATTCACCAAACCAGAGCCCCTCAGATACCATTTACGTTGGCGTTCATTATTCGAATAAAATCGCGCGCACCTGTGCTCCGCTAGCAGCCCCTAAATCCTCTGCTAAAAAATTCCTCTCGTTACCATCGAGTTTTCTAAGAGCAAAAAAGGGAGCAAAGCCTCTCGCAAAGCCCAGATTCTAAAAAGATAATGAAACGTACCCTTATAAATCTCTATCGGGATCCAACGACCGCCGAACGGCAACACGCGAACAATTATTTTCCGAGATATTTGTAAAAAATTGTTAGGTTCGCTACAGCGACTTCCGCCATTTTAATCGAATTTTGATTAGGTCTGTTCTAGGTTTTTTAGGAAGCCTTAAAACACGACCAAGCGCATTAGCGCATTGTATAGCGGAAAGTTGTCCGGACTCGTGTCCTTGACAACAGATTTCAAGGTCAAACGGAGAGGAGTACCCAGTAAATAATTACTTTGCGATCCCCTAACAGAGAAACAAAATTTAAATTAGCAGTGAGCGTCTGGATGGTTAATTATTGACACGAAACCAGAGCCCTGTAGGTATTACGTTCGCCATTTACGTTCGCCTTCATTATACGAATAGAATCACTACCATCGTTACCACCGAGCTTTCGGAGAGAGGAAATCCTCTCGCAAAGCCGAGATGCTAAAAAAGATAATGAAACGACCGGTACCCTTATAAATCTCTATCGGGCGATCCATTGGCCACCGAACGAGGCCAGGCGAACAACGAAGAAATCAGGCCGAGGTGAGGCGAAAGGGCGTGGAGGGGAAAAAAAAGGCCCGGCAAGAAGAACACCGCCATAAGAATTCCCGCTTTATCGAATCGCGCCGCTTCATCGGCTCGAGCACTTCGTTTGATGCTCGCTTCGATGAGAATCGAAGTTAATGGAAGAGCCGCACACGGTTGGTGTAGCCTCGACACCGGTGCACACCACCTACGCGCTCACACAGAGAGAGAAAGAGAGAGAGGGAGAGAGAGAGAGAGAGGGTTGGTGACGCTTTTAATCACGAGGGACAACGACGATGAAAAATCCAGGTCGTAGGGGGTGGGAATCCACGGAGAACGGCCTGCAGCAGGGGCGCTCGAATCCCCTAGCTACCGTCCGAGGGTATTAAAATGTCAGGTTGCACTTGCCGGCGTGCCTAACCTATCGGATGCTGATGATATCGTCGACATATGATAATAGGGAGTGCGCTTCGGGGGCAGAAATCCCCTCGCGCTGGCCACCGAGCCATCCCTTCCATCCGCATGCATCCCCATGCATCCCCACAACCCTATGCTGCTGCGTTCCGAAGCATCAAGGAATGCTCTGGAGAGTGACCACCGAGTTAAAGGGATGAACGAGGGAGAAAGGGATATTTTCATCCGCTCAGGGGTTGTTCTCAGAAAGTCTGGCCAGATTGGAAGATTGTCTACAATTTCGACTGTCCAGGCCCTCGACTGAACGTTTTATGGTATCAGATTCGTTACGAACATTTCGGCCAACTATTAAATGTGTATATCATTTATTCCTTCTGAATCGAAATTGAATTTTTTTTTTTTTTTTGGTGATCAATATTTAGCCATTCCAATAAATATAGGAATATAATAAATTTCCTTTTTTGAAACAGAGCGTTATCGAAAGCAAAGTAAATCTAATTAGGAAAGGTCAGGTCTGAAAAATTCATTGGAGAAAATTAAATATTTGTAACAGTGAATATTCTGGAAATCCAGGAATATCCGATTTCAATTAAAAATTCAGCATAATTGAAAACTCGATGCTTTTAAAGAACGCAAAGCCGGATTGTTTGCTCGAGAAATTGCGTATCCAATTTACAAAAGGATTATTCCATGATACATGGACGAATGACAAACAAACAAACAATGCCGCGCGGTAATATTTCAATCGCTGCGACTGTTCGAAATTTAAGTTAATAAACTGGACGCGTTCAAAAAGTTCGTGCATTTTCTGACTAGTAAAAAACTGCTTTGAACCCGCGAAATGATGCAAGTATTAGGTTACTGTTTGAAACGGGACGATTAAGTTTTCCTTGATCAAGAATTTCATTAAGTTCGCGGAGCAAGGAACTCGAAAATGGGATAAAAAAATGTCGGAAGCAGGTCGTTATTAAAAAGGAGAGATCTTGTTACTCGCAATTTCGCTGAGGGGCGCCTTTCGATCATGCGATCTGCGCAAGCCGGGCAAAAATTCTTCAATTTCGATGGGACGCTTTCATTTGAAACTGGAAACATTCCAGGGTTACGTTTACCCTTCGTAATATGGACGTGACGTTTATTTACGAAGATCTTAAACCCTCCGGGCTCTAAGCGCCCCCCCCCCCCTTCCCAGGGTGAGTTACAGCTAAATTTAAGCATCCCCTATTCGTATCCATTTTGTGAGTAGTCATTAGTTAGCGACGGTGTTACAACTTCGACTGGATTGCCAGTAGATATGCCGGTGTATTAATAGATTAAAATCTCCCAAGTAAGCAGAGCGACAAAATTAATGGCCGTGACTTGGAAGATGAATCTGTATCCCAGAGTCATTTGTAAAAAGGAGACTACAAAAGTTATGTTTCTCTTTGAAAATGTTTTTAAAAAAATTATTTATTATCGCTACATCAATGCAATATTCAAGATTCGCAATGAGTTGCACTGCGAATTCTGTTTATATCCCGAGTTCCATTCAGCACCTTCTGACCCAGAGGAACAGACTTGTTAGATGACAGGATATGACAAAGCTAATTAATGAACCATGGCAATCACATTATGTCAATCTTAATAGGCCCATTAAAGACGAGTTATTACGGCCCATCCTACTGCTCTACTATGTATAGCTATTGCATTTATATAGTACGGCTATAATAAAACGTTCGACAGTCTGAACGGTATAATGAGTAAGCTATATTGGACATGTGAAACACGAAAATTGAGATAGCTATTAAGATAATCTCTGCTCCTCTTTTTTACCGCCAATAAAATTAGTCCTTTACGGGATATTACTTTCGACCTGTGTCCATAAAAACGAGTTTTGACTGTGATGATTCTACGGAGCATAGATAATATTCTATCGTGTGAATTTGATTATCCAATTTTATTCAAAGCCAATCTATTATTCAAACATTATTTCCTTATATTACATATTCAAAGAAATCAATTTCCCATGGACGCATCTTTGCAATCTCAGTAATCGCAAATTAAAAAATCTAGAACCCGCCATTTCGACTAAAGAGCGAAGAGTCCCGTCTGAAACAGCCGATCCAAAACGAAAAATCGCCGGATTTCATTATTCCACCGTTCAAATATTTACAGAATCGCAAGGATACCTCCCCGATGACTAATTGGTACACTCGAGGAGATCCCATTCCCATCTACCACTCGGCATACCGCGAGTGATCAAATATTTCTGAGCGTTAGTGTACCTACGAGGCTCCAATTATCTCCGAGCAATCTCGGTCTTCGTGCTCTCAACGTTTATGACGGGAAAATACACGAAGATCCGTCTAATAAAGACAGCCCGGGGCGTCCCAGTCACGACGGCGTGGGAACAGGCGCTAGGCGGTTGGAAAATAAGGAAGCGACTCGAAAGAGCCAGCGATCTACGTTAATCCTACCCGATCTACGTTCGGGGCTGACCGAACGTTTCCCGATCTTAGAGTCAGCAAGGTACCGAACCCCAAATTTTGTTACATCTACCCTGAATTCGGACGATTTTACTGGGCGGCGACTCGATATGTCGATGATGGTCGGCTATTATCCAAAAATGGTCAGGTCCTGGAGGACACTAGGGTCCCCCTTCCAACCTCTCTTAGGCCGTAGCCTCACCTTGCGAAGGACACTGCCCTCGAAAGGCAGGGTTAAGCCTAACGGGCCTGTCTTTCGACGAACTAGAAGAACAAAGTTAGACGAGGCTGAAGAACAAGGGACAGTCCAGGGACCTTGGCTAGGTCGGCCTCCGGTTCGCGCCACGTCGACATCCTCTTTAGCCTTATCTGTCGGGCTGCACGTAAGCTATAGGACGGTGGTTCGAGGGGTGGTGCGGGGGCGGGACGGGGGCGACAACCCCGTGTGTCTCGTCTACGAACACCGGCGGGGGGCTCCGCTCGTTCGGGCATGAAAATTCTGCACCCCTCGTTGCACAGAATCATCCCCCATCGATCGACCTATTCCGCTCTCGTTTCGCCCCCGATGTAGGTGGTAGGTGAACAAAAAAGGGGGGAGAGAGAGAGCTGCGGGGAGAAAAAAAAATGACAGGCAAAATATAACGACGGCAAGCCCGATCCGCGAGACCAGACCGCTGCGTAAACAATTTAATATTCACGCGCAGGGAACGTGTAAACGCCGGATCCGCCGAAAGGAACACCGAGGAGCGAACGCCCGACGCTCTCGGGATTAATGAAACGTGTTTTAATTCGCGACACGTTCGCCGCCCCGGCGCGTCGAGGCGAGGCGAGACTCGCGAAAGAAATTCCGAGGACAAGATACTCCGAAGACGCCAGCCAACGACGGGAATATTAGGGAACGTGTTTAGCCGGTGAGTTTTATTCCTGCCGCATCCTCGCGGCGTTCCGGACGGGCTTAGAGCGACGCTCTCCAGAGGAGACTTCTGAAATTAATCGGCCGAGAGGCAGATTTCTCTGCACTCCTTTTAAGTGCTTCTACTTGGCACGTTCCGAGCTGCAGAATACTTGTAATTTTGCGAATAATTTTTATTGGGGCCATCGAGAGAGTTTTCTTTTGAGAGAGATACGCTTTTATTAGGTTGGCAAGAAAGTAATTTCGGTTTTCATTAATAGATGGCTTTATGTTTTCTTTGATTGACTTCTGTTAACGTTGCATTTGTTTTCTTTCTGACACTTCATAACTGCATCTTTTAGGTTGCTTTTGAAGCAAATTACACGTAATTTTGATTAAAATTGTTAGTTCTGTGTCAATTTGAACATGGAGTGTAAAATCGAACATTATAAGCACATATTGCTTTTTTATTTCCGCAGAGGTAGAAAAGCTGCCGAGGCTCACAAAGATACAGGGTGAGTCACCAAACGTTAGCACCTCAAATATCTTTGTTGTTTCTAAAGATACGTAAAATATGGCA
>JAQQRP010000193.1:0-13238 GCA_028454245.1 Halictus quadricinctus
TCATTATGTTTTAAAAATAGGTATAATTAATATCGGCATAGTAATTGGTACCCCCACAGTAATTGGGTCCCTTACCCTACTTAATCATTTGAAATGTTTAGAAAATTGGAATTTAGTTGGAACGTTTGTAATTCTGTTAATCAATTTATATTAATCAGTTGTAAATTTATTTGAAATCCATATCTACTGTTTTCCAAATTGAAGATTCACTGATTAAAATGGCAGTAAATTCACAGAATGAGATGGAGATTATCTTCGACAATAGAATTGTTAAAAGCGATACGGTCGGATTCAAAGAACATGTATTGCAGCACGAAGACTTCGTTCGTTTGCTACATTAATTTGTAATGGTAATGTAAAAATAGAGTCCTGTTTAATCAGTGTTCAAATACACAATTCCCAAATCTGCCAGAAATATATTTTAGTTTTTTTTTTTTTATAAATACTCCACAAATTCACAAAGAAAAGGTTACAAATTAATTTGTACACGCAATAACTTCTGTTTCGTCTTATTCTGGCAGCAAAGCGAAAAGGAATAAACAAAATTGCAATTCCCTCGAAGTTTTCGAGAGATCGAGGTTCGACTGTGGTATAAAATCGTATAGAGAACGCGCCGAATGATAAGTCCAATTAGGAAAGAAACTATATTTGAGACAGTTAAACATTAAAGCTTTATACAACCTTGCAAAACGTATATCGCAATCAGATTCATTTGCTTTCGTTAATACGTCACATGAAAGGTAAGCGCGCTGACCAATTAAAATTCGCTTAAACGTCGGATTAAAGCCAATCGAAGCTGGATTGAAAATTACATTTTCGCCGAGGTGTAATTAACGATCACACGAATGAAGGTGTTCCTGCGGCACCGAGACCTGGAAGGAATGCAGCTAACTGCAAATTTCCGGTAGGCTACATTCTAAAACGAAATGGACATACACGCGCCCGAACAAATTCTATCGGGCAGATTATGTGTACATACTAGGTCGCTTAGAACCTCGTTCATTTCCGATTCTCTTTCGTTCCCTTCGTTTCGCGCCTTTCCTGAGGGCACTATCGCGCCCGTACGTGAGTGCCTGCAAGGTCGATTCGCCTCCCATCCACTCCCTTTTTCAACAAATCACGATGCCGTTCACGCGAGCTTATGCAAATTTTCTTGGCGAAACGGACAAACGTGGAAACGTCTACACGTTTGAAGACGACAATTTGCGGTCACTCTTTCGACAGTAGTTTATAAAAAAACTCATAACATACCTTGATATATGTTATTTAGCCGATAGGGTAAAGTAGCCTAATATGAGATCCATTTTTTAAAAAAATCACAACTCTAGTTTAACCCTTTGCCGTACAATATCGAGTCAGACTTGTAAAAACTATGTTTTTTTTTCAAACTACTGCTTGTTTCTTATATTTGATTAAATTTCTTAACACGTTCACGGACAGTAAAAATTTCAGTGAGCTGCAAAAATAGACAGGCAATTTTTTTGAAACTAGTTGTACTATCCGAAATCTGATTAGACATAAACAATAATAATAAGTTAACTGTTGTAAGGAGGTTTGACGCGTCAATGTCCTTTGCTCACTCAGAGGAAACTGTTTATTTAACTAAAACTCATGGTAACATCAATTTAACAAAATGCTAACGCAACGCATAAATCAAGAAAATTATATATAACAGTATAAATCAATAACAGGTAAACATATGAGTAATACAAACGGTGATATAAACATTCTTACACTGTCATTAGTAATGACAGTTGGTCATTATTTTGAAATGTATATTAATTACAAAACTTAAGGTTGTATAAAATTAAATGAATAAAAATTGGCTTTAAAATTTGAATGCCATAGCATTCATGTCAATTTGCATCACTATGAAAATAAATGCTATAGCATTCACGTCCGCGAACGTGTTAAAGATTCTACGCTACAATTTAGATACTACATTCTAGTTTGAGAATAAAAAAAATGATCCATTTCAGATGTTTCAATTTTTGTCAGTAATGGCCGCCATCCATCAATATCACTGTTAGAAGACTGGAATTTTTCACTTATTAATTATTCTTAAAAAAAATCCTGGAAATATCATTTCCAGTTTTTTTCTTTCATTTCTGAATAGCTATTTAGCATACGAAACGCTTATAAGAAACACCGATTAAAAGTTAGAAATGCAAATATATGTCCCATAAAATTATTTTATCCGGGTTCATTGGATTTCCCTATAGCTAAAATTATAAATAAATAACGTCTAACGAGAATTAAGTTAAGCCTTTCAATTGTCATTTTGCCGAATATCAAGAACCAATTAAGTACAATTTAGCAATATATTTTATAGACACTGCTTGCTATTTTCGTCACGCTTCGAACGGGAATTGGCAAGCTTCATCTTCGCTAACAATAAGCAATTCGAAGAAACAAGGTCAGAGAACTATTGATACCTAATCACAGAAGGGATATCAACTGAAAAATGGAGTTAACCACGAAATTGTGATAAATCAGAGGATAAACTAATATCAGACAGTGGTGGTAAGATGTTTTTGTACTCACAGTGGTATGAAAAGGAATATACAAGAAAAGATACGACAGAATTTAACTAGAATTAAGTAATTTGTTCTTTTTTTTTTAATTTTACATACAGATGTAGTTTCTAGACAGCGTTACGTGCTTATATAGCAATAAATTTCAATACTAATCTCAATTATGCATTTTAAAGGAGAGAAAAACACGTAATAAAAGAGAAAGTGTAGAGAGAAGAATAAAATTCAATTCCATCATAAACGTAATCATGCCACTGTGTCTTTTTTAATATAGAAAATTGTCTTGGATGTTTCTACATCTTATTTCGTCAGCACGTCTCAGATATTTTATTTTACTAAAGAACAATATTAAATAAATTTTCGAATAAACTCCTTCAATCGTTTGCGTGTTATAATAAAAGTCATGTAAAACATTATGGAATATACTCTTATAATTAGTATGAAAGAGTAACAATAAGTCAATCTAATTGCTCGATGGCTTCAGTGTTAACACAGGACAGTGTAACCAAGATGAGCACTTTGTTCACAGTTAATTTCGCCGTGGTCCCAACGTGGTACGTAATACAAACGACAGAAATTCCTCTGAATCGAGTTGCACACGCCTAAATACAGGGTTAAGTTCCGATCCAGCACGCAACCGGAAACACGAGCGCTTCGACCAAACAATACTTTCGCAAAAAAGAGAGCACAACAATGGAAAACAATAACGGCGAACGGTGCGTGCAATATACACTCACGCGAGGGAAGCTTTGATCAGCGTTTCCTTGACGGTTCCCATTGTGCCGATTTCCCTAAAAACGCGTCAGAATTTTCCTACTTTTCCTTTTCTTTGGTGAATGCAATTTTCGAATGCCCTTCGTAAAATTTTTCAAAATCATGCTGCTTGAAATATGAACCAAAGTTATTTACGGAAAAGTCTACAATTATTTCCACTCTTCTTTCATGCTGATTATTTTAGCAAAAACAAATTAACGCAAAGTTCAACTACGAATATGTCTAGGTGAAATGAAATAAAATTGAATTCAATGTTTAAATGGATAAAAAAAAAACCAATAAAGGTTTAATTAATTATACCAATACGATTTATATAAGAACAACATAATATTAAGTTGGTTATTACTTAATTTCATTAGATCTCTATACTTAACAACTTCATTACTAGCGGATTTTTATGCAAAATGAAAATTGTCTGCGTTAATTTTAAACTACAGAATCTACGTAATCAATTTTTTTTAATCGTTTTGATAAGTAAAAAATAATACAACGATATTTTGAAATTCTTTGTTTTATATTTGACCTACTCATTTTTGTCGTAAATGCACAAAACCTCCAGTTTATTCATTACACAGCTCTGTTTGCAAATTTATCTGCGGTGTAAAATCAAAATTGGGTGTACAATCTTCTTAAACAGAGAACGTTCTCTTTCATCGATTCTGTTAAATAAAACTGTGTATATCGTGTATCGAATGAACAGAACAATTTCGTTTCCGTGTAAAGAAATTTCCAATGCCTTCCTTTCTTCAACAGCCTGTACACGCCATTAATCCGTTCAACTATGCAACCACAACAATTTTTCGCTGGAGGCTTCGAAGTGGCTTTCAATTACGGCGATTTTAATCAAACCCGATGAAACGCGATTCTTGGGATCTTTGAAAAATTTCCTCTCGCATTACAAGCCTAAGCACAAAAGGATACACGTGTTCACTTTCGTCCGTCAGCAACCGTTGCTGTGTATTTTCTGCAATTTGCCTGGCGTCGCCGAAGAAACATGTTTCTTTTATGCGGTCCGGTAACAAAGGTTCCACCACACAAAGGTACATGCGACGTGAAAGCACCGTGAAAACGGATCGAGCATTTCTCGGTGTTGCGTGTACGATTAGCTTTCGTATCGGATTGAACTCGAGGGAAAATTAATCCGATTCCCTCCCCTGAAGAGCATCGCAATCATTTTCCGTTTGAAATTTCTTTCGGAGATAAGAGAGGCTCGACAATATTTTTTCGATATAAAATTATATTTCGTTAACCCTCGGACGGCGGACCATTCTTATAACTATATAACTAATGATATATTTAGGGCCATTCGCCATGTTTATTAATTTTTTAAAACTTTTTCTTACAGATACATACTTCTTGTAGATACTTTAATCTTTCTATTGTAGCTAATGTAGCAGCTGTTTGTTTAATTAATTCGCCAGAAATTTAGTACTAATTGCATGACGATTTTGATTGTCTGGGTCAAAACAAACTCGAACTCAGCTATCGGAGAATAAAAAAATTAGTATGTAAAGAATTAATAATTAATATTATTATATGATAGTATTTTAAACTATAATAGTAGGTCGTGGCAGCCACTTCTGCAAACCACTTCTTGTGGTACCAGAGCGGTTTTAATCTTTAAATGACAATTACTTGAATACTACGTGCTACATAAAAAAGAATAATTTAGATAAGAAGTGAATGGTTTTGAGGGGGCCACAATCTGGTATACATAGTTTCTTCGTAGACAGACGCGTAGAGGTCATATGAAGGTGACATTCATTTTTCTTATTGGAATCGTGTATTTTTTAATGCTACAATTGATGAAGCTCCGATACCCTCCACAGAAAATGATATTGAGCTGCTTATGTAAAAAAATTATTATTTTAGGATATATTTTGAATCGAAAGATGTCCACACTCCTGTTGTTTCAAAGTATACTTTGCTAGGTATTCATACGTAGATATTGCAACGTAGAACAATTTTGATTTCTAAACGTTGTATTTCAAACGAATATACAATTATATACAAAAATGATTTAAATTGTGTTAAATCGCGGTATAAACAATGAATTCGCAAAAAAGCTGCAAAAAAACTTCTTGCTTATAATTAAATTAGCACAGAGGAAAAATCTGAAAAATGCATCATTTTACATTACAAAAATATTGGGACTTGTTTAAGATATAAAATAAGATACATATATTTATATAATGATATGATATTATGTCTATACATGTATACAATATACACAACCTTCAAAATATGATTATAACAATTACTAGAATACTTGATTTTTTCAGAGGCTTAACAAACTCAATTTTCATTTTGCATACGTGTACTTTGTGCATTTTGTTAAAACATAAACGAAAATGTACATGAAAGTCCAAAAATGAAAGGTTTTGCAGTTTTATGGCAAAAAATAAAAAAATTAATTGGACTCTTTTACAGACATTTAAGCTTTGAATGGAAAATTTCGTCTTATTGTGCCGAGTTACTATTCGTAGTTTCGCGTCGAATTTAAATGACCGAACAAAATTAATTGAGAAGGCTCAAACCCGCGTCTATAGGTCTCGAAGGTTATATTGTACCGTTATAAATGGAAATTATCGTTCCATATGCCTATAAATATTATCGTGGCGATGCTCAAACTGGTTTTAGGTATTTGGTGCGGGACACAAAACACAACCGTGGTCCAGCACAGCTGCACGATTAACCGGTTTCCCTGATTACAGGCGACACAGTCTATGGACTGCTCCAATGATTCTTGCCGTTTATACTTTGATGACATACGCCTGTACTGACAAGAAGTGTAATAACAACCTAGCCCATGTGCGTAGCTCAAATTAGTGAGAAGCGTTGCGTCATTAACGTTCATTTTGCAATTATTATTCTCTTAATTACGCTTTTTCATTGCTGTTTCATCTCTACGGTTTTCTACACATGAAATACATATATAAAGTGTCCCAAAAATGGTGTACTTCCTTGAAAGGGGTGATTCCTGAGGTGATTTGAAGTAACTTTTTCCTTTACGAAAATGTTCTCCGCGGCTTTGTTAAGGAGTTATTAACGAAAAACGCGGACCAATTAGAGCGCGGCTATAGTAGAACGCGGTGTTGGCATTGGCCGAGCCGGAATCAGTCTGCTGTAGCCGCGCTCTGATTGGTCCTTGTTTTTCGATAATAATTCCTTAACAAAGTTGAAGGGAATATTTTCGCAAAGGAAATAGTTACTTCAAATGACCCAAGGGATTACCTCTTTCAAGGAGGTACAATATTTTTGGGACACTCTGTATACATATCTATATTTCTTCCGCAACGATATACACGAAACATTTGGGAAAAAATTATTGCGACAATGTGTAGCAAATTGAAAGACAATTTGTGCATGTGCAGTGTGCTCACGATCATTTTTCGTAAAATATTATCTCATTGACTTTTTATGTTCAATAATATACTGATTATGCCCTGCTAACAAATATGCCTGTAGCTGAAAAGTATAGTTCGCATTAATGAGAAGCGTTGCTTAATTAACTTTCGTTGTGCAATTGTTATTCCCTTAATCACACTTTTTTCATTGCTGTTTGATCTCTACAATTTCCCGCACAGGGAATATGTATTTCTTCCATAACATTAATTCTCTGTACCTGAGCGATATACACAAAACATTTGCGGAAAAATTATTGCAACAATGTTTAGCGAATTGAAAAAGAACTTGTGCACACACAATTTTATACAAAAAATTAGCGCACTGATACCATCTGGATTTTTCAGTATCGTATTTAATAATATGCTCATTTAGAAACGATTTGTTACTAATAGATAGAGGATCTTTATGCAAAATAAAAATTTTCAACCTGAATTGCAACAAACTGGAGTGAAATAGAAAATCTCCTTTCTTAATACGTTTAACGGGTCGAAAACAATATAACAATATTTTTAAATTCTTCCAATGTTTTTACTGTTTTAAATTACATTTATTCATTTTTTACATAAATGCATAAAATCCGCTGCATAGTTCTTAACACTAACCGTATCGAGTACAAAATGTGGCTGATATACGACATGTATATAAAAATTTCAGGACTGAATTTACATGTTTAGATGTCTCGCAATTTTTATAGCATTATGTGCTTGAATGAAGAAATTTGTTTAATAATTTTGAATGGAAGTATCTGCGTAATTTCAATGAATACAAAATAAAAGATGTGAAATCGGTCATTTGACCAGCCGTGGTACGGTTAGTATTAAAAACAGGTAAAGTAGGCGATATGCTAACCGAGCACATTGTTTTGGTAGTATTAAAAAGTTCGGACCGTAGAAGATCTGGAAGATAGGGACAGTACGTACCCACTCGATGATTATTTGTAAACAGCACTGTTTTTTTAAGCCAAGGAGAGTGAGTAAGAATTACAAACACATAGTTTACATTTGTTGTACCAGTTTTACAAATATATCTACCGTAAATCTGACATCAGAAGCTGCATTTATTATCAAAATTGTTCTATCATTCAAAATAAATTATACATATTATGAATGTCATTCAGAAGATTAATAACAATAAAATAAAAATTGCACTAGATTCCTCTTGCTAATGAGTGCGATTCATGAAAAATAAAATAAAACTATGAAATTCCAATCAATTTTATATTTTATAATTTTTCGAACAATATCGTACACTATGAATATAGTATACAAGCTTGTGGTTTTTTGAAAATTTATTTTAACAGGACGTCTGATAAAAATTGCAATATTTTCGGATACTGGGATAATGGGATATTTCGCGAACTTATATATGTATATCGGTGCTATTTTATTCTATCTTTTTCTATGGTCATAAATGTCGGCAATTTAGTAAAAAGTGAAAGTCCAACACGTGGCTTTCAGCTGGACACTTCAGATATTCGGTTCGTTTTATGACGGGCAATTGTAAGAAAATCCTTTTACAAAAGCTATTTATCTGGTACTTCCTGACTTCGCGATGGCCTCTTCGAATAGAAAATATAGATTAGAAGATTTAAATTATTGAGGCAATTAATTTATTTGTGACAGTGTTTAAAAGAAAAAAATTCCGAATATGATTTCACTGCTGAATATGAATAGCTAAAAAATATATTTAGAATTCCAGAGCAGCCACGTGGGGCGCCACCGCCTATGACACAGTTTTTAAATAGAATGAGATTGAAGTGTGAATGCGTCATTGATGATACCATAAATGCACGTGTGTAAAAGTACGGGTGTGCAGCGCACCTCATTGTAGTGAAACGTGATCAGCTGTCGTTCATAACTCTAAATACGTGTACAATAGATTTTTGACACTTCAACCATTCAGTTGCATCAATTTCTTTAATCACATACTGCAAATCTACGTTTTCGGCTGATATCGCGTTAGTAATTGTTTCATTTCACCATGGTAAGTGACGATTTGACTTTTCGAAATAGAGGTTATGTTAAGATGAATATCTCTGACTCCAAAAAAGGAATATCATTGTCAAGATTCAAGATCTGAAATAATTTTTAATGCTCTAGCTGCTCAATATTATAATAGTAAGAAAGAGTTAAAGTAAGTTTTTCTTTAATTGCTTTATCTATATGTTTGTATAACCTAAATTTTATTATTGTAGCAAGACCCGAATGAAGACACCCAGTGGAATGACATTCTTAGGAGTAAAGGGATTATTCCAGAAAAAGAAAAAGAAGTTACGGAAGATCAAATATTGGACATAGTGGAAAATACTATAAATGAAAAAACTGGACGAAGTACTTAAATATTCTGTTATTAATTTTATGCTATATATTTTATTTCAACTACTAATGATATTTCCACATTGTTTAGCAACCGATGATTTAGAAAGCAAAACATTAGATGAATTAGATGAACTGGAAGATGAAGAGGATGAAAGAATTCTATTGGAGTATCGTCGTAAACGAATAGCAGAAATGAAGGAGTTGGCTAGTAAATCTAAGTACGGAGAAGTCAAAGAAATATCAGGAGAAGATTATGTTCAAGAAGTAAATAATGCTGGAGAAGATATTTGGGTAGTTCTTCATTTGTATAAGTCTGGGTATGATCATTTATTTCACAAAAAGAAACATTCGATAAAGAGCTACACATTACTGTAATTATTATTTCCAGCATCCCACTTTGTACGCTAATAAACCAGTACTTAGCTAATCTAGCAAGAAAGTTTCCAGCAACAAAATTTTTAAAAAGTATTTCGACCACTTGCATTCCTAATTGGCCAGACAGTAATCTTCCTTGTATTTTTGTATACAACAATGGAAACATGGTGAAAAAATTCATTGGTCCAATTGAATTAAGAGGCATGAAACTAACAGAAGCAGGTATGCACAACTATGAATACAGAAACAAATTTTTAATGTAGATAACCTATATGAATAATATTAACACAAATGATTATGCAATAGAGTTGGAATGGTTGTTGGGTCAAGCAGAAGCTGTGTCAACGAAAATTACCGAAGATCCAAAGCCGAAAGTTAGAGATGTATTGTTTTCTACACTAAGGCTTCAAAACGATGATGTATCCGACGATGGTGATTGGTAACTGTATTTATGTTGTCTAATTATACAAGCCAAACCGACGTTCAAGTATTGTAAGGCACAGAGCGTTTAATTTATTTTATCACTGTTCTCACACATACATCATCTTTTGTTACTTCTAAAATTTTATTACACCCAATCGTATTAACACAATAAAGTATTTTATTACCATACCACCTGATTTCACTTTATGATTTCAATCACACCTTTAATAGATTGTACACCGTAAAATGAGACA
This sequence comes from Halictus quadricinctus, assembly GCA_028454245.1. Classification (NCBI taxonomy): domain Eukaryota; kingdom Metazoa; phylum Arthropoda; class Insecta; order Hymenoptera; family Halictidae; genus Halictus; species Halictus quadricinctus. The sequence continues at coordinate 10,087 of JAQQRP010000193.1, forward strand.
AAAATCGTTTAATTTCGATGTCAGAACATATACACGTTTAGTTCTCGCATACGCACACAAAGCATGAACACGTAAAGATGATCTTGAATTATATTTTAGATGCTAAAAAGATAAATAATCAAAATTAGATTTTCCGATAATTGATTTTTGCTCAAATTCATATTCAGTTTATTCGTATTGAAAAATTTTGATGTTCAATCGAACTTTTACAATTACAGTAGTGTCCCGTATAACGCGATCAAAAAACTGTTTGTATTTTTTGTAAATGTATAAAGAATCGTTTAAGAAGACTGTATACTTTCCACCACGGAAAATACATATATGTATACAGTCTTTTTCAAACAATTTGTTCATCACGTTATATTTATATTTTTTGTAAATGTATAAAGAATCGTTTAAGAAGACTGTATACTTTCCACCACGGAAAATACATATATGTATACAGTCTTTTTCAAACAATTTGTTCATCACGTTATACGGTAGTCTACTGTGCATCTAATCGAAGGATTTAAGAGTTAGTCGATTTAAAAAATGGTAACCGTGTCATATACATTTTAAAAATATTAAACGTTAATGAATAACACACATATTTTTCGTCGTAAGATTCTTGTTCTCCTCTCTCGAAGTGTTTACGTTATCGCGCTGTTCAAGGACGTCTCAAGTTTCGTACAATGTATATACTTGTCTACACCATAACCATAGAGCTTTCTGGTCCTGCAGTACAGTTTACTTTCGATCGTCGATCGTGACGGTACCCGGCCATGGTACGTGGTGACGGGTGCTGATCAAGAATTTACACTTGGAAACATTTGTGTTTTAATAAATCGTTTAAAAATTATTATTCGCATACAGCTGTTCACATTAATCATTTTATTTCTACCGGTTTATCGTAACAACTGAAGTAACAGTGCAAGCGGACTTACAATTTCCAATCAAAGTGCATACACTGACTTACTAACATCAAAAAAGTTGGGTAAGTTTAATTTCCGAAAATTAATATGTCCATCTTATAGCGGTATCATTTTGCTATGGTAAATTATGTAAATTAATTACAGCGATTATTATACAAAAATAATAATTTTTTATAGCTATAATATGAGTAATCCGAAATAAAAGGATGTATAATTAATGAAACAATATACATTGAGGAATAGATATAGTACTCGTGAAAGACAGAAAAATGTCAAAACCACAAACTAAGACTGTTATGGTTAAATGTTATGATAATAATTCGAATTTGGAAAGTGAAGATGCAAGGGATGATTATGCAAACTTAAATGTGTTGCCCACAAAAGAAAATAAAGTGCAATATAAACTTACTGGATGTAATGTACTAGAAGAAAATGGAAAATGTAGAGGAAGGAATAATTTGGACAGTTATAATGTAAATCATAATGGAATCTCTAAGGAACAAATAAGTGAAAATACTATAACATTGACTCGTAGAATTCCCAATATATTAAAGAGTAGTCCAAAGATGCACAAAGTTGTTAAAGAGTTGTCAAATGAAACAGTTTCTGTTAATATGAAAGAAAATATACAGGAAGCATATAATTCAGTAACAACATTGGAATGTTCATCTTCTGAGAGAAGTTGCATAAAAACTGGTAATAAATGTAAAAAATCAATTCGTAGAAGAAAACAGGAACATAATTCCATAGATATATGCCAGAAATCACCAAATTGGAATATTCACACCTTTGTTGATGACCAAAATGAAATAAACAACTGCAAAAAAGAAAAGAGAATAAGACCTGGTATAAAAAAACGTAAAAGGAGAAATAAACTACCTGCTCTTGAAACTAAGAAGCAGAAAGAAAATTTATTGCCGCCAATATCGCACAATATATCGACAGAATTCACGACTGAGTTTTATGTTGTTCCCTACTTGGGAGAAACTAAACCTATCGATTTGCAAGATTCCATTGATTTTTCGAGCAATGAGATATTTAGTAACTATGACTTCACAGAATATACAGTAGACTTTAACGAAACATTTAACTCTTCGAGTACGATATATGACAGTGAAATTTGTGAAAAAGAATACGATATGAATGGCAATGAAGTAGACACGTATGAAATACAGTATTCAACACTGTCGGAATGCTGGAGCAAGAACGATAAGAAATCAAACTACTCATTAAATCCTTGTTGCAGTTATTGCCACGAAGATTGTGCTGCACACTGGATAGCAATCAGTGAACAAAAGAACATGGTTTCATCGAAAGACAGAGTTTTGTCAGATAACATAGTTATGAATGATAGTGAAATAAATCGTCAAGCCAAATTTGATTGTTCCTATTTAACTGTTGTGGAGGACGATATAAATTCAACCAGTGAATTTTTAAATGAAAAGTACAATGAAAATAATTCTCATTTACCAATACCCAATATACCTGACATTGATATTTTCAATGAAAAATGCAATGAAAATAGTTTATATTTGCTAAATGAAGAATGCAATGAAAGTAATTTATATATGGATACGCCAAATATGCCTGAAATTGTTTCACAATACAAATTAGAAAATGCGGAGTTGTCTTCTACGGAATCAACCATTTCTTGTATCGAGAATATTGAAGAAGGGATTTTGAAGGAGCTAACTGAAATAGAAAATGCAGAATGCAACATGTACAACGATATCAGTGAAGAATTCTTGCATCAGCTTGACTTGGCCATAACTTCACTCGAGTCGAAAGAAATAGATGCATTACAAGCTCAGGTATACACAGAAGAAGCTGAAAATAATGACGAGTAAGTAAATAGCATATGATATCATCACGTGGTATGAAAAGTAAATGTTTGAATGGCAAAACTAACTGTTCAAAATTAAATACCCTTGTTATATAAAAATAAATTGTAATAAATGAATGATAGATAATTAGAAAAAATTAACGATAATAAATAATAATGCTAATGAAACTAATATTGATCAGAAGCAATAATAATTTTTATGGTGACTGCAAGAAGCGAACACTGCTTCTTTTATACTTTGATCATTGAGACAGTTCAAAAACTCCAATTATTATCTATTATTAATTTATTGTTATTCATTTATTACAGTTTATTTTTATAAAATACAGATAATTATACAGTTTTGTCTGTTGAGGCTTTCGGGTGTAAGCTGTGTCCTAAAGGAAGAAATTTCCCAA
>JAQQRP010000194.1:0-13238 GCA_028454245.1 Halictus quadricinctus
ACAGTGCACAAAAATGATCTGAAACAAAAAAATCAAAATGGAATCGTTAGTTTCTTCTTCTTTTATTAAAATTTGCAAAATTGCAAAAATGGCGAAGTTTTGAAAAAAACGAATTTTCTGTTATAATTTTCTGCTAATAACAGTGTTTTAAGTAAAAAATTAAAAAATCGGAATTAGTCATGTTGTGGCCAATTATTTCTAGAATATATATACAAAGTTTCATAAAGATCGAGTCATCAGATTTTGAGCTACGTTGCACGGCATGGGAAATTTTGCGTTTCGAGAAAAATGCGTTTAAAGTTCGAGTAACGTGAAAAACACGTTACGTGTTTGAATATCGTGAAAAAATCTTAATTCATTTTAACTCGCCGCGGTCTTTTGCGAATCTGCGATTTCAGGGCCATAGAACAGATTTTCCTCTTCCTGAAAAAGTTGTGCTTCAGCCGTTTTTTCTTCTTTTCGAAAAGCACGAGCCTTTCCTTAAGAGTCCGACTACGTGAGCCACTACGCCCAATTCAACCGTTCACTTTATTTTGAAAATAACTTACAAGAATATCTCTGATCACTTTCTAACTTTTTTATCGTATTCCTGAGGAAATTTCCTATCAATTTAAAAAAAAAAAGAAATTCTGAAAAATTTCATTCTACACAAGATTCCCCCCTTAAATTCGCCATTCAAGAGAAAAGAGTTAATACCAGCTTTATTTGAAAATTACTGAAATGGACAAAAAGCAAACTTTTAGTAAGAAAAGAACGATTCAAGACAGCAGACAATTTATCGTTCGAATAGTTGCTATACAAAATATAGAATAATCCAAAAGCATCTTCAAAATCGTGTGAGTGCATAATATACCTTTCGATCTAATGTTATTAACAACGAATGCGTGTGTACATTCGTGTCCGCGATACGTGTTCCTGCAAAACCGTGACGATTAATGGCGAAAATATTGATTCGCCTCCGGTTGTGTAACAATTCTTTTGTAAATCTAACCATTGACAGCTTAATTCGTGTTCGTTATGAACACGACCCGATTATACACATCGCGTCCAATAAATCACGATACGGGTATCGTCGACGGAGGCAAAAAAACATTATAAATTCTCCTCCCCTCGCTCTGTCTTCATTGAAAGATGATTTTATGGGCGTAGCTATGAAAACGATTATCTTGGCGAGGAGAAGTATACAGGGTGTCCCAAAAATGTTGTACTTCCTTGAAAGAGCTGATTCCCGAGGCAATTTGAAGTAATTTTTTCCTTTGCGAAAATGTTCTCCGCGGCTTTGTTAAGGAGATGTTAACGAAAAACATAGACCAATCGGATTCCGCCTTGACGACAAAGTCCCGCTGACCGTGGCTTTGCGTTGGCATTGGCCGAGACGGAATTCGTCCGCTGTAGCCGCGCTCTGATTGGTCTGTGTTTTTGGCTAATAACTCCTTAATAACACCGCGGAGAACATTTTCGCAAAGAAAAAAGTTACTTGAAATTACTTCAGGAATCAGCCCTTTCAAGGAAGTACAATATTTTTGGAACACCCTGTATGTAATCATAAACAGAGTGCGGATATTTATGCGAAATAAAAATGGTCTGCATCAATTGTAAGAAACAGTTAGGTTAGGAGCGGCGCGAGAAAGGAAGGAGAAGGCTATGTGAATTTGAATTGTAACCCTGAGGGGAACAAAATAAAGTACTACTACTACTACTACAATTGTAAGAAACAGGAGTTAAAAATAAAATTGTGGTTCTTAAATTTTGGCCATACAGGCATCAAATCCGCAGTGTAATCGTAAAAATACACTTCGGAACGAAAAGATAGCACATATCACATATTTTTTCTCGTTTGATACCATAAACTGAAGAAAATGAATATTTTAATATATCAACATTTTTGGACATGTCCATACGTATAATGTACTGAGTATCATCCACAACATTTACGTTATCAGAATTGTAGAAACGAAAACGTAAATATTGTGGTACGCAAACGGGACAAAATGATAGCACACTTAACGAAAAACTTGAAATAGAAAACAATTATTTAATAAAAATCAATCCTCAATATTTTGTAGAACTTCCTTTACATCTAATGACTTCAGTCATTCTGTTTGGTAAAGATTTGTACATTTATTTAATACTTTTTTGGCTAATATTCTCCCACTCGTCCAGAATACATTGTTTTAAATCATTAATATTTTGAAATTGTCTGCAATTTTGGTATGCGGATCTGGCAAGATGTCCCTAACAATTTTCGATAATGTTGAGGTTGTGGGATCATGCCGGTCAATCTAAAACACGAATACTTATTATCTTGTTGTAATATGTATTTATTTCCAGCAATTCTTACAGCATATGTGTTTAATTGTTCATTTATCATTTCAAAACATACAGTTCGCTATTCATTCGTTCTTTTATTTTGATTTCTGTTTTAACCCGGTGTCCAATCAAATTAAATCTTTTTTCGTCAGTAAATATGATTCTTCGCCACTTTGTCCCCACATTTATAAGCTTTTCGGCAAATTGCAAGCGGAGCGCTTACACTCCTTTAACCAAGGTTTTTCTGTAATTTCCTTCGCATTAAATGCTTTCATTTTTGTAAAACCCGACGTACATTTTGAATTTGATGATGTACTTAATATTGCATGTTTTTCAGGAGCAGTTAAACTTTGTGGACGGCCAGAACTCTTCTTTTATCCGTAATTTTCAGGATTTTTTAATAAGTTTATAATTACTTTTCAGCTTCTATTTACAACTCTTGACATTTTTCTAACTGAATATTGTTCTTCCTTTAACTTCGATATTGTTTGTATTTCACATTCATTTAATCTTTTTCCACGACCCATTTCTAACACTGTACTTTCTTCTTTTTATCAAATGAGCACAAATAAATCACGTACATACTTCATCAATTAGGTTCTACAATGCATGTATCCACTTCAGGATCTTCTACACAACTGAGAATCGAAAATCTGCAGCTTGTGCTATCATTTTGTCCCGTTTGCGGACCACAATATTTACGTTTTCGTTCCTACAATTCTGTTGACATAAATGTTGTGGGTAATACTCAGTACAATAGACATATGGACATGTCCAAAAATGTTGACATATTAAAATATTCATTTTCTTCAGTCTATGGTATCAAACGAGAAAAAATATGTGATATGTGCTATCTTTTTGTCCCGGAGTGTACGCGGCTTCCAAGGATTGTAGTTTTGAATTCGACAGGGAATATGTTCAAGAATTTCGAGACACCTTGAATGCGAAGGAAGGCAACGCTTGGAGCCGCTTGCCGCTATTTTTAAGGTGGCGGTGTTAAGCCTGTTAGCGCTGATAATACGAGACGAATAAAAGTGAGATGATGCCTGTGGAGCGCGGCTCGGGTGTAATTGTTGGATTTATAATGGGCGGCCCGAGGGCCAGGAAAAAAAGGTGTCGAACCGCCGTGTTGGAATCACAGCGTCGTCCCCGTGGCACGCTCGTAAACCGGAGTCAACGACCGGCGATAAATTCGCCAGCCTCGGCATTCTTAATTTTCACGAATCTGATTAATCCCACCGCGGAGACGAGATTCGAGCCCTTTGCCGCTTTGACGCGAGCACACGGAATAAAGTCGCAGACGAAATCATTGATGCAGGACGACGTGACGTGATCGAGCGAATCGGAATAATGATTTGCTTCGTAAACAGTTTCACGAGCCTCCTCAAGTGTAGCCCAAAATGGCCGAAGGCTGAGAGGCTGAAATGTTGCATCGAGTCATGAGTAACACGCAGTTCCATGCAGTAAATATTTATTATTTCGAAACTGTACGGTGAATTATTCCAGTAATGGATGCACGTTCGAAATGAGACATTCAGAATTTACTCCTCGTTAGCAAGAATAGCTACGGTGGGTGTAAAAAGTATTCGCACACACTTTAAAAGCGAATAACATTTTAGAAAATTGAACCGATCTGTTTGAGTCTTTTTTTTTGAGACTAGTTCAGTAGGTAACAAACAATTTTTTTATGAAAGACGCAGTAGCTTAGACATCTAACGTAGACAAAACGAACTATACCGAGGATCGAGTCTACAGCGGTGGGTTCAAAAGGACCCAGGCGTCGCCGTCCGAGTGTTAATACCTCTAAACAAAAACACTTACAACTTTCAATAGCTGGATTCGTCAAAATGTGGTAAAAAATCGAAGAGTTACTCCAATTTAGTTGAAAATCAGTACTCCGGGGGTTTTCGGGTTGCTGATTATGAATCTAATGTCACAATTACAAAAAACAAAATGGCGGATGTCTAATTCAAGAAAATGTACGATTTCCTTTGAAATTAGTATTCCCATATTTTTTGGATCTCTCAATATGAATCTGATGTTAAAATCACAAAAAATAGAATGGCGGAAGTGTAACTCATGAAAGTGTAGGACTCCCTTACAAATTAGTAACGGTATATTTTTCAAGTTGTTCATTATGAGTCTGATGTCAAAATTACAAAAAACAGAATGGCGGATTCAAAGTGGCGAAAGGGCAACTCAAGAAAATGTAGGACTTCCTTCAAAATTTTCATTCCCATATTTTCCAGGTCGCTGAATATGAATATAATGTCAAAATTACGGAAAACAGAATTTCGGTTAATTTTGATCGAATTATTACTCATAGAAACGTATGATGAGGCGAATAACGATAATTTCCGGAATAAATGCGATCATTCTAAAACTTGGACTTTTACTTGTTTCCAGATTCTCTTCGTAGCAATTTATGTTCATGATAAAACTTAATCTGTACGTTTAAGGAGCTATTGGTATAAATTTTATTAGTTTATGATGAAGTTGAATAAGTGGCTTGTCACAAAACGTAGTAGAAGCAAGGCGACGAAATCAACGAGTGTAGTTGCGACGCAGCTTGCTCTATCCGCGGAAACAATGGACGAACGAGCAGAAAAGTGTGCGCGGGTAGCAATTAGGTAGTCGCAATCGTCGACGCGAAGCTGTTGCTTGTCGGTTCGATTTTGTAGCCGTGCGGTTGCATGAGCGTGCAAATCCTGGGCTATTCAGCGACGACGTGCATTAAGACCGAGCTTCGCCGTCGGAACACCGTAATTCTCTGGCTTAAACGTTTACCCGGTTATTGTCTCATGATAAATCCAGGACTACGCGCGTGTGCCACGGTGACTCCTGCCAATCCGTTTTATTAATTAGGAACTGGCCGTGGTTTCCGGTGAAGCTGTAACGATGCCATGCCGGCGCGTCGGTTGCTTAATTTCTTCGAATTAGGAAGCCCGCGTCGTACACCGGCGAAATCGCTGATGGAATTCCGGCGGATTCGTTTAATGGCGTTCAACCGAGCATATCCCGTAGAGTGTCGCGGCCCTGTTTGCGGAAGTGAGTCGATCTTTGCGGCGCGGCGATACCGTTCTGTTCTGTTTAGAGACAATTAGCGGCTTGTTTAATTTTCCTTGAATGTTCAGACCCATCCACTCTCGATTCGCAATACAGTTTTCCCTCCATGGTTCGTTCCCTGCTTCCGATATCCGACCGATTTCCTCTCTTTCGAAATCACGCGACGCGACCGACGCGCAGTGTTTCAAAATGGCCACTCGACCGCGAGGAATTCTACCGTCCTTTTTGTTACCGGCCTCTCTTTTAATCGTCTACACTCTGAATTTTTCTTGTATTTTATTCCCAACGACTAATTTATTTAAAGAGTATTTCAAAAGACAGTATGTTTGAGAAAAATCGTCCACTTGGACGATTAATATTGGGTTGTCCGGAAAGTTCGTGCCGATTTTTAAGAGAAACTCAAACGCAGTACATTTAAATTTCGATATACATTTATTGATTTATTATAAGCGCCATTTTGTTCCATAATCTTTCTCCATCTTTCACGCAACTTGCGTTTTTAGGCGAAAAACTTTTAAATATGATTTTTTATGTCGACCAAAGAGTTAATGTTTTTGTCGTTATGAGAATTTTGTATTGACCTAAAGAGGTGAAAATCTGAGGGTGTAATGTCTGGTTAATGGGTGAATGGGGTAGCATATCCCAACCAAGCTCCAACAGCTTTTGGAAGAAAAAAGCATCAAGTGCCTATAATGCACTTTGTTTCCTTCCATATTTAAGAGCGTATAAAACTAACAAAAATTAATGTATCCTAATGAAACCTTTTCCTAAAAATTCCTGAAAGATCATCTTTTTAGATTATGTACACATACCATTTGTTTTCAATCATTCTGACATATTCAGACCTATCCTAATGCCACCTACAGAAAAACGGCACGAACTTTCCGGACAACCTAATAAATTAGTATTGAATAGAGTTACGAGCAAAGCTAGAAACCGAATTCGTACAACCTTGAAAATCTAGAGGGAATATTTTCGATATTATAAAGATTCTGCCACGTGGTTGCACGAGTGTTCCGTTTCGTCGCGGCAGTAAATTCTTCACGATTTTTATAGCGATCGCAAAAATTCCATAAAATATTTTTTATCCGTTCCGCAATGAACCCGCGCGCACGAACGCTCCGGAATCATTATCAATAAACTGCGAGTGTTGCGCAATTTGCTCGATGCATAGAAGAACGCGCAGCTATTCTCGCGGATATCGACGAACATTTCATTTCCCACTTGGTAAACTTTTTTTATATTTTACGGTTGCCCCTATTCACTTCCTCCTGTCGTTAATACCGTGACTTTTTTCATTAGAGAAGATCAATAGCGTGTACAATCCTCCGGTTCCATTGTTTGCTAGGTACACCAATAAAATGGGTTTGCAAACGCTAATAATCGACAAAGTTTAAATATCTTCTGTCCCGTTTTCATATTAAAAGATTCGCTCTGAATAGGATTTCCGGAAGTTGCCGTCGGAATTTCATTACTACCGTGGAATACATCCGCCAAAATTTGTGAAAATCGACTGTTCAAGAGTTCCTTAGTATTGCGAAAGTTTTCTAAGATTATCAGATTCCCCCCCCCCCTCTCTCCACCCCTTTCCACCGCGACACAGACACGGACGCCGCGCGACAAAAGCACAAGAGGAAGAGTAGCAAGAAGCTGTTGTCAATGCTCGGTTGAAATTGCGTTCATTCTTCCATTCAAATTATTTGAGGAAGAGCGCAGCGAGACAGTTTTTACGAAGTCGACGATCCAATATTTATCGTACAAATTATTGCGCTCAATGTAATTTCCTTTACGCTCTTACTGTTTACCTTTACAATTACGTTGCAATAATAGTGAAGCTTTTCTTCTTTCTTTATTGAAACAGTTATTATGTGTACTTCTCAGTTTTCCTATTCCGTAAATCCTTTTTTAACGATTCATTTTCAATCCTGGGATTTTATTTTAATTTCCAAAGTAAGGAACAAAGCCGCTTATTTATTTTTTCGACGGATGGTCACCATTGTATCGATTTTTTTCTGAGTGTTAAGTTAAGTTAGGAAAAGAACGGACAGTTGAGGATTAATATTTAAGCCCGTGGGAGAGCGCGTTTTTTGCACCTTCCGTCCAAATTTTCCGTCCGAATTTTGGTTACAGCAAGTTAGAGACATCGTTGACAAAATTGTGTCAACTTCGTTTATGATCATGACTAAATTTTTTACTGTTTCAGGTTTTAAAAAAAGTCTGAAAAAATTCTGGAATACAAATTGAAGTATCACTTTAATGTATAATCGTTGGCGATGTCAAATGTTTAAAGCATTAATAAGAGAAGCTAAATATTAGAAAGAGACCGAGATCGGACAAACGACCGAGATTGTTCACGGAGGGTTAAATATTAATCCTAATATTTAGTAATATTTACTCAAATATTAATCCTAATATTTGGTAATATTCAGTTAAATCTTACTCCTAATATTCAGTAACATTTAGTGAAATATTAATCCTGATATTTAGTAATATCTAGTTAAATATTAACCCTAATATTCAGTAATATTTAGTTAAATGTTACTCCTAATATTTAGTAATATTTAGCGAAATATTAAATATAATCCCAATATTTAGTAATATCTACTTAAATATTAATCGTAATATTCAGTAATATTTTGTTAAATATCAATCCTAATATTTAGTAATATTTAGTCCTATATTAATCCTAATATTTGGTAATATTTAATTAAATGATAATCCCAATATTCAGTAATATTCAGTTAAATATTACTCCTAATATTTAGTCCAATATTAATACCAATATTTGGTAATATTTAGTTAAATGTTAATCCCAATATTCAGTAATATTCAGTTAAATATTACTCCTAATATTTAGTAATATCTAGTTAAATATTAATCCTAATAGTCTAATTTGGTGTAACAAAAATTATCCTGAAAAATCAAAATTGACATTATATAGGAAAAACAAATTCATTATATAGAATAGAAACGTTAATTGACACGTATGAGGAGACAAGTTCGTCGTGAAATATCGGTCCGCGGAATCGCCCGTCGAAGCGACTGAAAATTTCAACAATGAAAGCGCAGCTCGCGGATGAAAAACGGGAACGATTACCGAGTGCAAACCCTTTCGTTATTAAATTAAACTCGAGGGTAATATTGCCACGTAGCTGGAATGCCTCGGTTAAACTATTAATTGTGCGTAGGCGAGAAAACCGGGAGCAATTAGAGGAGATTTCGGCCGGGATTTTTAGCCCCGCTCGGAATTTCGAAAGCTCGGATAGGAATTCGGAGGTCGACGGTGGTCAATAACCGACCTTCGAAGCCACGCTGAAGCGCGAACACGGCTTACAAAACATTTAAAAATAACCCGCGCAACGCAGCTCTCGACCCGGAAACCTTGAGATCTTTAACTCGTCGGGAACCACGGGCGCGTCGCTCAAACTCGCCTAATTTTCCACGTGTTATCCACTCCTGTTCCGAAATTATCACGAACAGACGTTTCGCTGTTGAACGTATCGAAGTTAACCTCTCCATCTTGCTGCGTCTATTGCTCTTTTTTAATCCTCTGCTACTCTACGTAGCTTCAATCAAATAGAGGCTTCATTCTTTTTTTTATAATTTTAATTAGCTGACTCTAATACATTAATGTTCTCAAATTCTTTTAATTTGTCTACTGCGACAAATTGCACCTATTCATTTTTGTCATAAACACATACAACCCGTAGTGTAATTGTCACTTTGAAACGAAATTTCGCTACGATTTCGCAGTTTCTCCAGATCCAATGTACAGGGTTTCCTCGTATTGATGGTACAACCGTGGAGGGGGTGATTCCACGTGAAAAAATGTGTCGAAAATACGGAATAAATATTTTTCGTTTGAGGCTTTGTTCTCGAGAGAATCGAGTTTAAAGATCCGCCGGATTCGCGTGCTTTAGTATGTACATATATGCAGAAAGTAGAATTGGTTGGTCGTGATCAGACGCGTCAGACTCGATTCGAACTCAGTTTTCTCGAAAACGAACCTTCGGATGAAAAAATTTTACTGTATATTTTCGATTTACTTTCGCATGTAGAATTACTCCCTCCACGGCTGCACCATAAACACGTGCACATTTCAAATATTGCCGAATAATTTCATTGTTACACTTAATATCATACGCTATTTATTCGTAGCATTGAAATATCGAAAGTAGTTAGGTACCAGAGAAATATAATCGACGCCTGCAAAGTAATTTTCATTAAAAGTTGCAATAGAAACTATTTTAATAAATGATTGCAATATAAATAAATATTTATTTTGTTCTTTTTAATTCTTAATACTTTTTGATGCTCTTGAATTGTTTATAAAGAATAACAAAATATGGTTAGGTTCGTTTCAGCAGAATTATGTAGAAACGCGTATGGTTTGAGCACTGACGAGGTTTCATTTCATGGAAGCAACTCCGCGAAATCAACTGTGGTATTTAAGTGCATCATTTGGAGAGCACAGATCGTCTTTTCACGCCACTTGCAGCGTATGCGTTGCTGCCTAGTGAAATACATGTTGCATGACGGACCCACTCTGTCTGATCATATCCGGCGCTGTGTCTGTTTCTACTTAGGCGTCTGACACGCGCGCCGCTTCAAATAAAATTAAACTCCAGCACTCCCGTCCTCAGGAATCTTCTCTAATAATCTAATCTTTTATATTCCTATGCAAATATTACGTCGTGAGCAGTGTAATTGTTTTTAATCATTTTCGACATTTCAGTGTGTACATTTTTTATATGTTTTTCTGCATGTACTATGTATAAGCGTTCTAACAAAAAGCAAACGTACGTCAAAATCAAGAGTTTATCAATGTTCAATGTGTACATACAGTCTCAGAATTGCTGGCGTGCAATGGATCGAAATAATTATAATAACGCGACATGAATTTTTGAAGCACAAAGGACACGTTCAACACTATTCCTCGATTGTTCCCGGGTCAATTCGATATTACGTAACCGCGCTCAATTATAGCGCCATTAAATAACAGTAGACGTGTTGTGACTGACAAGTCGATGTTTTCAAACTGAACAAAACATTATCACCACTGCTAGCACGCATTGACTCATCCCTTCGTTACATAACTATTCTAGTGATATTTTCGGTGACACTATGATTCGTGGAAACACGGGAAAATCTCTATTAGCCCGCTAAATATACGTCGCGCATGATACAAAAGTAACTTTCGATGACTAACCGCGCGCATTTAAATATTTGCAATTTCTCTCGACCTCCATTACACCGGTTCGCTTTGAGCAACGGTGACAGAAAATTTTCCGGTTTCGCAGATGTTCTTTTTCCGGAAAAGTGTGCTCTACTCGTTCTCTACGCCGCGCAGATAATTGAAATTGTTCACTGTTCCCGAGGAAATGTGAACAAACACAGTTTTTATGCCTACGCAAAGAAATATTACGGGAGTACCACGGAGCACCAACTAATTGAACGTAAACGAAGTACTAATTGATTTTTCAACAGCTGGCAATTACTGCTTGATTGTCGGCAATTAATCTGCCCTTTGAACGGTAAGGGGGGAGATGAGGAGGCACTTCCGGTACGAGGAAGGAAACGCCGTATAATTAGTGAAAAATTGCCACCTTCGTGAAATTCATTTCAGCCGACACTTTTTAGCGCCAGTCTAGGACACAGTGATTAGAAACTTTGAGGCCAGATAGAATTCGAGGTCTCCTACAATGTTCAAGATCGCTGAAACCACCGCCATTTTGTGTTTGATGACTTGGATTTCATTATCGGAACTATAGCGAAGTTACTCAAACTTCTTTCGATCGCTCGCAATTGATTTTGATCGAATTAATGTAATCGACACGAAAATCTTCCACTAAGAATGGAAATACGTGTATGGCTACTGTAACAATTTAATATTCATAAATGTACCACAATTCCAATGTATTTATATTCATTAAATTCAATTTAAAATGGAAATCAAGATTTATTAATTAATTCGTTTATCTTCAACGTGGGAAACCTGGCAAGTGATACATTATTATGATAGGCTTTAATTATCTTTTATATATCTCTACTGACGGCAAATTCATTTCGGTCAACAATTTACTGAAAAATTTAGTTAATCTCTTGAATCAGGAACATTTATAAAATATTTAATTTAACCAGGAAATGATATTATGGCGAAATGAATGGAATAGTTTGTCGCGTGGTTATGAAATATTTAATCCTTGAAATAAGTATTCTTCTTAATATAAACCGAGTCAATTAATCGAGTATCTCCCAATCAAATAATCCGACATACATGGTAAAAAATTGGGGAGGTGCGGGAATACGAAAATATCAGGAACCCGATGGTCGGGACGAATCGGAAAGAGGTCGGGTCAGGTCGGGTCAGTTTCCCGATTATTTCGCAAATCCCGACTTTTTTAGAGGTCCCGATAAATTTGAGAATCTCGAAAATTTCGGGTACCCGTCCCGACCCCGAAAAAATGTCGTGTTCCTGACCCGACCCGATATTTCGGGTTCCCACACACCCCTGGTAAATATTAGGGGTATCCATAAGTGATCAATTATTTGCAAAGAATTTGTTTTGCCTTTAGTTCTGTACCGATCGTTGAAGAGGAATTCTTTTATAGTTTAGTTATTAGTTACTAGCTTTTATTCCTTTATAGTTTTCGGTAAAGCGGCCTGTGTTCAAAATATTCTAAAAAGTATAATTTTTTTTACAACCCTGTAATAAAATGGCGGCGTCCGTACCTTCCGAGGATTATATTCGTCATTGCATACTTTTTCATTTTCATGCGGGATTTAATGCAACGGTAACAACAATGAAAATTTGCGATGATTATGGAGATGTATTGAAGGTCAACAAGTCATCAAAACTCACTCAGAAAAAAATCAAAGAATTGCAATGGGAAGTTTTACCGCATACCTCGTACTCACCGGATATTGCTCCCTCTGACTATCATCTTTTCAGATCTCTGGAGCATTATTTAAGAAATAAAACATTCTGTGGAAGATGTAAGGAGGTACCTTGAGTCATATTTTGCTTCACGAACCCTGGATTTTTGTAAGAGGGGGATTGAAAATTTGCAGGAAAGATGCCAAACTGTCCTTGATAATGATGGAGATTATATAGTACACTAAGAAATAAAAACTTGAATTTACTACAAAGTTTGTTTTAGATTTCAAAATAATTCGTTACTTATGGGTCCCTCTGATAGTAACGAGTTGAATCGGGTAGGTGCGATTTAGGAGACTGGTACGCGTGTCGCGGCATCTCCCAGCGAAAAAAAGCGTCCAGATGAAAAATTGGGGAATTCGCATGCAACAGCCTAATATCGGCTGGTGTATTGGTACGATGAGCCGAAAGAGAGTCAGCACGCACGCGTACAGAGCCACTCTTCTCCTCTCTTTCGTTCCGTTTGCCAACTGGCCGAGCTGTTATCTCTATTCTATGCTAGTTCGCGTGTTGCTCAGACACAGGCCGCGTACACTCGCCGAAATTTCTATAAAGTCATCGTCATTTTCATAGATATTTTTAAAATATTACAATTTCTGTTGCTTTATCGTATCTGGCCTTGTACTTTGTTGACACTCGGATAGAAAGACCGCGCACTGAAAACCGCATTGTTTACTATTTACGTTTTTTTTTAATTATTTCTGCGTGGTGCAGAACACAAGTGCGAAGTTTCTATAAAGTCACTTAGTGTTTCTCTGGATTCTGAGCAGAGAACTACGGGAAATTGCAAATATTCTAAAAGTATTAGTTTTAGAACTCATAGAAATCCTGTTTTTTATAATTTGATTCGCGTGTAGTATAATGCCGAGGGGAAAAGTACTAACAATTGAAGAAAAAGCATCGATCGATGCTTTTTCTTCAATTG
>JAQQRP010000195.1:0-13230 GCA_028454245.1 Halictus quadricinctus
TACCCACTTCTTCTGCCTATTAATCTGTACTTTTGTTCTACCGCGTATATTAATCTCGCAGTCTATAAAGTGGGGACTGAGTAGTGGAGTAGGGAGTTTGAGGAGCTCGCAGCGCCCCCAACGTCTTCCGGACTGCGCGAAATAGGGTCAGACTCTGATGAAGGCAAGTGTAGTCGATCCAAAAGTGATGTCTGGCAGTGTGACGTCACGCGACGTTTGCGTAGTTTTAAGATATCATATTGTTTTGTATTATATACTCACAGCCGCTAAGTGCACAACCATTGTAACACGAACACGATAAAATATAAGAACAATCCTATAGTTAAGTATCAATCCACCTTTTCCTACCAATTCTATCACACGTACCTTCCCGCTAAACACCTCACCCTAAACCGCGCGACGACGCTCGGTAGTACGTCATCGCGTCCAGCGATCTCCACTCCGAGCGTTAATGTCACCTACCCAACCATTCATCCATGCCCAGACTCACCCCCGCTCCACTGACCCACTCCGCACCGAAGGAGCAGAGTGTGGCCCCTAATTAATTAATTAGTTCGTTCTATCCTGAACTCCACCGCGAGACGACGTCTCTTGGAATTCTTCCACCTTTCCATTCCGCGTCTTGTTCCACGCCTTGCTATTTCTTTCGCGTATTATACTTACACTCTGAACCACGAGAGAACCGTACCGCGAGAGAACCGATTTTCGTCCGTCGCTGCGCATCTTCGCCCTGATTGGTCCCTTCCCAATGCACAGCGCATGCGCGCAGTGACACCATGCGCTGCAGCGCTGCACGCGGCCTCATTCGTAGCCATACCGGGTGTTCGTACAGTGTTGTGTAGCATTTTTAAATAGCAGTGGTTTTGAAATGGATCAAGTTCCTAGACCATCCCACAAATCTCCAGTGAAGAAAAATCCGAGAGGAAAGGTAAGCTTACATTACACATAATCATTTATCATGCATTTCGCTACTGTAAGCTTGTTTCTTTTTTCAAAAATCATAGTTTTTGCAATGCACTCACGTAAACCTCTGTTTCTAGTTTGTCCGATCCGCTCAAAAGATAATGATCGTGAATCTTTTCAAAGCAATGAAAGAGGAAAATCCGGATATTAAATATAAGCCGCTAGTGTTGAAGCTTGCGGAGAAAACGGGAATTGGTCGGGAGACCGTATGTAAAACTCTGGCAGAGTATAGAGCCACAGGGAAAGTTACATCGCCAAACCATAAGAAGCTGCGATTAAATATTTTAGAGAAGACAAATGAAGCCGATATATTGGCAATACGCCGAAAAATTCATGAATTTTGGCTAAGTAGGCAAATTCCGAATTTGAAAAAAATATTGGCCGCGATAAATAATTACGAGAATCTGCCGTCGTTCAGTAAAACGTCACTGAATCGACTTTTACACATGCTGGAATTCAAATTTATCGTCAGGAAGCGCAACACCGCCTTTATTGAACAACCGTATATTATCTCCTGGCGGCAACGGTAAGTAACAATCTACAACGTTTAAAAATTAAAAAAAAAATTTTTTTAATTTTTAAAAATTAAAAATTTGTACTACTTTGTAGGTACATCGTACGACTCCAAGATTTCCGTTCAGAAGGGCGGCCAATATTTTACTTGGACGAGACGTGGATAAACGCCGGAGACTGCAAGGCCAGGCTGTGGGTGGACACCAGCGTTACCTGCCCGAGGAACGCGGAAGAAAGGGAACGACGGGTATACCTGGTCCCTCGAGAAAAGGGAAAAGATTTATTATTACTCACATCGGGTCAGCAGACAGGTTTGTACCAGGGGCCCTCCTTTGCTTCGAGGCGAAAAAAAAACGGGCGATTACCACGAGTATATGAATGGGGACACATTTTTTAAATGGTTCATTTAAATGGTATCAAAATATTCTTCATTGAGCTGGAAAAGGGGCGATATCGTCGCGTGGCTGAAGGGTAAGGGGGAAACGGCAGATTCACGGTGCGTCAAGATTCAGTTATTGGAACTCAACTGCATAAAGAACCGTGTAACAATTATGTCGTTGACGAGTTCGCAAGAGAGAATGGACGTACTGTCCTACGCCTTTCCCCTTACCACTGCGAATTGAACCCCATACAGCTGGCATGGGCACAAATGAAAGATTTTATAAAGGCGCGAAATACATCTTACAAATTGGCAGATGTCCGCCAATTTGTAGATGCAGCGATAGAAAATGTGTCCCCCGACCAGCGAGCAGTCCGAAGGAGACTAGCCCGGTGGGAAGCAGCCGGAAGGGTCTAGTCCGGTGAGAGTCAGCCGAAGGGGTTTGGGCCATCGCCCGAAGCGAATCGCGGGACGTAACAGGCAGCATTTTTTAAAAATTGGTCGTGGAGAAGCACAATGTAATATTTCTGATAAGAAATTTAAATTAAAATACGGCAATACAAGCTCACTACTGCGCCATTTGAAAGCTGTGCATGGTAGTGTAATTCATTTGCACACGACCACGCAAATCGAAGCTAAATCTGGTAAAGATCAAAATATTGCATACTTTAACAAAAATTCAAGTAGATCGAAGCAACTTACAGAAGGAATTGCACAAATTATTGCATTGACTTTGCAACCGTACTCCATAGTGGACGACATTGGATTTCGGTCTTTTATTAATATTGTAGAACCGAGGTATGAAATTCCTTCAGGGAACACGTTTTCACGGAGAATCATACCCAAAATGTATTAAGATTTACAATCAAAAATAAAAAACGAAATATCTATAGGTATTATCGTTCAAATTTGAATATGTTGTAGTCTTCAGTAAATGAATGTATGAATCTCATAAGATATTTGACATTTTAAAAATTGTTGACTTTACAGACCAGGAAAAAGCCCTTTTTTTAATTAAATAATAACACGGCGACGAAATTGAGTTTTTAGAAGCTTATAGGGAACACATAAAAGTATCTACTAAAAATGTTGTCATTTGAAAAAAATGTTTTATAATTGACGAAATTAAAATTATTTGAAGTGAACACTGCACCGCAATATACAGCCTCGGACGGCCGCACACAATGGGATGGACCGAAAAAGGTTGATAGGTCACTAAAGACTACAATATATTCAAATTTGAACAAAATCCGAAACAATACTTCAGAAAGTGTCAGATTTTTCGTGGTTGGACCCACGGTTTTTATTTTTCAATACTATATTTTGTTAAATTTATATTAGTAATGACAGGCAACACGGTGTTTGCTTTCACTACGGACGGCTGAACATCGTGAGGAGTGCAAAGTTTATTATCATTAACAATTCACTATATAACTCCAGATTTTCAATTTAAACATTATATGCTGAACCTGCATCATGTGCCTGAAAAGCATACGTACAAATATATACAAAACAGCTTTTTAAAATGTATGCAAACATGGAGTATAGATATAGACAAATCGGATTTTTTTAACACTGATAATGGGCGAAATATTGCAAAAGCAAACTGCTTATTGCATACTTATAAGAATTGGACCAGAATACCATGCTTTGGATACTGCCTACAGTTAGTCATAAAATCTGGAATAAAACACTTTCAAGAATATGAAGACGTTAGAAAAAAATGTAGAGCAATTGTAACTTATTTTTCAAAATCGACAACAGTGTAGCGGCCAGCGATGGGTAGAGTCGGTACAGCGATTGTCCTTTGGGACCGGGACGAGGTCGGGGCATCTGGCTACGGTTTGGGCCTGTCACCGTAATTTCGTTAATGGTTATTGCCGTCCGTACCCAGGTCATAGAGCTCGAATATTTTAGTTTCCCTGCGTTCGTCACCAACATCCTGCTCTTTACCTCGCCTCGGTCGCAGGTATGCCCCTGGCGTTTTATAGTTGCCAGATGTGTGGGGTTTTCCGGCCGTGGTTGGCATCTTCAGGACACGAGCGCCGCTACGCGAGCGTTCGCTTTCGCCACCCCCATCTTGCCGCGTCTCCGCATTCCTAATTGCCCCTGCGACTCCTGGGCCCAGTCCAAGCCCTTAGTCTCGGGTTTTCCCGCCCTCAACTTCCAAGGAATGGGAAATTTGGCACCCAAGGGAAGGAGAACCGAACTATCGGCGAGGCTGACTCGGAGTTTTTAGAATTAGAATTAGCTGGACAGCAAGACTAGAAACTTCGCTCATCTCTTCGCTCTCGCCTGAAAAGATAGTTGTCAGGCGACCAGTTGAATTCTCATTGCTGTAAACGTGAAATTGTAACATAATACTTGGTTCTCCAAGCAGCCATAAGTTTAAATATAGTCGTACAACCAACTCGTTGTTTTAGTCCTTCAAACGTTGAAGGTGGTCCTTCGAGAAACCTAGCGGGCACCTCGCAGTGCAAGAACATCAAAGGTCCGAACGATCAAGCATTGATCAACCGCGGACAATTAACAAACAGCAAGAGAAAAATTTACGCAAATCCAAAACTCACTAGATCCCACCTCAACACCGCTCCAATTAATACAGGAAATAGCCATAAGATGGAACTCAACATATGGAATGTTTAAGAGGTTCATCTTATTACGTACACCGCTGAACATGATATTCTCCGAGGAACATATGCCCGATAATTTAAGCAGCCAGGAGTAGGAGATTTATAGAAGCATTAACCAACATCCTGGAACCAATGCATTATATTCCACGATATCACAATATTACCCAATGTATATTGCATTGATGCATGTATTGCAAGAAGCAGATCCCCCAAAAATATCTTATGTATAGATATTAGCAGCAAAGTGCGATACGCATTAAAGGTAATTTAAATTATTTATTCGAATATCGGAATGAAACAATTTAAGAAAAAAATTAAATCAAATACAATATGACTTACTGGAACGTATGGAACCCATTATAGTAAATGATTCTGTATATGCTGTGACGTTGCAAATTGGGCATCGTCCCTTTATCGCTCCGAACGGTAGAGCGAATGGACCGGACTGCCACAAACAACACCATCGCGAATAGAACGACGGCTCGATAGGTTAGGATGCGCTCCCCGAGGAACTTCCGAATCGACGGAAGACTCGAATCTTAAGGACTTTCGCACGCGCCGAGCACGGCGAGTTTCAGGCATGCTTTAACCCCCCCCCCCCCAAAAGGCCCCCGGGGGGGGGGGGAGGTACCGTGCTTCGCGGGATCACCCACGTCGAACCATGGCCATCACGAAAATCCGGTGCACCGGTAATTTCGAGGAATTGGCGACGCCACACACGGGCCAGACAACCCGGAGGTGACGAAGGGGGACGAAGGCCCCTGTCCACCAGCCGACAAGATATTTCGCGGTCCTGCCGTCGCCTCACCTAGCCACTTGCAACGGGGTCTCGGCGAAGGTGGTGTAGGCGCCTCCATACCAGGGGAGATCGAAGATCTGCCCCTTTTCCCCGGCCGCGAACCGCGGCTGGGACGATTTTCGCGTAGGGTCTGGGGCCCAAGGACCAGACGTGGATACGGTCCTGAGTTTCACGATTTTCGCGCGAGTCGCGAGCCCAATTAGGGAAAGCCGTCCTAGGGCGTAGAGTGGGGATAGCTCGGGCCCTGCCGTCGCGTGCCGGTTAGCGAAGAATCACTGTCGTGGCAACTTCCGCATCGCGCAAACGCTGACACCTCCCGAGTACCGCGAGTCAATACCGAATACCGCCGGGCGACGACCCAAGTTCCACGGAAATCCCGCCGCTTAGCGCGTACCGATTCCGCCTCGCGAGCGGAGTGCGAGAACCACCTACCGCAACCGGAAGACGGACGGGTCCGGTCCGGAGACGCGATAACCGGGCGACAGCGAAAACCGAAACGGTAAGTCCTCGCTGTGATTCTTCGCCGTAATTTCTCGCGAGTTCGTTCTCAACATTATATAGGGGGAACGACGAAACCGGCCGACGACGATTACGTGCCCTCGCGGCTACGCGAGCTCGCAGGTCGCCCGACGGGCGCATAATATCGCGTCTCGTTCCCCGAATTTTCGCGTGCCGAGGCGCTTTTCGCCTCGTGCATTTCGCTCGTACCGAATCCGTCGGTGCTGTGAGCTACGACGCCGAGTTCCCGTGGAAATATCGTACGGAAGTCTTCCTCGGGGGAGCCGCCCCCGTTAGAGTTTGCAATCGTCCGTTCGTTGCGTTATTTCTCGCGTCATTCTTATCGAGCCGTCGCGTAGCGTACCGCAAACTTTCCGCCGAGCGTTCGCCAGCCGTCGGAACCGAAACCGCGCCGCGATAGTCTTACCGTAATCGCGCCGATCACCAGCGTGCCGCGAAACTCCTCGCTTCGGCGAGAGTAAATTCTCGTGCCGATTTACCGCACCCGCGCGGCTTATTTTACCGATCGACAACTGCGCGCTGCGAACCCTCCACCTTCTCGCTAATATTGTACAAAGAGCGCGGGCTCTCGGGTGCGGCCACGTGGCCGCGGCATTGTACTATCTGACACCAATAAATATTGTAGACGCCACTTTGTTTTCCGATCTTTTCAGCCTGCGCGATCCGCCCTGCCGTGAGGGCTGTCCCCGCTACTTCCGTGTCCGAACCCGAACTAACCAGAACGGTTAGTTCCGACCCGTGTCTCGTTCTCCTCGCGGTTCTCGAAGGTTCCACTCCCGTTCTCAGCTTCAGCTTAGGGCGAAAATCTCTCGCGTTTCGCGTGGCACCCTTCCGGTGCCTGGCGCCCGAGCAGAATGCTCTTTTCCGGCTTCGGAGAGTCTTCGAGAACGCGTTAGTACCGGAAGGACCGCGTATTCACGGCCGTACACGGCCCGGCCTCCGTGCCCGTAAATTCCCGGAGTTGGTCCCGCTCCCGTCTCACTAGGCAGTATAAAGGGCCAACGTTACAATACTTACGCTATGTTATTGGATCCCCGCTTCAAGGATCAGCTTTTAACATCCAACAAAAAACATGAAACTCATGAAAAGTTTAGTTTCCAAATTTCTGCAATACACAATAAACCAAATTCAGAGAATCAAGAGAACATTAATATCAATAATAATACCAGCGGTAAGATTCTAAAATTATAATTTTTCATTATATTTTAATTTTTGAATTAGGTAAGACAAAATCTAAAATAATAGATTTCTTTGACAAGACATTAAACAACCAAGAGGAAGGAGTAGAATCATTCGCCAACAAAAAAAGCAGCGAAATTAAAATTTATTTTAACGAAAACGTTGTCTCGAGAGACGCCAACATTATAGAGTGGTGGGGCTGCCATCGCAAGAGATTCCCAATTTTATCGTTAGCAGCCCAACATTACCTGGCTGTACCCGCGACGCAAGTTACAAGTGAGCGTTTATTTTCAACTTCTGGACATATAGTAACTCAAACGTGGTCGCGGTTAGTAACAGAAAATGTTGAAAAGTTAAGTTTTCTACATTTTAATTTAAATAAAATAAGTTAATTTATAAAGTAAGTTAAGGGCCCGGTGTAGTCACATGACTTTTCAATATTCGGTGGTCGGTATCTGCCGTACAGTCTCCTTTACAGAAATGGTATTACCTATAAATGTGTAGCTGACTGATGAATACGAGATGGAGCTATCGTCGTATTCTATTATGAATCAGAAAGAGACTCGATTGACGTTGCAACACAAGAGGTGTGTGACGAGGAAGCTAGATTTTACTGCGTTGTCAGCTTTTAAAAGGGCAATGTTGCCGCATCATACATAAATATGTTTGTATAAACAAACACCGTCGATGCTCGCATGGAAAGCGTTCGAGCTGGTTCGAGCGGTTTCTTTTCTTCCTTTCGGATCTATCGAAATTTGGAGGCTTATTCCTTCTTAATTTAAAATATGGAATTTTCAATTGTAAATAATTGAATTAAACTATCATTTGAATATTATCATTTAAAAATTATGTTTTTTATATATTGTTAACCCTTTGCACTCGAGCGGCGCCGAAATTGCGCACGTCAGATTTGAAGTGTCAACTCGAGCGGCGCCGATACGACGCACAGTGCGGACAAGTCGGCACATCTCACTACATTTTTATTTGACGATGCACGAAAATTTCCTTCGGCAGAACTGCATATTAGCATGAAATTCATATTATTATTCATTTAAAAAGCATTTAAAGATTTTTTTTATGCATAAAAATAATTTTTTTTCAACTTATTAATTTTATTGTTAAATTTAATTGTTCGTGACTAATTACCATTACATATGCATTAGTAACCAAATTTAGATTTTTGTAGAAAAATTTGGCCATGGAGGCACTCTCTAAAGTGCCAAAAATCGAAAAATATTGTTGTTATAAATGTTTGTTGTTCTTCACAACGCTCGAAACGCCGTCAACGATCTCGTATGCGCGCACACACACATACACACATACACAACTGCCTCCTACATTACTTATTATAGTCTAAGAATTTCATAATTTTGTCTGCGACTTTTTGCGACTCTCAATTTTATAAACTTTTTAAGAAGTGTCCATACCATTCCATTAGGATCTATCGTGAAAAATTTGTTATTTTCTTTTTAAATGTATTAGTTATATTGTTAAATTTCATTTTCTGTGAAGAATTAACAATGAGTATACATTTGTAAACAAATATGGTTGTAAAAAATTTTGCCATCTGTTCGTCACAGTTACAGTGGGGAATTTACTGGGAAAGTTCAATATTCGTGTATATCATGATATGAAATACAGTTCTTTTGCAAAACATGCGTATTAGGATGGAAATTGTTAATAATAATCATATAATAATCATTTTTATGCATAATACAATTTTGCAATAATTATATATCAATCATTTTTATGTCTTTTTAATTTGTTTTGAATTTATGTTTTATAACTATTGAAAAAGTAATAAGAATGTAAGGATAGATCGAGATGTGCAAGGTCACGAGAGTCAATGATTTTGGGTCGCAATCAAAGTACTGAGAATGACTCGGATAGCGAATAGCGTTTTGTTAAGTTGATTCATTTTATTCACTAGTATTATAATTTGTTTAAGTTTATTATTGTTAATTTTACATATGGTTCATTTATTATTAATTTTGTTCTAAACTTGTTAGTTTTTAAAAATAAATTTGGTAATTTTTAATAATAAATTTTTTTTTTCTAAAAAAAAAATTTTTTTTTTTTTTTCTGTTAAAATCAGTAACTATATTGGTAAATATAATTGTCTGTAAAAAATTTCCTCTATATATACATTAATAACCAAACTACGAGAAGTGCCGAAAACAGGCCTTTTGTCCGCACTGTGCGGCAGCCCAGCGGGAGTACTGCGGCGGAGAACCCGCCCGTAGCGAAAGGGTTAAAACCCAAAATTTAAAAAAATTTGAAAGAAAACAAGGTATTTTTCTGATTTCTAAAAACAAAATTCGTATTGATGTCAGCGACCATGTATGCTTAGTGAAGGTTACACGTTGATGTCTTTTATATTCGGTGGATACGTACCGTGTACAATCAGGGCACAGGGAAGAATAAAAATAAAAATATTTGTGCAGAAACAGGAACAATGTACGCAGAATATTCTGTGTGCAAACAGATGTACAGAAAAGTAGGAAAGTTGTGTCAAACCAAGGCAAACTCTACAAAAACCAATATATAAAAATGCATTCAATAAAAATATTTCATTTAGCAAACATATTTCAAGATATAAAGATGTAGAGTTTTGTAGAGTCTGCTATTATAATTTTTGTAATTGTTTTCAGATGCCAGACGTAACCACTCAAACGGAAGAGACGGAATATTCGCGCCGGAGAACGCGATCACCGAGCCGGAGAACGCGTTCGCCAAGCCCCCCGAGATCGTCCTCTCGGTGACGGAGACCACCGTCTTATATATTATCCCGATCGCCCACATCGCATAGGCGGTCGGAAGAAAGGCTGTTTTATGCTCAACAGGTAGGTATAATAATTTTGTGATGTTTATGAATGAGAACAATTAAAAAATTGTCCGTTTCATAAGGTTTGTTGAACCGAGGAGGAAGTGGAGGCAGGGGTGGCAGAGGAGACAGGGGTGGCAGAAGAGACAGAGGGAACGATAAGAGGGGGAAGAAAAATCATTATATCTTTAAAAATGGCTAAAAAAAATATAGAATTTAAAACAGATATGTTTAATCTTTTTTGTTATATTCTCCATCTTGCCTTTGCGTTATTCCACTCGAAATGGAACACCTAGAGTACTGTTTCAGATTTTGATGGAATATGTTGTAGTCTTTTGCGATATATGAACATATCTCTAAGGATTTTTCAAATTTGTGAATTACTCAGGTCTGCTAAATAAAGTGTCAACCTTTATTCATTAAATCATAACTGTTGAACTACCAAACTCTGATAAAAATAAATGGTGACAAAATATTTCTTTTTCAACTAAAATTATTATACTCTCGTGTGTCTACTGTATACACTGTGACGTTGCAAATTTTGCAGCGTCACTGTCCCTCCCGTTGCGAGATAGCGGAGGGACCGGACCGCCAAATTTTGCGATAAACGACTACTCGTGAGGTTAGGAAGCGCTCCCCGAGGAGCTTCCGTATCGATTCTCGATCGATGGCTAAGACTTTTCGCGCGCGCCGAGCACGGCCGAGTCCCAGGGACGTGCACGACGCACCAACGGATTCCGGGAGGCTTAGAAGGGCGCCTCGCTTCGCGGGAACTCCCATGACGAACCATGGCCGACTACGGGGAAACGCAAGTCCTGTGCACAGGCTCTATGGAGATGGAACGCAGCACCCGGGCCAGACAACCTGGAGGCGACGAAGCAGGACAGAGGCCCCGTCGAACATCCGACAATTAATTTCGCGGTCCTGCCGCCGCCTCACCCCGCCACTTACAAAGGGGCCGCGGCGTGGGTGGTGTAGGCGTGCGGTATCCGGGGAGATCGTACATCGGACCCCCTTTTTCCCGACCGCGAAGAGCGACCGAAAGGTTTTTCGCGTAGGTTCCGGGGCCCAAGGACCTGTCGTGGGCACGGTCCTGAATTCCGCGATTTCCGCGTGTGAAGCGCGCCCAGGCAGGAAAAATAAAGACTAGCAATTAGAGTGGGGATAACGAGGACCCCATCGTCGCGATTCCGTTGAACGACGGACCACTGTCGCGGTAACAGCCGACTTAGCGTGAGGTAACATACCGGGCTGCACCAAGATTATAGAATTGCGAACATTCTAATTGGGAATCGCGTCTCGCGTGGTTGGTGCCGTTTGTACCGGCGAGTTCTTCCCGAAGTTCTACCAGCGGAGGTCAGTCCACCACGCCGACAGAGCGTAGACGAGAATTACCGGATTCCGAGGCATACACCAGCCGGAAAAAGCGCCCAAAGCGAGCCCCGTCAAACGAACCCGTGGAGTACGGTAAGTCCACGCTGTGGTCCACGCTCTTGGTCCTTTTATAGAATCTCACGAATTGGTTCGCAAAGCTTCGCGGGAGAACGACACGTGTGTACGACGTCGACCTCACGCCCTCGCGACTTCGCGAGCTCGCGGGTCGGTGAGCGGACACGTCACCATCCCGTCTCGTTCTCCACATTTCGTGTGCCGAGGCGCTTCCCGCCTCGCATAGATTGCACGCGCCGAGCCATCGGTGCTTTGAGCAGTGCCGTAGTTTCACGACGGAACATTATACGGAAGTCTCTCCTGGTAGTAGCCGCAGTCGTTGTAATTTGCAGTTGTCCGCGTCGCTCTCGCTTACCGTCGCTTGCGCTCTCTCGCGCCGGTTACCGTAGGTTCGTTCACCGAGTATTGTATCGGATCGCGTCGCGAAACGCATTCCGTGGGTTGGACGTCCGGTACGAATCCGCCTGCTCTTGCGGGCCCGCCACATCGCGGGCCGCCTGTCGACCATCTCCGCGACCGTACCGTTCCGGGGTTTACAGCGACAGTCTTTTGTAATTGCGCCGTCCACATGCGTCCCGCCGAATCTCGCTCTGGCGAGCGCTATTTTCTCGTGCCGAATTACCGCACGAGCGCGGAGGTTTTTACTAACTCAAATTTACTAACTAACAAATTTGTACCAAGAGCGCGGGCTCTCGGGTGCGGCCTCGTGGCCGCGGTTTTGTAAACTTGACCCAAAATATATGACTTGAGCCCATTTCTCACGTTATTATTTCTGCCCTGCGAGATCCGCTCTGCCGTGAGAGCTGTCCCCGCTATTCCAGCGTCCGAACCCCCGACCCTTTCGCGCTTTCCACTCATCTCGCGGTTCTCGGAGATCTACATTTCGCGTGGCACCCTTCCGGTGCCTAGCGCCCGAGCAGAAGGCTCTCCTACGGTCTCGCACCTCCGGGAACGTGTTAGTACCGGGAGGACCGCGTATTCACGGCCGTACGTGGCCCGGCCTCTGAGCCTATAAAGTCCCGGAGTGGACACCGCTCCCGCCCTCCTGCGCGGTGAAACGCACATAAAAGATTATTTTCATAGACTTGGTAGTTCAATTGTTATAATTTAATGAAAAAGGTTGACACTTTAATTTCAAGACCTGTAAAATTTTGAAAATTTTGAAAAATCCTTTGAAATATGTTCATATCAATATATTCAAATTTCATCAAAATCTGAAACAATATGTACTACAAAAAGTGTCCGACTTCGCATGGGAAAATTTACATAAATTATAATAAAATTTTCGCTATGTTATAATTTAGTATAATAAAAATTTCGTTATAAGTTATAATTTAGTATAATAAAAATTTAGTGCGGAAATTTAGTTTGAAAATTTAGTATGAAAATAACATATAGTATGTACTAACTTATCCAAATATAATGGGTTATATTTATCATATTTTGAAGCCAATTTCTTTTTCTCTTTTGTATAATGTGGTACTGTATGAAATCTTAGCGGTATACAAAGGCTATAGCCGGGTTTGGGGGCCAAATGTGCCCTAGAAGGGATTTTATTCCAATTTGCGCCATTCGATAGCCTACCAAAAAAGATACCTTTCAGCCAAGTTTTAGCCCTATAGCTCATCTGTAAGGGTAGTTATAGAGGAAAAACGAAAATCCAGTTTTTGGCCCATTTTCCCCGTTTATTGACAATTTAAAATTCTGAAAAAAATCTGACACATTTCGGACACCAAACCACATACTTTGAGTCGTTTTCAGATTTTTCCGTTGCAAACTCTGGCTGTAAAAATCGAAAAACACGAAAAAAATCGAAAAAATGCAGATTTCATATGGAAATCTAAGAGTGACAACCACAGAATTAATTTAGCAATAGGATATTGTCCTAAGTATTATGCTCAATTTTTTTCAAATTCCTGCGTTTGGTGCGTCATAGTAGGAAAAAATAAAAACCACTTTTTTCGGCGTTTTT
>JAQQRP010000196.1:0-13206 GCA_028454245.1 Halictus quadricinctus
CTTTGAAAGAATCAGAGCCTTCTGCCTGATTTGTTCTTGATCTCCCGTGGATCGGAGACTTCTTCTCCGATTCACACCTTTTGCCCCGCAATAATTACTCGACATACGCTAAATGGAAAAGTGAACTTTTCTTTCCGTGGAAAAGCAATCTTTCCCATTTAGCGATCTGCGAAATTTAGTTTGTAAGATTGTAAATCGTAGTTGTAAGAAAGGGAGTGAGAAGGAAGCGTATTGAATTCCTTCTGGCTTCCTTTCGGGTCTCTTGTGCAGCAACCTCCTCGTGGTGAGACCTGGGCAATCGGTATTATTCTCTATTTGTAAGAACTTCTAGTAATGTTACAAATAGAGAATAATATCGAGCTAATAGCTGTTCATTTATAACTTTGTGATAACATTGTGAAATAGAATTGAAGACTTACTAATTATAAAAACTTGTGTATTTTAATCGAATTGTGTCTGAATTTACTTTAAGCTAGCTCGGGATGGGCCAAGGGGCCTTCAATGCTTTCCTTGTTTACCCTGGGCCCACCTTCATCTTCTTGGTAAGCTCCTTTCAATTATTAACCGAAACACAGTTTTTGTTTTGGAATACCTTTTCATTCAATAAACTTCGTCAATTTTTTTGTGGAGTTCTAATTGGAAGTTGCATCTGAACTTTCAAAAGTTCCTTTTCTCAAATTGATATTTTTGGCTTAAAATTGGTATTCCTCCGATTGAAGATCCCACCGAGTACCCGAGGCATCCGAAGCGCCTATTATAGGTCGTTGCGTCCACATGTCAATAGCTTCAAGTTCGATTTATGTTCTTTATTCTTTATCTTACTCATGTCAAATTCTTGAAATTTCTCTGGTTGATTTAGGCTGCACTCGTTTGCGGGGTTAGTTTGGCTCTCTTGAGCGGCTGTTAGGTTTGCTGTCGTGAACGGGTTAGATTCGCACCCGTGTGCGTGGTCAGTAGGCCATACCCGTGTACGGGGTTCAGAGTCTCATCTTTATCATTTAAATTTAAATTTAGACGTATTAGTAAGATCTGAATATTCCGTACGTGTACTTCGTTTTTATTACGGATGCTTAATATGATTCGAAGGCTTCACATGAATATGGCACGTATTTTTGCACGGTAGAAATAGTAATTATGAAGAATCTACTACAAAAGTAGGAGCTACAACAAAAATCAATTTTGGTTGGAAAGTATATAGCAATAGTATTACATACTTTAAACCAATGCTCTATTTTCTGTGCAATGATTGAATGCGTACACACATATTTAATATTCTTGTTTTTTCTTTCTTTCAAAATACGTACTTTCAAGTTTAAAAAAAAAATCGATGGTGAAAAGATAGACGGTGCCAGTATTGAAACGTTTCCTTCGAAGTTTACCACCATACTTTATTTGTGGCTTTCGACGACGCATTCACTCGGAAGTGCCTCGAGGATTGCTATTAATTCCTATACCTCGTCTGTGCTTGTATAGAGAACACCTTAAATTACTGGACGTTACCATGTGCGATAACGCGGTTACCGACGCGCAATCCACATTACATATAAACTATTATATTGAATTTTCACACAATCATTTTATGTAATAATCAACAATGAATAAATAAAAACAATGTAATGGAAAGATGTATTTGCGTATACAATTATTGAATCCTGAATTTTTCCCGAACGTCCTATTTGTCGTTGAGTTATACTACAAAATTTCGAAATTTTTTTGAATTTTCGTGCCATCTCTTTTACTATCATATTCTCATAATAGAAAATTCAATTTTTCGAAAAATTTCGGAAAATTTTGACGGTCTGACTTGTCATTGACTGATACTACTGAATTTCGGGCCATCTCTTTCAATATCATATTCTCCTAATAGAAAATTCCATTTTCGAAAAATTTCAGATAATTTTGACGCTCTGCCTTGTCATTGACTTATACTACTGAATTTCGTGCCACCTCCTTCGATATCATATTCTCCTAATTCAAAGTTCGATTCTTAGAAATTTCGATATTTTTTTGCATTTTTCTGATTTCTAATAGGAGAACATGATAACAAAAGAGGTGGTGCCTCGTGCCACAATAATTTAATTCCAATATTGAATATTTATGTCTGGGTTGGTGAAAGAAGAACACATTAACTGTTGTAACTAATATTCTTTATTTCTGACCAAATAGATTACAATGTTAAACGTATACATATACAAAGTAGAACAACGTGGATCTGAAATGTAGCATGGTATGAGTCGTTTCGCATACACGTCGAGTGGTAGTATACAGTGTACAGGTGATTGTAGCTGGTACCATGTGTAGTGTTGACGAGTTTTTCTTCTCTTTCTGAAGATCGATCTTGATATGTCCTACTCGAAGACTACTGGCAGTCTGAAAACATATTGTATACTTACATACT
Source organism: Halictus quadricinctus (assembly GCA_028454245.1). Classification (NCBI taxonomy): domain Eukaryota; kingdom Metazoa; phylum Arthropoda; class Insecta; order Hymenoptera; family Halictidae; genus Halictus; species Halictus quadricinctus. The sequence goes on from JAQQRP010000196.1 coordinate 2,399, forward strand.
TCTGTTTTGTTTCTATAAAACATATTTTTATTTTAATGGCCATACACAATTCAGTATTCGTCAACAATTCTTCAGCAGAAAATCTAGCAAATTTTCGCAGAAGCAAGCTAGAGCGAAAAGTTTATCGCGCTAGCTGTAGACGTCATCTAATTTAGTGTTGCAAACAAGATCATTGCAGGTGAACAACGTAGTAATGACAAAATTGCTCTCCCCGTTGTATGAGATAAATGTCACACTCAAGGTCCTTGCGAATGACGCTCCCAGATTATTTTCCACCCATTTTTTTTTTTTCATTTCCATCCAACAGGATATGTAACATGGATTTTTGTATTAACAATGTTCGTGTACCATCACGACTCGCATCACATGACTCGCTCCACTTTTCTTTAAATAAAAAAAAGTATCCTACGAAAATTGCTGGCCTTTTCACGTACAATAAGAACCCAAAATAAAAAAAAAAAGGTTTCCATTTGAAAAAATAAAGTTGACCTGCAAATGACCTTGAAAACGCCACCCATATAAAAAACTGATACTGCCCCCATCTTTCATACTTTTCGAGATATTCGGCTGGAAAGTTTTCAAATGAACACCCTGTGTGGTGCAATACACAGCTTACTTTTAAAATCTGGGAAGAAAGAAGAACAATGTGTGTCTATAGTGCCACGAATCACTTTTTTGACATTTGATTTGGTCCAACAGTAGGCCAGGTTTTAGTACGAAAACAAGGTCTAGTCTCTCCTCTGTATCGAGGCATTTCCGTACAGGGATCGTTGGCATATTAAACACTTGGGAGAAACTACCATTCATTTATTTTAATTCGCCCTCTCGTGGAGGACGCTGCGGGACAATGGCCGTGTTAAGAATCTGGATTGGTCGACGGACAGTAGTCGTCAGTTGCATTCGTAAAAATTCGTGTTGATGATTGTAGGAGTCTATTAAATTATGCCCCACCTAGTCCACGCTCAGCTGTGCCGCAACGATATAAAAGCCGTCGAGCACACGGTGATGGCACAACTTTGTTTCGTCTAAACTAACGGCATCGGCATGTATTATGTTCTAGTGTCGTTTCTCCTAAGTCAGTTTAATAATCACACCGAATCGTTTGGTTAGTATAATACTAGTGACCACAGTTATTGTCGGTGTTTGTCCAATGGTTCACGAAGGACGGGTCGAGCTGTAATGAGTTCTAAAACGTTTACATCGTACTCGCTCTCCCCGACGACGACCGAGCGTTTGTCGAAAATTTCTTCGTGGAACTGGAACCCCCAGTGAACTGATTAACCTACCTTTGCTCGGCGAAACAAATACAGTGATTCGGTAGATGTCTAAGTGTCGAGTGTCCGGACGTATGGACTCTCTTCAGAAAAGAGAGCATGATCCTTTGCGACTGTTAATCGATGGGTCTGAACGCCCCGACGCTCTAAACTGCCGAATAGTGGCAATGACTGATTTAGAGTTCCTTTAAAAAATTATGAGAGTACGCTGCGGCATCGGCAACAAAGAAACTAGAAATTCGGAGCCAGTCATTTCAACTACTTTGACAGTTCTAGTGTTGATAGGTGACGATACAGTTTGATAAAAATGTAAAGGATACCAAGGGAAACATTAGGTGCACTAGCGATTTGCCATTTTTGTATAACTGCCGCTATTGAGGTTTAGGATATTAGTCCCGAAATTATTCTAATTCAACCAAGTCTACTCAGCATTTGTGTATACTTCAAGCAAACAATACCCGGATTAAATACCTTCACTTAGCATGATCCCATTCGTTGAATCTTCTTTTGTCTACGGGCTGCTTGCTTGCGGAGCTAACTTCTTGCATATTCAAGTGTAAACAGTTGAGGGATTAATTAGTGGCTTACAGCCGAAAGTCTCGACAGTAACAATTGTAAAATTATAATGGACTCGTAGGTGCACCACTGGCGTAGTTGTTTAGGGTATGGGTTTAACGCCTTGAACAGACCCCTAAGGGCTAAGGAGCTTAAAATCTTGTTTCAGATCTTCCCTCAGCGGACAACGACATTGCGTGGAAGCATGGAGCGGACTACACGTTCAACGTGACTTATATCACGTATCTGCAACCAGATTCCGATTCGCCGGCCGAAAACAACCCGGACCAGAAGTGGGGAACAAGTTTGATCAGCAAGCTAAAATGCAGGCCCGTGCAGGCGCTCAGAATGCGTTGCCACTTCAACTGCACCAAGTTCGTCGAATTAACGTCGCAAACGTACAAGACCGCGGTCGAAGGCCTACTCGAAGACGGCAACTACAAGAGTCTGGATTTGGGCGATGCTTCGTTCGAGATCACCCCAGAGGGAATCGTGAATTACGAATTCAATAAGAAACAAGAGACGGACGAAAGCTTCCAGAGGCTGTACGAATTGATAACGAGCAATCTGTTCTTGTCGGTGGTAGACAAAAGGTTCGAAAACACGAGCGTGGGCGAGTGTCCGGTCGGCTATGAGGTCCAAAGAATGAAACAGGGCAACCCGAAGTGGAACGAAGCGTTTATGATCAACAAATTGCATGACAACGAACTGAATGAAACGATCCATCTTAAGAGGCAGAGTTTCCTGGGTGATTGTATCATTCAGAAGGATTACTTCACCGCGAACCAGCAAATACACGGTTTCATCCCCGCTGATTCTCATATCAAATTGGTATGTAATTGCACAAACTGTAACGCACAGATAGAGAGTATATACGCGTTTATTTTGAAACTGGTGAAATATTTTATTCGAATTTTTGGGGTACTAGCACTTTCGTGTAGCTTCCGATAGATATACACTCATTAAACTATTTTTAATTTCGTTTGCACATGTGACAGATAGTATGAGCAAATGTGTGACTGACTAACGTCTCACTTAAAATTGTCATGATCAGTACATCGGTACAACTATTTTTCGCCTATTATTGTCGGTAACGTGGTGACTCTACCTTATCGCGAATCTACGGAGTCTTGGCTCTTAAATTATATAGATAGTTGAAAAGATTATTTGTTTATTTATAACAGGCTTGTTACGAATACTGTAACAGTTAGTTATATTATTTTGAGCCTGGATAATATTTAGTTGGTTAATAACATTATTGAGGTCACTCTTTATATTTATATAACAGAAATTATTCAGGGACTCGTTTAGAAACACGTTGAAAGCACGTCTTTAGAGTTTAAAGGAAACTTCTTGAATGAATTGTTCTGGTCAGGAGAGCAAATAAACAACGCGTAACGTAAACAACGATACGATACTCATGAACAGGTGAACGATAGCTTCATGAACAACTTGTGAGTCAAGGATCAAATAAATCGATATTTTGTTCTGGGGGAATAACAAATTAATTTTGTACTTTACTCTTTGAAGTACATTCCAACAAAATTAATTTCACATTTTACATGATTTCAGGAATCAACCACGAATCAATTCTCCATTTCACTTCAGAACTGGACTTCGAGAACCGTGAATACCTTTAACGTGGTTGGCCCGAACAAGGCGCCCGTCGGTATACTGTACGAACATTACCGCTCGCAGTTGGCCCAAATAGAGCCCATTAAGACGCCACTGAAGGCCCTCCCCAATCTTTCAACGCTTGCTTAACCCTTTGCCCTACAACCACGTGTGAGACTCGTGACAAAACTGATTATCACGAGCCTGGCCCGTGGTACATCGGTGGGGCCAAAACTGAGTACAGCGAATTCTCGATATATGTCAACAACATGGGTCTTGCCAGCGTCGTGTATCGTCCAGGAGACATACCCGAGCCGTGTTATGTTTACACTCCTCGGTGTCCAAGGCCTCTCAAGATTCGTGGCCCCTCGCGGGGTATAATTCCGCAACGTTTATCATCCAGGCCTTGGCGACATATATAAAGAAATCACTGTATCACGAGCCTAGCCCGTGGTACGTCGATCAGGCCAAATGTAAACATCACTTGCCACGCTTGTGGTTGGTTGACGAGCCCCACCCCAAGCAGCACAGGCCAGGCTCGTGGTAGATTCTTATCATTATTTTGTCTCAGTTACGTGTTACATTCCGTAAGACGTGTGCGGTTAGTACAAATTAAGACCGAATTATAGCTTTGATGCTCAGTAGTTGTGTAAACAAAAGGAATCCGTCTTAATAAAATAATTTAAACGTTCGTCGAGTACATTTGCAATACCAACAAGATTACTCTTAGTTGCGAAATAATTGAGATTTATAGACTTTTGTAAGCATCAATCATTTCCTTCACGTGCCTATGTCTGTTATACACTCTTTAACCTGTCCACTTTCCATGAACCTGTTTTTTTTTTTCAGAAAAAATGTGCGAAGCAATTAAAATGCAGATCGATCCACGGTCAACGACCGATCTTTAGAGACCCTTAAAGGTTCATTCACCCCTAGTATAACAATTTCTTGATTTAACACTAAACCTACCACCGCCGGTCAAAATGACCGGTTCCAGATTTTTTATTTTACAATTATTCAAATTATAAAGGTGCTTCCGTATGAAAATGATAAACTCTTTGCCCTACAACCATGTGTGAGACTCGTAATCATGTAATCGGCCGAAAAATAAGTTATGAGGGGTTAAATAAATATATTTAGTAGAGCATGTATTGTAATACAAACCGCATAAAATCCAAATAAATTCAATCTCGTCATTTTTATAAGATAACGTGTACCGGTTACTTTTAAGGTTCGGTAGGATTAGTGTTAATATAACAAAATTATAATAATGTTTTCCATATCTCCCCGAACTATATAATTAACTCCACGCCTTAGAATAGCGTCTCAGAAACGCCATGAGTTTTGGGCGCCGATCATTTTGAACTTTCATTATAAACTAGCAGATTTTGTCACTACACATTATTTTATTTTTCATCGGTACACGTATTCAGAACCCGTCAAGCCAAATGAAATAGTACGTTTCAATCCGAAACCGTATGTAGAATAGACGCAGTGATTTATGATCTGCTCTAATGCATGGTTGTTGACGCTGGTCAGGGAATCGTGTGTCAAAGAGGCGCTTAGGGGACTTGTACATAGTGTAACGAATTGCCAAATTAGCGGGAGACGTTGCGAAACGAACGATTTTACTACATCCGTCGGTTCTTGTGCTTGGCAGTCGCATGAAATGCGAATAATTAGCACAATTTTGTCAAAATTTATCTGTTTTCGCTAATCTTGTAAAACAGGTGCTTTTGGTACCTTCGAAAAGGTGCGTTTGTTTCTGACTTTCATATGTGCTCTCTCTGTCCCGTAATAATAGTAGCAGTTAATGAATTTAATTTGTCCCATAGTAATAGTAGCAAAACAAAATAAATATAGAACGCAACATTTATTATCAAAAAACTAGATTAAATTAAACAATAAATTAAAAATATTACTCCTAATTTTTATTTTGAATGTTCAGATAGTTTCTGAATTTTTCAATAATTTTAATAAAGTTGTAGGTAGGATCCCTTGGCTGCGAAGCTTTGCTTTCCCTGTATGCGTGAGCTTAACATTATTGGAACCATCGTTCTTCAAACTCTCTTTTTTTCATCTTATCAGCGGATGAAATTAGAAAAATAGTTATTATTCATAATAATTAGGTTAACCTAAAAATTGAAAGATTTGTCAAAACAAATGACAGATGTCATGAACATTGATTTTCATGAAGGCTTTGCAATTTTGCGCTACAACATAACTTACAGCTGCATTCACCAATAATTCCCGTTTAATATTCACTTGCTACTATTATTATAGGACAGAGGGAGTAGTAAATATTAAAATAATATTAATCTTTTTTTTTTAGTATGTCCAGGACGTTCACATCCGCGATATTGAGATTTCCATTACGGAATCTGTGAAAATATTTTTGGTATGTGCTATAGGACGCGGCATTTTTCTCTAATGCCATACAAATCATTTCTTTAGGCTCCATAGTACCTTTTTTTAAATTAGAATGCAAATGGCAACCAGCGTATTGTCCAAGCACACAGTGAATTTGTCGAGGTTACATCACTTGTTTCCAACAAGTATAAAAAACCATAAAAAATGGAATTAACATTCACAGTTCAAATTTGCATTAAAATTCACAGTCTAATTATCAATAACAACCGTTACCTACTTGATAATGTTGTCACTATACACTATACTTTATTTCAATAAACTGATATTCAGTACCATCAACCTACATACGCTCCCGAGAAATATAGTCATATAGGTACTAGCTTTGACACGTTGACTGCCGCAGGAATTTGATCTATTTCACGCAAGTCTTGTTTATTTCCCATAAACGATCAGAAGTATTGATTACCAGTTACTCGGTAATGAAGTTTGTACCTTACACCATCATTTGGTCCATTTCAGAACGAATATATTGTTATTTTTTGCCATTCATTTCAAAATGATCATTTGTAAGCAGATCAAGAATACCGGTCACAGGTGACCCACCGCGACATTGAACGTGTGAACAGCGACGAGCGAGTACAATCGCATAGTTCGTTATGGTCCTAACAATGATATTGTTCTCAGAAATTCGCTACGTTTAATCGATACGTGCCAGAATCAGCAGCGTCGACCGTGCGTACTTTATTTTGCGAGTAGAAATAGCGATCGGCTTCGGTAAATTGGTTAAGCTGGTTGATTGTAAGAAGAGGTCAGTAGTGTAGCTAAACTGCCACGGTATAAGAGCGGCCCCAACATCCAGTTACTCCATTGAAGTGGTTGTATGTTGCACGGTGTTACCATGGAGCTACTCATGCAAGTGGTGCCATTTTTCTTAGGTAAGCCAGTCGAAAGCCGGTGCGTAGTCGGGCCGGTGGGCCTTCTCTCAGTATCCGATGGCGGGTCGTGTTGTGTGTCGTGTCGACACCCGGGTGTCGGATGCCCCGTGAAGCCGATCGCTCGTTTACAATGAAATCTTCTCTCGATCTTTTCCGACTCGAATCGGCCGAATGGAGTACGCGAGATCCGTGCTCGTTCCCGTTCGGCGTGGCTGTCGAAACGAAAAGATAAAGAGCAGACAGACAGACACACACTCACACACACGCGCAGGCGCACGCACACGCACGTGCACGGGAGAGCCTCGGGGGCACACAAGGTGCGTCCGCGTGATACCTCGTTCAAGACACTACCGGCCACCTCTAATCGGCCTATTCAATCCTGGCAATCATTCAATTGAATGGCTACCGGTCGCGTGGGTCCCGTATACGTAGCAAATCGTCCCTCGGATGGCTATTGACGTGTTCGCGCGACCTAGATCTTCGCCGGTGATGCGATGCGATGCGATTGCGATGCGATGATTTCTTTGATGCGGGAACACGTTTTTCAGTGGCACGTGTCCCCGTCGAACAACCATGGGCCCACGGACCGGTCTACACGTTCCGTGTCGAGGTGAATTCGACGGCGATCCCGCGGGACGCTGTTCACAGTTTCCGTTTGAACATCGCGACCACCCTTGTCTGCCAACCGAAAGGCGTCACAGTGCTCAGCTGCTACTTCAAGAACTCGATGACGGACAGCTTCTTCACGAGCAGCCTTGACCCAAACGTACCCGGCAGCCCCGTCAACGCTAGAACCCCGCAGAAGGCGTACGAGATCTACGAGGATCAATTCGAGATCAATTTCGCGACGCAGGGTCTGGACAGTTATCTGGTCAACGAAGACATTCAGCCCCGCGAGCTGGACATGATCCGAGCGATCATCGACCAGCTGAACATCGGAAACGTCGCCACCGATTACGATTACAACTACCATATAATGGAGAACTTCACGCAAGGCATCTGCGACACCCATCTGATCGTCAAGAATGACAAGAGCTATCAACGGCCGTGGACCCTTCCTGATTATCTGCTGCGCAACCTTGCGCACGAGTTCACTTACTTCACCTTGGCGTGGATATGGAAGATCAGGGACATGGGCGCGTGCACGCACAAGGTGCCGTACTTCTTCGGGTACGCTGGCAGCCACGAGGATCTTGCTATTAGCCCGGTAAATATGCGTCGGCTCTTATTCGATAATAATTAGGCCGTCGACCTTTGTGGCAGAACAAGGGTCGAGTTGTACTGGTCAGTGTCTCGGGAGCCCTGATAGAGTTTGGCTGACCTGCTTTTTTATGTAGCCTACTTCAGTGTTGACTCGATATATGCCAAAACACGGGTCTAGCCAGGGACATACAGTGTGTCCCACGAGCTCTGTCCACTTGAATACAAACAATACGTTGAATTTCAAACAATACGAGAAAATTTTAGTTACAGAAGTTGTAGAGTTTAAGAAACTACATAATAAATGATATTCTTGCAAGTGAAGGCGCAGAGAAGATATAGAGGTCACCTTTGTTTTTTTAAATGGAATGTCCAATTTTTTATGCTCGATTTCGATAGATTGGCGTATTCTGAGTGTAAAACTACTACAGTGTATTTGTAATATTTTTGAAAGATTGTGTAAAAAATTAAAAGAGACTGGAAGTCTCACTATGTCTACACCGAAGACACTTACTGAATAAAAGAAGAGGAAGGCAACGCTCAATGTTGCCTTGGTTTGGACGTAGGCTAAGGGTAATCGAAGTCAATAGTGACAACAGAGAGGAAATGAGAGTGCTTACGCCCGGGATTTTAATGTCCCCGGTATAGTGCTGCCCCCTAGTCTAATTTTTAGCCTGGACCAGAACCTGCATCATCTTTTTAGCCTGGACTAGAACTGATAATGTCAGAGTGGATGCTACTTCTATATTAAAAGAGGCTCTTCTATGTAGATTCTGATCCAGCCTAAAAGATGATGCAGGTTTTAATACAGGCTAAAAAGATGATGCAGGTTCTGGTCCAGGCTAAAAAGATGACGCAAGAAAAGTGGGGACACTAAAACCCCGAGCGTGAGCACTCTCATTTCCTCACCGGTGACAAGCTCGATTGAACATTGAACGATCTGTGCATTCAATGTTTAATTGTTCTTTTATTTGCAGACGTCGTCGGAGAGTCGGATCGTGATCACCTCCACCGAATTCCTGTCGGGAACGAGGAACGTGATAAAACTGAATAAAGGACGGGAATCCGTGATACTTGATGAGAACATAACCTTATGGTTGGAGTCGATTACGCCCGCGAAGCAGGACCCACCGGAAGTCAGAGATCCCGAGGAGGTCAGCATGTTCATAGGAGACTGGATGATGGACGATAGCGACGAGGTCGAGTCCTCGATAGAAGACTCCCAGGCAGACTACATCTGGATAGGGACTTAAACGAGAGGATACCGGGTCGCTTCGTTTCCACAGTAGGCTATGAGATCTACGCTATGTAATAACAGTGATGAGAAGAAATTCAGATCGAAACGATATAGGACCGACATGACACTGTGCCGATCACTATTGTTGTAAATAGTGTAATTGTACGACCGCACGATTCTATGAATAAAATGGAGAAACCTCTCGTTTTTAATACGCCAATCTGGGAAAGTACAGTGAATTCTCGATATATGTCAACAACATGGGTCTTGCCAACGTCGTGTATCGTACAGGAGACATACCCGAGCCGTGTTATGTTTACACTTCTTGTCCGAGGCCTCTTGAACTTTGTGGCCCCTCACAGGCTATACTCCGTGGTAGTGGAGATAATTCCGCGAAGTTTATCATCCAGGTCTTGGCGACATATATCGAGAATTCACTGTACTGCATCTAGCGAAACGTATTCGATCGAAAACGTTAAGCGTCTGTTATAAAAGTTAGTCGTATATTAGTCATCATGGTAAATACGTTTACTGGCTTTTTAAATTAAATGATAATTTACAATGCACTCTACTTAACAGATACAGGGCAATAGATGTAAAGCAACGTTCCGAGATTCAAGATCGAATTTCTCAACTTTAATATATTAAAGATATAATGTATAATTTATATATATATTTCAAAATTGATTATAGCCATTATGGCAAATTTTATTATATACAGTGGGTGATCGAATTAGTATGGCCACAATACGAAAAATATATTTATTGTACACGTGGCGAATAAACTTACAGTATTACTAAATGCGTATTTGCAAGCATCAACATTTTATAAATAATAAGAAGAATTCAGTATAGATGATTATATTGTCATTTTAAATATTGATTGTTATCACCCACAAAAAGTATCCAGACTTGTCCTGTAGAAGCTAATATAAATTTTTACAATATTTTAAACAATAATACAGTATTATGTATTGTCAATTATTTTATTTTTAGTAGCCAGGTGTAGCATTGCAAGTGGCATTTCAATACTACCTTCAACGGTTTCGTTTCCATCGAGATGTTATGAAAATAATACATTTCTAAAATGAATTTCAAAAATGTACAACATGGATTCAAAAATATTCGAATGAAGAAGCTAATAATAATACTTCTATAAATATCGCAAAATGATAGGATAATAATATAGTATATTAAACAAAATGTATGCCTTCCCCAAGAACTTATTGTACAATTAAATATTACTACTACTAATAATTTTATACTAGTAGAAACAATGTGCAGTACTTTGATCGATGGAAATTTTCGTTACCTCCGATTACCTACGCTATAATAATTGTAATGCAATTTTTAGTTATTAAAGAAACGACTAACAACAAATAATACGCCGTTACTGTTGAATAATAAATATTCATTTCCAAGCCAGGATTGCGTTTGAAACATAAGCAACAGTATTTATACATCAACCCAATACTTGGATAGTGTCTCGTCCAAACAGTTTTCATTAATTAACACCACGATGGAATAACCGCTTTTCTATTTTACAATTATTCAGTTCATAAAAACGCTTGTAAGATAAAGCACACAGGTCACTTAAAGTTCTTGTACCCTCATTTCAAATAT
>JAQQRP010000197.1:0-13203 GCA_028454245.1 Halictus quadricinctus
GCATTTTATACTCTCCCAATAAGCAAACATTTGTTAAAAATTCTGAGACTCGAGGTACAATCGACTCTAAGACTTCGGAAGAACGTGGAACTTCGCGCAAACAAAACATTGTTATTGTGACAGAAATATGACTGGAGGAGCACACAAAACAAAAATCTGGTTCATTTGTTATTCCTGAGTGCAAAAATCCCAGTTTGCCCCGATCATTCTCATTCATGAAATCATAGTTGAAACTAGGCGACTCGTTAGCGCGGCGCTCGCTGAAAATAGCGGTAGCGATTATTAATACGTAACTGTCGTTATCTACGGTTTGCCGTGTGATATAACCAGTAAACATCGATCCGAGCCGTGGAAGGACAGTTTTAGATAATTCGTCCGACTGATAATCCCTCTTGGGGAAAGAAATGATTCGTGCTTTGTTGCGCGTCGATCGTTGATGCAGGACAGTCCAGGCGTGTTCCAGCCTCTGACAGCTTCCATAGTTAGCGGAGCGATAGTGGCAAGATAAAGTGTCAATGCTCGTGGTAATCGGCGAGCGATTCACTGTGGTGCACTGATTAGAACGTTACGGTCTTCTCGGAAAACCAATTAATTCCACTCCAGACACATTACGAGTTGCCGCCGCAATAAATTCCGAATTTTTCAGGCAACTCGAATTGTTTCACAGATTTATTTGTTAACCGAATCTGAAATTTGGCATGTAGAATTCAAGCTCAGTGTAATAAACGTCGATATCATCTTCTTCTTCCAGGAGAAGAATTTTTATTTGCTTCCGAATATTATCTGCTCGAAATAATCAATTTTTAGAGTTCTAGTGGCTTAAGTCCCTGGGAATTTTTTCGAAAACAGTTCAATAAATAATATTTTCTCCATTAAATCGAATTATATTCGCTTCTAAATGAAATTTCGTGCTGACGATTTCTGACAATAAATTTAATTAATGCCGATACCATTTTCTCCGTTCGGATTTCGTTCGCTCCAAAAAATAAATTTTGGAAAAATAATATACGCTTTTAATTTTCGAGTTTCACTCGAACCGATTGCATCGATCCGGGCGTCGATCGAACGGTTTAAAAATTTGCAACGCAAAGATCGAGCGCCCACGATCGATCGGAGCTCTCGTACCCGATCGTCTCGATTCCACGAGCAGAGAAACATCTTCGTCGAATTATTTTTTTCACTCCTCGTATGGAAAACATCGGCCTTCGTGGCTCGTCCATGAGCCACGGTAGAATTTTCTTTGATCCACGTCACCACTTTATACGCTCGCTGTAATAGATACCACCTGCGCGATATTTCAATCGGCGAACAACCGATCGTCATTTCAGGCGATTGTTTCCCTTTCCTTCCACGAAAATGACCGGCGCGATGCGTCAGATTTTTCAAGAACGATCCTGCGAACGGTTGCGAGTCATTGCTGCATGAATATGCTCCAACTCCTTGCTACCAGTCTCATAAAACGAATATGCCACAACTTTGTTAACTATTTTGAAGGGGAACGAGCCCCGATTACCAGTTTGTTATCGATAAACTGTATGGATTTTATGGATTAAAAATGGGCAAGCACAATTTAAAGCAGTGGACATATTAAAAAGATTCAAGGACGTATTTCAGCTTGATAAGCTAATTAAAAGAAGTAACAAATTTTCGTTTCGCTTCTGTGTCTTGCAGTTATCAATTTCAAAAAGACACCAGTGCGAACACCAAGTTTTCATAAAAAGAAAATAGCCCCCTCAAGTGACATAATCGAATTCTTCGAGTCAAACATGACCCGGTCTTCTTCAAACGAACCTAAATATTAGCCCTGGTTTTCGAATCGTGGGTTATTGTCAATTTCGTGCAAAGCACGAACTCCAATAGCAAATTAGCTACCAATTTCAACAGGAACAGGTAACTCATAGTTTGCTAGCAATTTCATAAAAAGACAGTGAATTCTCGATATATGTCATCAACACTGGTCTATCCACGGACATACACTAACGAGCAAAACTGAGTCTACACTAATTGAAGCAACATAACTTTTTAAAAATTCGATCAAATGACTTGAATTTTATTGAGAAGTTAGAAGGATTAGTTTATTAGACGAGGTGTAAAAAATTTTTGACAAAAATTTGAATTGGTCGGAATCGCAAAAGAAATAGTAATAGTTGGTTTTTTCAGCTTTTTTATCTGAGCCTGTATTGAAAATTTAAAGAATGCATTTCATTCGCTCGAATAAATTATATCCATGCTGAAAATTTCACCGATATTGGTTAATTCGTTTACGAGTTATAAACGATTAAAAGTGCGATTTTAAGTCGAAAATCGTGAAAAATGGCAATTTTTCCACTTTTAAGCGTTTATCATCATAAGCGACATTTATCATCCAGGCCTTGGCGACCTATACAGAGAAATCACTGCACCCCAATTCCTAGCGTGCTGTCAACTTCGTGAAAAGAATGTTTCTCAGCTTCAAGGTCGTTGCCAGTTGTCAAGAAGAACGAGCTCAGCTCGCCTATTAATTCTAAAAAAGAGCAGGGTCCGTCACCAGAGCTTGTCACCGATTTCAACGGGAACTCTTAGAGTGCCATAATCGAATCATACAGTGCTATATTCAAGTTGCTATATTCACTCATCACTAACTTCTACATTATCCCGAATCTCGACAAGACAGAGTCCCTAGAGGATCAGAACCGATTGACTCAAGCATCTTGCCATAATTTCAGCCTCGAAAGCTGGTCGGTTCAAAGGGTCAAGCTAGAAAATTCAATGTGCTCGCTTCCTCCTCGAGGCTGCCAAAAATAGCGGGTATAGTTACGCAACGGATCGGTAGCTGGCATGAACGGTACGCGCGATTGGAAATCGGCCCGGAGCTCGGTGACGCGAGCCGAGTGGGTGTCGCGAGGAGACAGAGAGGGAAGCAGAGTCGAAGAGAGAGAGAGAGAGAGAGAGGGGGGGAGGGAGAGAGAGAGAGGAGAGGAGATAATCGCGGAACGCGAATTCCACGCCGCCTTACACGAACGCGAGCAATGTCGACCGATTGTGTCACACGCAGCACTGACCTCGCGCACTTCGACAGCCTTGCGCCCGCGTCGCGACGCTTTTTGCCAGCGAGTGTCACGATCCGGACGCGTGCTGTCGCCGTGCATTTTTCTCCTGTCGCCTTTGGAATCCCTCCTCTGTCCCCTCCCCTCCCGCCCTGTAATTCCCTCTCCTCCTCCTTTTTTTCCTTCTTTTGTTCTTTAATTGCCTACCCCGCCGTTATCGATCGATCTCTGTAAAACGGCGAAGCGATCGGACAGAAATTGTCGTCGACGATCTTATCGCCTCGAAGAGTTCCAGCGACGGACAAAGGAATGATTAACACCTCATCATGGTCAACACTATTTGTCACTCAAATTCGGACGTTTCGTATAGAATAAAAATTCTCCAGTTCAACGTCTTCGTTGCCGTATAAAAATTCCGTAGCTCTGCGAACACGGGTCTGTTTCGACCCGGAGCGTGAAAATTCTCGTTCGGTCGATCAGTTTCGAGCAGTTGCGATTTTATCTTCGATCTTGTCTGTTTCTGGACGCAACGTCTGACGCAACCCGCTGAGAAAATCGATGCTGGACGCTTCTCAGATATCCTAGTCGGTTCAATTAAGCATTCCATTGTTCCGTCATTACGGGAATCTTACGATCATCCTTGTAATCGCACCTGGAATATCGTTACGTCAGCCCCCCCTGAGCAATCAGGCATCGATACAAGGATCCATCTCCCGTTGTTCCGCTAATCCTCGTTCGCGTACCGTTCGAGGATCTATGACGACCGTTATTGTCCGTTTTAACCGTGACCGGGTCACCGGCGAGCGTCTCGCAATGCCTCGGCTAATTCTCAATCATAATCGCGAGGAATCGTTCGCTGGAGAAACTGTTCTCTTCGCTCGCCAAACCTCGAACACCTGTTCGTTCCATTTCGCACGGCAGACGGTGTCTTTTGGAAATATTTTCTACAGGGAATTTCGAAGGATCGACAAAATTTTTGTCGCCTCGAAAAGGGATTTGGAGATCTTCGGGTTTAGGGGAACGGATGGAGGATCGCGTCCAGATGGAGCCCCGTCTTCCAGATTGAAAACTGATGCACGGTGACGATCGATTTGTCGATCACGATCATTTCGTTGCCGCGACACGTGGATGATTCCATTCCGGGAACGTGACTTGGCAGCGGCCCGACGTATGTAGGAAACGCACGCGTGGAAGGACTCGTCGTTTCCGACGCTAAACTCGTCTCTGAATGGAAAAGTCGTCGTTGCCTAGCTGGCACTCATGTGTCAACGATGAACGGATGTTTTGCCAGCCACTGATGACTGTGTTCGACACCGATAATTGGTAGGAGAGCCGATTTTAAAACGTTTCGAGGAGAACGAACCAATTCGAAGAAACTCTATCCACGAATAAAATGTCGATACCATTTTAAAATCGAATTATAATTTTCACGGCATTCATATTCCAATCGTATTCTTCGACTTTCAATATTACGTTCAGGAAATTTGATAAAGATTCTAGACTAAGAAACTCTATTATTTACAAATATATATTATTACCATTTATACATTATTAATCAAACGAAAAGTGATTATCGAAATCATCATTAACACGTTGACTGCCATGTCACCCATATGTGAGTGAGGGAATTGTCTGCCCAGGTTTTAAAATGAATTTTTGCGTTAATATATTGTACCAAACTTGATTAGGATCTGTAAAATGCAAGAAAGTTGGACGACTATTCGGTATCATACATTGAATTTTTTTCAATTTTTATTTCATTAAATAACTTGCTAATAAGTTGGAGGACTACTCAATATCATACATTCATTAAATAACTTACTTTGATTTTATGGAATTTTTCAGGATTCTAGTTGGGCAGTCAAAGTGTTAAAATTGTAATACAATTTTTCTGACATCCATATGTAAATTATAAAATCTCCCACCAAGAAATATGATTTTTATGTTACCGAAAAATGATTATAGTTCTTGAATTGTGACCTTAGAGGAGGCGCGGTCCGAAGATCAGAACGACAACGACGTATCGGAGCACACGTCACGATTATTTAAACAACCGACGGCCGTATCAAGGTAAACAGCGTGCCCAATGGTCGGTGTCAACAATGTTACAAGGCGTTAATTAAAAATCATCCCGAAATAGCTGTTATCGCGTAACCGAAGGTGCGGTTGCTTAATCTATGGCCGAACGAAATTTCGCCGAGATAATCCTGCAAGATTGATACGTCTCGCGCGCAGGATTTGCGAAAGGGTTCAAACTGTGAGATTTATCGTTGTAATTTATGATTCCAGAGATCGTGAGCTCGATGTGGACTTAGGTCGCTGCGTTACAAACCGCGGGGCCATTTCCATTCTCGTTGGACCAAAAGTGGAGTGCCCTAAATCAACGCGTATCATCGTGGCTGCAACAATTTCTTACATATTTTCCAAAATATCCTCGACAAAATGTTTCCTCGGTCATTAGACCTGTAAAATAAATAAATTTGGGAGTTCGTGTATAGAAGAAGAAAAAATGTTCTTGTGATCGTTGAAACACGTGTAATTTCTGAACAATGAGAAAGCATGAAAATTTCACTGATATGTTTACGTCGACAACTTTCACGAAAGAAAATATTTTAACAGAGGAGCCCCGAAAGTGATTACTTCCCTCCCTAGCTTTGATTTCATGGCAATCTTCGGGAATTTTTTGTTAATAAAGTATTGAACATAATAATTTGAAACTTGTTGAGCTCGTAGACTGATATTTGAAGAATGTACTCAAATTTTTTCAAGTGAATTGATGTGTAGACTGTTTGTTTAAAAATATTCACGAGAAGACTGTGTATTGATGATCTGTAAGTTTGTACATCCGTTGTTTCTTCAAAATTCGGATGATTATTATCCTTTTTTACTGCTGTGTCGATTGTACGTGTTTTTGAAAAATAGTTTGCAGTTTCAGTGTGCGAGAAAACGGAAAGTGAATTCAGGACACGAAGACAGGTCGGCCAAGTGTGAATCGTCACGAATTTTGGTAGGAATCATTGAAAAGGGTGAAACGAGGTTCAACCTGGCTCGGGCTAATGACGATTGTCGCGCGCCTCCGTTTCATTACATAATGCCGATTATACAAGAGTTGCATGTTGCGGTCGGATCAGGGCCAGCACGATATTACGTAGTAAATAAATATATAATTGGGTTGGCTACATATCGTAGGCTTAATCCAAGGCTGGGTCCATGACATAGAATTTCAGTGTTCTGACGCGATGCAGCTAGTATTAGCCGATTATAACGGCTCGGCTGTTGTGAAACAGAGGGACGGCCCTTGGGAGAGCACTGCAGTCATTGACGACTGCTAATGATCGAGGAATCCGTCGTAGATTCTCAGTCTAGCGATAAATGATATATTTTATTAGTAAGATTTTTGATTAGACAGAAAGGGAACAGAAGAAATCAACGTTGCACGATAGATTAACACCGAATTTATGCTCTCGATAAATGTGCAAATGAAGAAGGAGGTACGATACAACGAAAGTGGATATTTTTAAGCATCCGCACATGTTTCTAATGTGTTCCCGATGAAAAAGTCGCGATTTATCGCTCGCAAAATACACAAAGACTCGCGAGTTGCGACAGCAGCGGGCCGATAATGGCGTCGGCCGCGAGAAAAACAAGTTGAACGGCCTCGGTCCTCGTGAAAACAAGATCTATACTCCGTGATCCAGAGGCACACGTGCCACGAATCTGTGCTACACCGATCCGTGCAACCGAGAATCCAAAGAAGAACGCGAGGAATTCATTTTTACGCGATTCCCATATTTTACAATCAGTGGAGATAATTGCGCCGGTGATGATGAAAGTGGTGTAAGTCAAGATTCCAAACAAATTGATTTTTTTGCTCGTGTATTATATCGAATGTTTTTACTAATAATTATACAATGACCTGACAAATATATTCTATGTTACATATTGCGTATTGTACGTCATCATGGTAAAATATCCAACAAGTCTAAATACCTCGAAGAAAGGAGACATGACTTCACTTTCGGAATCACCGACGCGCAACAACATTGTCAAATTTTCATTCGCATAAAGATTCACGTCTACACATCCGTGACAGTAATCGAGGTTCTACCGTAGAATGAATTTCGTATCTTGACTGATTTGATGTCTGATTTCTGTAATAAATCATGCAACCTGAATAACTCAAGATAGCAAAAATGGCGTCAGACAAAGCTTGATTGGTATCGAGGGGCTAATAATCTGACGTTACTAATTTTTTCATAGAGGCGTCAAGGAGACACGAAGGTCAACCCTGTCTTTTTAAACGGAACCGTATGGCTTTTGATTTACATTCTGATAGTGTGTTTCAAGACGACTACGATGTCCTATTATGAAGGTGATTCAAGGTCGCCGAAGGTCAACTGCAATAGAAAATAAATTTCAATCTTTAAATGATCTTTACGGTTTAAGGGTTAAATGTTTTCCATGCGGATCACCGTGCAACAAGGTTATTATCGGCGAGCTGTCTCCGTATGCGTCGAGCGGTTCGGAGCGGAGCCGAGCGGAACAAAGAGGCGGCGCGCGACGACGCAGAGTCGAAAAGCGATTCACTGCACGCAACGCCGTTAATTAAACCGTCGTGGCACCTTGTCTCCTTTTACACGAATTGTCCAAAGGCTGTATAAAGCGATACCGGAATCGACTCCGCGCCGGAGACCTTGTTGTCCCGGTTGAACGCGCGACGACCGGCGCGGCGGCCGTATCACTATACTCCGCGGCGGCCGAAGAGGAAGGCCGCAACGCGAATGTAAAACGGTCAGCCGAAGGATAAACCGCCGTAGTGATTAATATTGAAGCCGGATCGTCGGAAACGCGGAAATTCTACGGACCTTGGCGACACAAAGCATCTACCGAGTTTTCCGATCGGGAAAACTTCGGACATTTAACTCGCAGCTGCTTTTTGTTCCAGGACAATGTTCTTCGAAGCCTGTTCGACATAACATGGTTTCATGATTGTGTGTGGTAGGTCTGATCTGTAGAGAGAATCGAGTCTCTTTCATTATCAATTTCGACCGAGTCCTTTTGGTTCGAGGACTTCAGGATCCCACGAACATTTATAGTATGTGCACTTTTTTAAAATACAAGAAAATATCTATGCCGCTACGATTACCAAAAAGAATTTCAAAAGTCGATAAGTAGAAAATTCTAGTTTATAAAATATGGTATGAAATTTAGAATTGACATGTAGATAAAGCCCTTTGCACCATCTAGATTCCCTCCCCCTTTCGGCAAACTATTTCCCAAATCGATGGCCGGCTGGTATCGAAGAGCAGTAGAAAGAAAGAAGGAGAGAGAGAGAGAGAGAGAGAGGGAGAGAATGACAGAGAAAATGAGAGAGAATGAGAGAGGGTCGGCGCTTACGAAAGGGTGGCGGAGCGAGGGGGGTGGGAGGGCCTTGGGCAGGCTGTCCTTGACTCAGCACAGTTACCCCGGCTCCAAGTGTGACGTCATTCTGCATAACTCGCCTAATTGCATCGTTGCTGCCGCTGCTGCTGCGGCTGCACCGATCCCCCACTCCCTCAACCCCGTCTCCCACTCCTCTAACTCGATCCCCACTACCGTTCCCTCATTTTCCCCTCTTTTCAGCCCCTCTCTCACCCCACCGTAAGAACCATGACTCCCTCGCTGCTTAACCCCTATCCCCTCCAATTGCCTGGTTGATAGCGCTAACTAGTCCGTCGTTCCCACCCCTTCCGCTCATCTTCCACACCACTCCCCACCATTTTCCGTTACCCCCACCCCTGGGATACTCACCCCCTCGTTCACCGCACCACTAACTCTTCTCCATACGGTTTTGTCTGGACGTTACGAAACCGTCGGTTCGCGAGCCTCTTAATTGGAAACGATATACCTGCACTCTTCTTCTTCTTCTTCTTCTTCTTCTTCTTCCTCCTCTTCTTGGTCTTCTTCGACTTCGTCGTCGATCAGCCCGGTGATTAGATCAATGGGGAGGGAGATAATTCAGCCTCTCGCGAGAGAACAGAATGAACGGTTTGCCCGCTCGAAAAATATTTTTCAGAGACCTCTACAATGTGTTCACCCCTCCCAGATGAAGTTCAAGCATCCGAGGCTTCGTGATTATGCTCGGAGCATGGTAGTTTTGGGTATTGTGCAGGGGGGTGGGGGGAGAGGTTTGCAATGAACGATGGGCTGTGAAACATTTTGCAGACACCTCGGAAGTGCTGGTCTTCGGATCAATGTTTCTGCATCTTCCTGTTCCTTTTGTTTAATTGAGGTGCTGGCTCAGGTGCAAGGATGCGCTTGGTTCGAGAGATCGTTGAAATTAACCGTTTGCGCTGGAAACGAATTTTACCCAGAATATTTCGGACATTTCCGTTACGATAATCGTAAATTAAAAATATCGAAACCTGTCGTTTTCATGGGTCCCGTAAACCCAGTGTTAAATGTATAATCATTCGAAAAAATTGAAAAATAAAAATTCGTAAAGTGACTTGTGGGCAGCACAACTTGACCAGTCGCACTAATTCGAGACATCGATTTCGAAGGCACGCGCAATGGGGTAATACTGATCCTCGGACTGGGGAAGATCATCGCTATAGTTACGCTTCGATGCGTGTGCCGAGTCTAGTGAATGCTACGTTTCCTTCGGATTACAGATTTTCTCGCGGAATGGTTTCCCCGCGTCGTTCTCGGACAAGGTATTGATTACCCGGCCTTAACCCGTTGCACTTAGCGACGTTGCTTGGCCGACGATAAACCTGAATACGATGTAATTTCTGCTGATATAGATGCTGCTCGATTCAGGGACGAATGTTTCACGGATCGACAGAATGCACGCGGCGGTGTTCTCGTTACGGGCTCACGATTCCCGTCGCATTAAATGTAGATCGGCGTTGATTAAAATAAGGTTGTGAAACATGTTTCCAATCCTCTGCAAATAACAGCACATTCTTAGTACGACACGCAAGGAAACGCGCAAACAATGAAGACATTGAACGGGACACAATGTAGAACTGCACAATCTAGTCCACGTTTGTGCACAGCTGGACTGCATTGTTCGGTCACAGAAGAAAATTCGATTTGTAGAATAATGAAAAGGAAGAAGAAAGAAATGATAAATAGAGCACTATTGAAAACACTAGCTAAGAGTATAATTCAGCAACGAAGATCTTAAATGTATAGTGCAATAAGGAGATAAATAAACAAATAAGAAACAGATTGCATAAAGCACATTTTAAAACACAAGCTAAATTGCATAATTCAGCAATGTAGATTTTAAGTGTCTAGTAGAATAAGCAGAGAGATAAACAAATAAGAAACAGATCGCATAAAGCACATTTTAAAACACAAGCTAAACCGCATAATTCAGCAATGTAGATTTTAAGTGTCTAGTAGAATAAGCAGAGAGATAAACAAATAAGAAACAGATCGCATAAAGCACATTTTAAAACACAAGCTAAATTGCATAATTCAGCAATGAAGATCTTAAATGTCCGGTAGAATAAGCAGAGAGATAAACAAATAAGAAACATAAATTGCATAGTTCAGCAATGAACATGTTAAATGTCTAGCACGATAAGCAAAGAAATAAATAAAAAAGGAACACACTGAAGCACCGGTATAATTCAGCAATGAAGATTGCAACAAGAAAAAAATCAACAAACAGGAAACCGATTGAACAAAGCGCAATCTGCGGCACAAGTGACAGTGCATAATTCAGCTCGTACGTCTAACATGATTAACAAAAAGGCTAAGAGCGGATGTAACGCAGCATCGAAGAGGAATTGGTGAACGGCGATTCAGCTGCAGGAAAAATCGAACTCGCGCGACAATAAAAAGCAAGGTGTGGGGGGCAGGGGGGGGGGGGGGAAAAAAGAGAGGCGTAGTGAATAGGAGTCATTGGACGTGTCACGTGCAACGGCCGTGGCAATGCACCGGTGTCGAAACAGTGCCGCCGATTGGCCGCCGTTTCACGTGACGTTGACGCGGCAAGATCAAATACGCGTCGAGGTCTCGCGTTGGTGCAGCTGCGCTCGCGTGCACCGCCACGTGCATCTGCGCTATTCTGCACGCATCGCCATCGAATTCAATGGCCGTCAGCGGTTCGTGCGCGCGTTTCGCAAAGGTGTCAACAGACACCGACGAACACGATTGCCGTTTTCTGGTGGCGCAGCAGCCGGATAGTGTGTCGTTCACTTGCGCAGTAGATTCGGACGGTGTTGATCAGACTGACGTTGCGAGACAACATCCTATTGAACGATTGCGAAAGTTCGTGTCCGATTCACGAAGCGAGCACGGACACTGTGGATTTTTATGGAAAAATGAGACGTGCTTTCATCGCGAGACGTGGAAGCTATATATATTAGATCGTCCCATAAGTTCTTGTAACATTTAAATTCTAAAAATAAAGTATGCAATCACTCTTTTATTCCATAATGAAATTCCCCTTCTAACTTTTTTGGCAAAGACATCGTGCCGTCACTATAAAATTTCTGCGGTTTTTCATTAAAATATTTTTCGATGGTGAATAATATAAACATATCCACGAACTTATGGGATGACCTAATACATTCATTTTGTTAATGAATGATTGTGAATTTTCTTAATGATTGTGAGAATACTACGTATTCAGAATAAACATCGCTGAACGTTTACATTTTATATACGATAATAAATACAAACACCTTTCAATTTTTTCCAGGTGAAAAAACAGTTAAGAAACAAGACTTGTACCGTACATTTAAAAATTCATTCTCCAATAAAGAATTAAAAATCGTAACTTAGAATGGAAGCTTACATTAACGAGAGAGGCGTGAAACGAAAAGAATTCATATTTGAGTCAGACAGTGTCAGCCAAAATGGCCAACGTCCAAGGGTTAAACGTCTCGATACGTCGGCACAATAGTTACCAGAATAACATCAGTATGCTTATTTCACTGTCAGCTAAGTTAATCGTGCTCGAAATACCTACCAACCTTTACCAACGATTAAAATAGACTTTGAACCCGAGACAGAATTATTGTTGACCTCAGAAAAATCTGAAAAAGCAATAATCGAGAAGGATCGAGAAGATACAGGATCGAGAAGGAATATTCAGCGATCTCGACGGAAGATAGGCAACACTTCCGACAAGTTTCGGTGGTAAGGTACGATTCTGCGGTGCGAAAAATTAAGCCGGTTTTCCTTGGTGGAGCGACCGTGCGATTTCGCTTAGCTCGATTCCATTCCGATGATCGCGAACGGACGGCCCTGAACCCGCTTCCGATCCGCGAGGTCGTGTCGCGAAAGAATCGCGGATGGTATCGTTCGGGATATCGCTGCGCCGCGATGTTACGGCAACGGTATGGCAGTACGGCAGTGAGAGAGAGAGAGAGAGAGAGAGAGAGAGAGAGAGAGAGAGAGAGAGAGAGAGGGAGAGAGAGAGAGCATGGCAGCCCGAAGGCAGCTGGGACCGCGAAAGAAAGGAGTCATCGACTCGCGTTTGACTTGGCCTTCGGTTATTAGCAACGCAAACTGCGCGCTGGCCAACTGCAGCTTTTCTGCAATGCCATCCGGGCAAACAGAGTGTCTTGCGCGATCGTGCTCGGCGAGGTAATAATTGCACGCCCCGAGCGATCCAGGGAAACGACCATAATCGAAAATCACAGACGTTTTCGTTAATAAAAAAAAATTCTGTATAGTTCCCTAGCGCCAGAACTACTTTTCTAAAAAGAACATTATCAACCCTTTGCACTCGGCGCTGTTTTCAATCTAAAACTAAATTTTTCTTCCGTCTTACAATATTTTCATTTTATTCATACGAAACTGATCCGATTTCTACATATAATATTGAAATGTTTAGTAATCTATTAAATACAAATTGTGTAATGTAACAAATATTTTGTAATAGTTTTTGTAATTTCTTTGAAATAATGCCACAACAATTTCTAGTGGTGCTTCGGAGTCACCATTCGAGTGCAAAGGGTTAAACCATTCACTTGTGCATTAAACAAAATAAAAATATACCCTTGCGATGTCATATGTAGGATCTTTAGGTATTGATAGTACATGCATATCTTTAAAGTACAAGAAAGTGTAACACTTGTTGATGGCATCTCTATTTTATGCTTACGATAAGGAATTCCCTAGTTGACAAATTCAACTTGTCCCTTGTGACAATTGTTATTTTGCACACAGATCC
>JAQQRP010000198.1:0-13195 GCA_028454245.1 Halictus quadricinctus
ACCTACAGAAATAAAAAAATTATACATAATATAAATATATAACTGTACAAAATGTTCAATATATAAAATCAGAATCACAATCTGGTTCAAATCCCTCATTAGTATTGCTGCATCTGCTGTTAGAGAATTTGGACTCCGCAAAATTCTCTGAAGTCTTCGTTTTTTATCATCCTTGTCGATTGACATCGATCGCTGTAAAATACTGGCGAACATGACCCGACGATTTTACCAGCAGATATTAGCAACTAGATTTTGTAAAAATGTCTTCTATATAACGTTAAAAGTTTCGAGTTGAACATATTTGAACATTTTTAGTTCTACACTTCTAAAGTGAGCTGAACGACATAAAAAAAATTGGCATCTAAATAAGGTTCGAAAATTTATTGTAAAATGCATTCTTCAAACACTTTTTTTATTGTTTAAAAGTTTAAAGTTTGAAGACACTTCACAATTGTTGTCGCACAATTTTCTTTGTAATGAAAATAAACGTACGATTTCACTGTATCACGGTTCAAACTTTTTGAGTTTTGATTTCTATGCTCATATTCGTTCATTCATAAAAAACTTGACGTAAGTAAAAAAAAAAGGAAATTTTGCAGGGGAGCCATTTTAAAATTACCTAAAATTGCAAATTTCTTTTATTATATATAACCAGCTTAAAAATATAAAATAATTTGTTTTTATTTAGATACTGGGTTAATTGTCATGTATATTAGTTATAAAATACACCACAATTTATATATTTATTATCATAATTTTTTTTATAAATGTATTTTGAGTTTTTCTGCGAATAATTGTTGAAAGGTTGAATTAGAGTTGTGACGTTTTTACTGTGAACACGTTAGAGTGACTTCAAAGCTAGTGAATTAATAAAAGTAATTTTCAAAAGTTTTGCGTCACTTTTCTTATGAATGAATGAATACGGTTACTAAATGAATCTCAGTAAACATTTTGAAAGAAGAATAAACGAAAGGTATATATTTTCTGACATGACTTTTTCCGCCTAGAATTTGTTCCACTGTGCGTCGCGTGTCCCAAGCTATTGTAGCCGACCGTGCCTAATTCTGATTACTAGACTGCGGATTTTTATGCAAAATAAAAATTGTCTGCATTAATTACAAGACACAGAAACTACAAAGACATTTACTTCCTTTCTCAATAATATTGTTGGGTTGAAAACGATGCAACAGTACTTTTAAATTCTTTAAATGTTTTTACTGTTTTGCATTTGATCTAGATATATAAAATTTTTGTCATAGATATATAAAATCAGACTGCTTCAAATCGAATAGTATAATTTGTAGATATAGTATGTACTCGTGTCTTTATCATTACTTTATCACAATAATTGGTTTCCTTAGCACCTCGTTAATTGACATCCAATCTAAGTGAATTTTTCGTTTCATTTTTTTATTAATATTGATATGTAATTAATATGTACTCCCACGTCATCAATTCCCTAGGTAAAATCTTGTCTTCCGTACATATAAGCTATAAAAACAGATTAAAAACCACGCGAAGCATTTATAGCATGGAAAAAGGAGGATTGAACCGATGAAAAGGGAATATGTACCCTGTAGTATTTAAATTTCAACAATTTAATTGTTCGAGGGACTAATTCGATGTGCACAGTGTGCTGCAGTAAACGCGTTGAGCCGCGGCAGTGAAAAATTTTGCATTTCCTGGAACCAACGTTCAATTGCAGTCAAATTACATCAACCCGGGCGCGCAGTTGGCGAAATTCTTTATTAAATCAGAGTGCCGGCCGAGAGACAGCCGAAGAGGCTCGAATATTCGATTACCCCGAAGAGAAACGGAGGAAAAATTGTACTCGGTAATTTCCTTCCGAGATTCAACGGTGGCCGCAATACAACGGGAGGGGTCTATTGATAGATAGCCGCGAATCCATTTTTCATGCGTTGCATCGATGTATTCCCTCTTTTGCGCCGCGCCGCGCCGCAACCAATTGGAAATTCAACTGGCCACGACCGTTTTCCTTGTAAAAAGGATGGCGAAGCGAATCGAGCCCTTCCGACTTTTGCAATTCACAGTGGCCAGTTCTTCAAGAATCTGTTGCTTGGACTTCGAAATACGATCGAGTACGATAGAATTTCATTAGCTTTTGGTTTCCCGACTTTCTATTAAATTCCGAAAGACTGAAAAGTTTAATATGACGTAAGTTCGCAATCGGTTGCCCGAAATCCTCGGTTTTAGAAAAATCAATGGAACATCGCATTTTCATGTGACCACGTCTAGTTCCCATAACAAAAAATGGCTAAATTAGACTGTTTTATTTCAAAGAGTCTAAAAATATACAGGGCATTAGAAAATGGAAAGACATGAAAACACACAAGTTAAAAATATAACAATATTTCTCTGCGACCTCGTTTTTCAAAAATGTAAGTCCGAGTATTTGCACGTGCACTTGGCGAACTTCTCTCTAAATGGACCGATGTGGTCGACATTGGACTATTTTACTTGCAAAAACATGCAAGGACATTGTTTTTCCAGTCTCCCCTTAGACATTAGAATTTTGTTGAGTTCGAAGATATTCTGTTCAGGTTTAGCCAAATGCAGAAGTGAAAAAATGCTAAACACAAAAATATGTTTTATTCGTTTTTGGTTGCACTCGTCTACCATTTGTGCCTCTGTATTCAGCCGGGAACCAGATGCATGTGCACTCAACAAATTTCAAACTTGATTTGCATCAAAATGTTTTGAGAAATTCTTTACTCCCGGTTGTGGACCATTTTCAACACAACTTGTAAAATAAAGAGAAGAAACATTTTACAAAAACATTACTGAAACATTTTATTTTATAAATTTTATCTACTATGAAATAGTAAAACCAACTATAGTACAATCACCTAAAATTTAATTTTATCAAAATATTTCTTAAAATATATCACAAGTGACGATAATCTGCTTCGAAGATTGATTTTAAAATTCTTATATCTTTAATTAGGAATGAAAAATCGACAATTTATTGATATTTAGACGTAAAAGAATGTGTAACAAATGAGTATGAAATTGTCCAGACTGCAGATAACAAAACATTGAAACATATCCTCGTAATAAAATTTAATCAATTTATTTTCTGTGTCGAAAACACTGTTCCTAATCCAAGACCTTTTGTAGTAGCAAAAATGGTACTGGGTTAGTAACGTCATCATTAGATAAATCAAATTATAAATGTGTTGATGCAAACGTATTTATAGTGACTAAAATATTATTTATTAAATGTTTGAACATCCTTTAAACCACTATAACTATTTTAAAATCGGACCAAACGACTTAAATTTTTTTGAGAAATTAAAAGAATTAGTTTACTAGATGACGTGAAAAATGCAACTGGTTACCATCGAGGACAAAATGCTCAACGTTGCTTTTTACACTTCTTTTATGTGGACCTGTATTAAAAATTAAAATATGTTTGCACAAAAAAACTCTGCTTTCAGAAAATATGCTGCCATAACAATAAAAAAAACGTTTTAGCATTAAAAAATAACAATTATGCTTCAGAAAATGTGTGTTCGTTAGATTTTATTTAATGTAATCAAGTGGTCACATTAATACGGCCAAGGACTATGGCACATATGAATCTACGTATAAGTCTCATTTTTCAATTTTCAGTACATGTCTAAATAAAAAATTGTAAAGATAAACTGTCAGTATTTTCTCTGCGAATCCGACAAATTATAATTTTTCAAAATTTCTTTTTCTTTCTTCTCGAAATTTAAATATTTCTATAAGGTTCAAGTAGCCACTTGTCGAACGTAGAAAAGTATAGCAATTGAAAGAGATGAGATATCAAAGGACTCGCGCCAGCTAAGCCTTTTAAATTAAAAAATCAAAATTACTTATTTTCATCGATGAAACTTTTACCATCATGTTCGTCTTTACCACCTGTTTTTCTGATTCAAATGACACCAAACACGATACAGTTACGTTCATAATTACTTGTGTAACAAGAAATTAATGTTTCGGACTTGACATGTAGGGTATAGGTACAATTAGTAATGATAATCATAACTATATCGTGTTTGGTGTCATTTTAATTAGAAAAACGGGACGAATGCTGTGGTAAAAGTTTTATATATAAAAAAAAATAAAATTAGAAGAGTTGCTATCTTTTGCTTTGCTTGCATTAAGGTGAGTCTCGACAATACTCAACCTCTTGCTGGCTCGGTCGTTGAGCGTGTGTACCGCTTGGCTGGTTCCAAGGGGGACCCCCTTAGTAGGGATACGATTTTAACAGTTACGGTAGAGACCATTGCGACAGTTACGGAGAGAATACTGCAGTAGTTATTGAGCGTGGGTTACGTTACCGGCAAGCTTCGTCTATCTCGGATAAAGAACCAACTATCCCGATCACGAGTGTTGCATTAAAGTTTGAAAACAGAGCTACAGGTCGACCCAATTGCTAGAATCACAAGGTATAGCCAGATCTTTCCATAGTTCATAATCGCATGTATTTCAACAATGAAACCGTCGCGTCGCGTCGTTCAAACGTGATTACAGGCTGTTTGGCTCGGTCGTACACCAACATCGATCCACTTGCGGCTAATGGTTTCTCGAGAAGCAACAACGTTGCAACAATGGCTGAATGTTAAAAGGGAGGATGTAGCGTGGAAATTGGTTGGTGATAACGGCGCGAACACACAGGGCGCATACGTCGAAATTAATTAAAACGTCGCAGCCGGTCACCGAAGTTTTAGACTGATTCGAGAAGCTGCCTCTCCCCAGCTCAGGCCAAGTCTAATAATAAGAAGTTAACTCGAGCGTTAAGTGTGATTCAAAGCGGAGGGAATTCGATATGGAGTGATATCCGGCCGGCGCGGTGAACTTGCTCGCAGAGTGCTAACTTTCCTCCGAGCCGAACAGCGACGCGGGCGAGCGCGTTTTGCGAACGAGCGAATTGCGCCTGACAAAGATTCGACAAAGATTTTCAAATTCTTTGCCTTACGATTGGTTAGCGATCACTAAGCTGCAAAAGTGACATTTATTTTACAACATAAAGTTTTTTATGAACATTTTACATTGCATTTATATGTGTGTATATACAGGGTGTCCCGTAACTGGTGGTACAACCGAGCAGCGGATGATTCTACATGAAAAACTGTGTCGAAAATACAGAATAAAATGTTTTGATAGAAGGCTTTGTTTTCGAGACAAATGAGTTTGAAAATTTGTCTAGTGCGCATGCACTCGGCTTACTTGCGGTTCAACGGGATTCGATGAACGCTAATTTTTCAACAGGATGGAGCATCACCGCACTACAGTTGCGAAGTAAGACGTTTTTTAAGTGAAAATTATCAGTGCTGGATCGGTCGCGGTGGCAGAGTACCTTGGCCGCCACGATCTCCGGATTTGTCACCGTTAGATTTTTATTTGTGGGGTCAGGTGAAATCGATTGTGTATCGTGATGACATAACGAGCATCGAACAATTACAACAAAAAATTGTGATAGCGTTTGAACACTTAAAGCAACATAATAATTGCACGTTACAAGAGGTTCGAAGGAATTTAATACGAAGAGCACAATTATGTCTACAACAACGTGGACAGCACTTCCAGCAATTTATGAATTAAACGAATTCCTCAAAAGTAATTCTAACATTGTAACCTAGACCTTCGATTTATTCGATGTATACAAACCTCGAAAACCTTTGCGAAAAAATGTTGAGGTAACTCAGAATAAAGTCCGTTGAGCCGCAAGTAAGCCGTGTGCACGCGCACTAGACAAATTTTCAAACTCATTTTTCTCGAAAACAAAGCCTTGTATCAACAAATTTTATTGTATATTTTCCACTCAGTTTTTCATGTAGAATCACCCGTGCTCGGTTGTACCACCAGTTATGGGACACCCTGTATATACAGGGTGGCCCACATAACCGTTAACAGCTTAATATCTCGAAAACTATGCCATAGATTTTAAAGTTCTTGATCTTAAATTGCGTGGATCTGAAGGGCCTTTTTAATTACATAAGCGTGAAGTGCGCCCCCCTTTTTTCCCTTTAAAGGGGGCCGGGGTACCTTTATAATTTTAAATGGAACCCCCTATAAAACGTTACATTTTTCGATTCTACAGGAAAAAACAAGTAAATTTTGTCGGAAACATTTTTTTGTCAGATACTTCCATGATGAGATATAACAGTTTGAAGTTCCGAGTTGTAGGTACTTACTTGAAGCGCTCGGAAATAGCGTTATGGAATTATACACGCTTGAGTCAAGCAGTTGATATTATATTTATTTACATGCCCCGAATTCATAAGAGTGGCCTCATCGGAAAAAAGTATTTTGCACAAAAAGTCATTTTCCACAACACCCTGCAGCCACTCACAAAATGCTACGCGGTGATCGTAATCTGCTATCGAAAGCTCTTGTGATAAAATCATGTGATATGGGTGATACTTTTACCATTTCAAAATTCGTTGAATTGATGAACGACTGATATGTAATGTTTGTGCAAGTGTACGTTGACTAATATGAGGATTTAATGTAATTGCAGCAAGAATATTGACACTATTGTTTTCATTAGTGACAGGTTCAGTAACGTTAATAACATATTCACTTCTGTATCAAGAATAACCATAATCACAATGTTATTGCTTGAATAACAGCTCTAAACTGATTGTGAGAACGTTCTCATGGATAATTAAGTCAAACTCAAGAATTTTAAATATTATTGTTTGTGTTTCTTCACGAATCAGCGAAGGACTCGAGCGCGTATACATAATTCCAAAACGCTATTTCCGAGCGCTTCAAGTAAGTACCTACAACTCGAAACTTCAAACTGTTATATCTCATCATGGAAGTATCTGACAAAAAAATGTGCAGACAAAATTTACTTGTTTTTTCCTGTAGAATCGAAATATGTAACGTTTTATAGAGGGTTCCATTTAAAATTATAAAGGTACCCCGGCCCCCTTTAAAGGGAAAGGGTGGCGCCACTTCACGCTTATGTAATTAGAAAGGCCCTTTAGATCCATGCAATTTAAGATCAAGAACTTTAAAATCGATGGCATAGTTTTCGAGATATTGAGCTGTTAAGGGTTATGTGGGCCATCCTGTATATATAATATAGATAGTAGATATTTAACTCTCTTCTCTCAGAATGAATATTCACATCTAACTGCATTGAATGCTTGACTGTAACTACAAATGCTGCATCGTTCCTTGCCAATCAGTTCTGTGATTCAATTCTTAGTTCTGGGATTATTTGTTATTCCTTGGAGATAAAAGGAGCTTTGGTGTCCGCATCGCATCACTGCCTCTGTACTTCGCCGCGATGCGTAGTCTGATTTTTCCTTCCTATGCTCTGTAATTTCTGTCCTATAGCAACGGGACTTCGGAATATTAAACTTAAATGTACAAACAACAACAAAATCAAGTTATTCGTAAGAATTGGATTTCGCATGTTCATGTATTTCGTAGCATATTCGATTAAGCGAAACGCGGAATAAAGCAGCTATTAAATTTTTACTGTCTTTTTATTACTCCATTTATAGAAGATTCTATACAAAAAGTATGTTGCTATTTGATATCGAGCTTCGTGCGATTGAATGACAGTCGAATCGTACAGATATAGGCAATCCAATCGGAATATAATGCGATATCAAATATTCAAATGTACTTGATACGTACCTTTTGCGTCGCGGCTCGTCTCCGTACCCGCCATACTCGTGGTTCTGAAACAAACGAGAATAGGTATATGTAGATAGACAGTTAAGTTCGGGTAGCACGTGAATAAATAAATCTCTGCTCGAACAGCGCGCGGACCCTACGGGATAAGACGCTCGCCGTAGAAAAGTACGTGATAGCATCGTATTGTGAACATCTGAGACTGAATCGTGCGACGCGACGCACAGTGTTCGAGACAATGCTAAAAAAAATCCAATTTTCGAATTATGAAATCTACAAAAATTTTGTCGTATGACGGTAGAAATACAGGATGGTCCACGCAACTTGCACATCTATATAACTTCCAAAGGATGCGTTGCACGAAAAAGTTTTGTATGCAGAAGTTGCATGGTCTGAAGGGGTACACAATTTAGTGTATTTTTTTTTTACAGTTGGAAGTGTTTCGGAGATTTGAAGGTCGACTTTGTTTTTTTAAATGAAATACTATATTTTTTATACCAAAATATGGAAGAATGTCGAATTCTGAGTAAAAAAGTATTGACCTTCATTAGCCCTAAACCTAAAAATTAACGAGTAATTTCACTTTATTTCCTGAAAATTTCCTTCGCGTAATATCAGGTTAGAAAAATAAAAAGAAAATTAAATGATTTTTTTTCTTTGTAAGAAAATTAAACTACTAAACTACTTTATTTCCTGAAAATTTTCTTCGCGTAATATCAGGTCAGCAAAATAAAAAGAAAATTAAATGATTTTTTTTTCTTTGTAAGAAAATTTTGTGTTAAATAACAATCGATTTTGTTCGCCTATCTTTGCCCTAATCGGTGAAATTCATTTTCTTATATTTCCATTTCTACATTTCACGCATTTTTGATAACCTGATAAATAAATTTTTCAAACAAAAGTTGATCGGTAATTACAGTGTTTACACATGTCTGAAATGCCTAGCCGATAAAAGTCCCAGAACTATCCCCACTGCCGCGGGGTACACCCCGTGAGGGGCCACGAACCGAGGTCTCTAGAGTTCCGCTGTCCTTTTTTACGTTAGACGTGTTTTGGACATATATGGAGTAAACACTGCATACGATAATAAATTACAATAAAAAAAAATTGGCGGAAAGGTTTTTCTTTAGTGAAAAAAAAATGGAGATCGCTCCAATTTTTTTAGACAAGTTGTATTTTTTTCTTCAATAATTTTTATTGGTTCATCTTCTTGCCATCTGTGAAAAAAGGATTGAGAGTCTTAGGTCGGAAACGGATTAGTTTAAAAGTTATTAATTTTCTGCAAACTCCTATAAGAGTCCGAAGACGCTGTGGCGACGCATCGAAAGGGGCGTGGACCGGGGGACCTGGGCTTCCGCCTGTCGACACGCACTGTCGTTTTCCGTTTATTGGCCGAAGGTTGCATAAGAGAAATACATGCTGCGGTTTTGGCTGAATTTCGATGGTACGCGATGTCACCAGGGATGCGTACTCGAGCAATCTATTAATACACGTCCACGCGTCTTTTTACGACAGCACCCAAAGCGACGGAAATAGTGCAGCGAGACAGTTTAGGGGCGGGTAGGTGTTGGACCCTAGGTAAATCCTTAAATCGTATGCAATATATTTCGCTCGTGTCGCAGCCGAATCTGCAGACATTATTTTATGAAATTCTCTTTGTACAGTTTATTATACGCACACATGCGTAAGGAGATATTGCCGCGGTACTCGTTCCTCTGAAAAAATATTTCCCAAAATAGTTACAACTTTCAACACTAACTGTGCCGAGTACAAAATATGACAAAAATTGGACGACATTTATTTACATTTCTCGCGATTTTTATAACAATGCGTGCTTGAACGAAGTGTCAGTCATTTCTACTGGAAGCATCTCAGCAAGTCCAATAATTATACGATACAATACGAAATGTGATACCGGTCATTTGACCGTTATTCGCGATAGGGCTAGTATTAAATATGAAACAATATTTAAACGTTCATCTCTGACGGAGTAAAATATTTACAAAAGGATTTTGTATCCGTTATTTATCAGACCGGTTACAATCTCCGGTAGACCGAAATAATATTTAAAAAATTCATCTGAAGTTGGCAATAATTGTTTACGTAACACTTGTTAATTAATACCTCTTAATCACACCACAATAGAAATGCATCGACCACGCCTGCCACATTATGCCGTTCACCTGCTTCGTAAAAAAATTTCATGCAATTAGGCTTGTAAAATGTTGATATTTTTCAATAACGAAAAGGCTGCACTACGATTGAAAGTTAAAAAGAAATTTACAACCGCTTTAAAACGCTCAAGAACACGCATATTTAACAAGAATTGTTTGCAAATGTAAATAAATCGTAGTTATGAATTTTTATGGGGCGAATTCGTGGCGACGTGAACTCCATTTTTTAAATAACGATCGCACTGAATCAAAGTTTAATCGGGAACAATTTGTATTCCCGATATAACACCGGAAAATCGAAGGACCACTATATTCTCAATTTATGTAAATTTCATGTAACGAACGATATCGCCAACGACGCGACGCGACGGCCCGATAGCCTTACGAAAGTAATTTAATTTCGTAATTTACGAGCACGCCTTCCTGCCGGCATACCTGTGACCGTAACGTTATTTACTTGTACCGGTGACAACATTTTACGAGGTTCTTTACGTAATTAAACTCCAACCAAATTATTTAGGTTTGTACACAAAATTTGCATGGTCCTTGTGAAAATCTTGACAAACCTTTTCAACTCCTTACTACGTGTACTCTTCTCCGTCAATTTGTGTCGGCTGCATCACCATCGATTTTGACATTTTTCAGTGTAGTAACTCAAAAGTTGATAAAAAAGAATAATTATTGAATAATTAAGTCTTTGGACATTGCATTGACTTATAAATATCAGGAACTCCACAATTTCTTAAATATTTTTACGATTTATTAATTTCGATTTGTATCTCACTGATTTTTATTCGATTCATTTCTAACATATAAAACTTCAAAATGCATAATAATTTTTGATCTTGAATATTTATTATACTTTAATTTCTTAATATTGGGTGAAGCTATTGTGAACGAATATTATAAACTATAAATTATTGTTTTGGGTTACGCATTTCAGATGTTACTTTAAAGTAACCATGAATGATTATCCTCTGCAAAATTTTAATAAACTTTACCACGATTTAAGTGATTGTGAATAAGCGGTGGGAAAGTTTAAGGGGTGATTCTGTTGTAACAGATTCAAAAAATCGAAATTTTTTACATAAATCGAAGGCACAACATTTCAAACATACGTTCCCAAAGTCTAAAAGCTTAATTATAAAAATGAAGATTATACAGCTAGTTTATTTCGAACGCATCTTGTTACATCTGCGACATACTTTAAATTTTTTCCGAAATCACATTTTCAAAACTGGCGTGAACAATAACTTAAAAACTCATCAACTTTCAGACCACAATTTTCGAGGTGATGAACCACAATTTCAACTTAATTTCTTATTTATAATATATTTTTCTTATGCTATAAGATTAATTTTCCTATCGAAAAAATTTCTTTCTTTCAAAAATCCATAGCTCTTGCAATTCTCTATATTCTTTCTTAAATTTTGATTCAGTACCAACGTGAATAATCGAACTTTAAGATAATGCTTCATTTTTTGCTTTCAGATAACTGTGACACTTACTACACTATACATCAATATTAGCTATTATGTTAACAAGGTTTATAGGATTTTAATAATCGTCACAAAATTAATAAAAAATTAAAACAAAAATTTTTTCTTGTAGCTTGAAGTTAACTATTTGTATGCCAAAAAGTTTTACTCCGACAATATAAATAGCTTTCGTATAAAAAAATCGCATAGATTTCTTATTTTTGTACTTGTTACACGAGAATCCCCCCTCAAGTAATAAAAAATAACTTTAATAATACTACTGAGTAGTGAGGTTGGTTAGACAACAGAATTTTAGAATGATCGATTGTCATATCACCGATTGGTATAGGTTCAGATGCCTTATACTGCAGTAGTTTGTTGTTCTAGAGGGAACCAATCAGGAGGTTGCGGTTCATCAGTAGAAAGACAATAGATTTTTTAATTAAGCAGAAAACGCATTTCTAAAGCTATCGAGATAGAAAGTCTTTTGACGCGTTAGTATTTGAGGAACTTATAAATTCAACTAGTATCCAGAGTCGCCAGATCAAGACTTGTTCCTCCACTATAATTTCCTTTTCTAGCGCGCTATTCCCCCATGCTTCCGCCACGACCTGTCATGCATACTCCGGTACTGGCAGATTGAGGGTAGCTTTTCCCCCTCAATTCGTGCTCCCTCCCCTCATCTAGCGACCTTGCTAGTACCTCTTCAAGCTATAACCTCCTCGTTGGAGGTAGGAATGTCTCCCTCGGGGTATGGTTGCAATTATTTACTAGAAAACGATAATGTCGCAAACCTCAGGCTCGCCATAATATGACGCGCGGATCGAAAGAATGCGAAGATATTAACCATTCTGCTGAATACTAAAGTAGGAAAGTATAGTAGAAAAAATATCTACCATTTATATTATTTACGGTGCTCCATATTATATTCATGCTATACAGGGTGGTCCAGTACATAATAGCACAATTTCCGTTGTTTTTGAAAATATGAAAAAACTTGATGAACCAAAGTTTTTGAGTATAAAGAGGACTACAATATGGCAATAATAATTCTTTTATGTGGGTGAAAGTTTCTGAGATTTCAAGGTCACCTTCACTTTCTTTTTAAGTAGAAACATATTTTTCCATGCGTTATTCGATGCTGCTCGACATTCTCTGTAAGAAGGTATTAACCTATATATGTCGAAAAATTAATAATTTAAGAGATACTTATAATTTTGATATGGATTATAAGAATATGGTGCAGACTAACTAAAAAGATCAATGCATGAAAACTGGTAAGAAACAGAAAATTCTTTCTTTTATTATATCGGTCGTTACCACGATGTTAAAAAATATATTTCAAAATTCCGTAAAATTTATGTTAAAGGGGGAACCTGAATTAGAAGGCTGAAAATAAGCCGATTTTTGGAAATTTTTCTTGAATGAAAATACTGGGCCAATCTCTTCGAAACTTTCAGGACATATTATTTAATATTTCAACAACGTACAGCATTTTTTTAAGTATAAATAAGCCTCAGAAGTAGACATAGGCGGTCGTACACAGGTCCTCGCTACCGAAGTAGCAAAATAGCGGAAAAGATATAGTCGCCAAACCTTGTCTAAAATAAAAAACCAACAATTTTCTTATTTATTATATAATACTGTAATAGATGAACCTAAAATACCAAGAAAAAGTGCACATTTCTAGAAATGATGAGATTTTAAAGAAAAGTTGCGATTTTTGCCAGAAAATTACGTAAGAAATTAATGTAAAAAAATTGTTTTATTTAAATTTTTTATCCAAATCATCGACGATGGTTGGTACAGTGCTTTCTCGATATATGTCCACAACGCGGATCTACCCAGGGACATATGTCGCCTAGAAAATACTATTCTTTGATAGACTGCCGAACGTAG
>JAQQRP010000199.1:0-13189 GCA_028454245.1 Halictus quadricinctus
TTTTGTTTATCCTATTCACTTCGTAATTATTAGTACCTAATCTTCATTGTTCAACTGAAAAATACGTTGTATTATCATGTTTTATATAAAACTAGCGAAGTGTGTCTACACTTTTGCTCGTCACTTAACTCATATTTTCCGATATTTCAAGATAATCGTCGTTTTTTTTTTTTTTAATGGGACGACGAATTTGATTAGTGTGACGTTATAGCTAATAGACAAATTCAACCATGATTAATATGTTCACCTCTGAATGACCTTCGGAGGAATAATTCTTCAGAAAGCACAACTTGATGACCTGCGTAAACGTACACGCAATCATCGAAAGTATGGCGTGCGGACGGTAAAGATAGTAAAAGATAGAATCGGCTCTGTTACATCCGGGAGGGGAGGAGGAGGGGGAGGGGGGTCGGTGATGCAATTCTGCGGGCATGCTTTGGCGGCAGCAAATTGATACAGAAATGTAAGTAATTACTGGCCGCGGTGCACGTCGTTTCGGTTCCCGGCGTGATCGTCGAAATTACAGGAATTAGCAGCGCAATCAAATTAATATTGAAGGCCAGCCATTCAGGCGAAATTGAAATATCACATAATATCGGGCACTCGACTAAATTGTTCATTTTCTGCAAGCACGCCCGCGTCCCGGCCCATTATTAATTTATTTCTATCGGCCGATTGACTCGATCATCCGCAGATACGCGATAGAAATCGGTGCCCCGTATTATTATTATCCGGCGAGTGCGTCCGCCATATATTCCGATTAATTACGCGCGAAGAATTCCGCGCGTCACCGATCCGTGATTAAATTTTCAAAGTTTCTAGCTCGAATTCTTATTCCTGGCGAGAAGGTGGAGGAGGACGTGGAGTGAAGGAACCTAACCGACGATTTAGCCATTCTATCCGCGGAGCTATCATTTCTCGATAAATAATCGTTCCCCGGAGAAAATGGCGTGAATACGTAGAGGACGGGCGTCGGGAATCTTTCCCGGTGGCTTCCCCGCATTTATCGAAATCCGGCCGATTCGGGTCTCAGCATAATTCCTCGACTGAAATTTCATCGTCCCTATAAAATCTGCAAGCGACGGCGTTATTTCTGAACCGGTGTCCTAGCCGGGTCGACGCGACGCGACCCGACGCTACGGCCATCCACGCGCACCTCTACACGCTCGTACGAGCACGCGCGTCGCGGTTGATTCCATTATGCAAAAATATGATAATTCCCAGGGACCGAGTAGCCGGCCAGATAAATGTCCTGCCAAGTCCCACTGATCAATCCGCTCGAACCCTGGAAACCCTCTCGAGCCAGCAGCCAGGCCGCAAACCGAACGGCCCGGTAATATATTTCTTACGCTGGCCGAGACTAAGTACGTCTTCGGGGATGGGGCTGCATCTCCTTTGTAACTGTCCTCTCGAACGTGCTCTCGTCGAACATTAGCGTCCCGAATTTATCGCGGTGACAACTGGCCAACTGCTGTCACGGCGGCCGTTTAAATGGCGTCGATATTTTCCCTCCGTGCGAGCTCGCCTGCTCCTTCAGGAAAATTACGAGCACCGAGTTTACTCGGTCGGATGTAACAAAATATTCTCGAGAATAATAAATGTCTGGACCACGGTAAATATACTGAAAATACTAATAACACCCCACCCTACGGTCACCGGCAAAAAGATGAGGGGATACCCTACGTTTCTTCGTGGCTATAATATCAGGAGAGTATGTACATTTCAATAAATCAATTAGTATATCGCGGATGGAAATATCTGTACGGAGGATTATGCGTCCGGTGACTCTGTTGTAAATCTGCGCAGGAAGCGTTAATATTAGTGTCCCGGTACACGCGGACTTTTTTCTTTTTAATTTATTTTTATCTCTAGTTGCAAGTTCGGAAGAGTTAATCGTCGGACGTAACGAAACCCGGGAATTAGTCGATCGGCTAGCGTTAATTTCCGGTTTTCGGTATCCCGACAGATCCAAATTCACTCGGATTAGACGCATTCTTGGGGAGAGCTACTGGTACAGAATTCCACGAGGCAAAGTAACCGCCTCTGTGTTTCCACATCGCGTCAATATTAAACCGAACCGCTTTTGCGAACTGGGCCGGCGAACACTGGGAATTTCGCCGGGTTTTGTCTGCTTCAGGTTTTCCCGGACCTATATTGAGGAGCAAAGTATCGAACGCACGGCTCAGTTATTAGAGGATTCAAGAGAATTCCGGCGAACAAAAATTCAAGTATTAAGCCGGCTTGGAACGACGGGGGCGGACTTGTTCTTGGTTCTACTACTGAAACTGGATTCCACGCGAGATGCTTTGATAAACCCGAAACTTTGATCAATATTGATCTATGTGGTGGTTACTAGGTATTCTTGATCCCCTCAGATTAAAAATATAATACAGTTTCGAGTGAATAAACTTTGATTTTCGGAACAATAATTCCACCAACGAAATAATTTCATACATTTTTCGTTGTCCTCTCTTGCACGTTGTATCAGAAAATAATTCTTTTGAGAGTTTCAGAGAGGAAGAGTTTCGTTTATGTTTTCGATTTAGTTTTTCCTCGTAGTAAATTATTTCTTTGCAGTGAAAACAATTTTTAGGGGATCTATTACAGTACGGGAGTACTTGAAATAACAAATAGTAACGTTTTTACTTGATTAAATATAATCCTTCAATTTTTTTAGATTTTTATTGACTAATATTTGTTATTCCAACTATTAAGAAAGTTTTAAACATCTGAGGGACATAGTTTATCAAATATCTTGGAAACTATTACAGCTGGAGGAATAATGTACCGGGCAAAGTTGTGTAATTTTACAAATATAATTTGTAACTATGAGACTTCGGATGTTTATCCAATTTTCAATTTTTGTAGGCAAATTTTAGGAAAGCGGGGACAAATAAAACTTAATTTTCAGTGACAGTGATCTTTCTAGAAATAAATTAAAAATCGTAGTAAAGTCTGTGGAATTTTACGTTACACCATTTCTTGAAAATTTTCAGAAGCTATAAAAGTACAAAGATCCGCATTCTAGTGATTATCATTTCCAATGTAACGTGATAGAAAGGTGACACGTGTTCCGACAATTAAATTCCCAAATGAGCTCACGAAAAACTAAATAATTTTTACCAGTAACCGGTTTTTATCGAACCACTGCGGTATCTCGCAAAATCACGAAAAGCATCGCAGGGGGTGTTTAATGAAAATAGTCAACGCTAACGACATTTGCTGGTGGGCACTTTCGCGAGCTGCGTGGATATGGGAAACCCATTAGCGATGCCTGGAGTGTCGTCGGTGCCACAATTAACTGTCTCCGCGTAACGAGAGTTGGAAAAAGTGAACCGTGGAGGTAGTTTGCGAGAGAGATAGGGCCCTGGCGCGCCCGTCTAGGTTGTCAATCACGGGTGTTGAGAACTTTGAGAATTGTACGAAATTTCCGAGGCAGGAGCGGGAGTGGGGGGGGGGGGGGCAAGAGACAAAGATGCGCGCCCGACCCTGTCCTGAAACTATTACCGCGCTTGATGCGGCGGGTTCAACTGTCTTCCGAGAGGAGCGACGCGCCGACGACGTCGCGCATAAAACGACGCATCGCGCCGCGACGCCGAAATATTTCGCGGCGACGCATATTAACGCGGGGTACACACGGCCGCGCTCGCGTGCAAACGAGCCCGCAAACACTCGGGCAAACAAGACACATGAGCCAGCTGGTGCGTAAGTATGTACAAGTTGCAGGGCGCGCTGCTTTGACACTGATTTTCGGCTGATTTAGGGGATGCCGCGCCGCCGGCAGGGAAGCGCGCAGCTCCTCTCTCTCTCTCTCTCTCTCTCTCTCTCGCTCGTTGTGCACTGCCTAAGGCAGTTGTCGAGTCAAAAATTGAGATACCCTAACAAGCGGTAGATTATGTGCCCCTTTTTTCCATTATCTACGTGTACATGTCTCCCCGTTGCTCTCGGAACAATACGTCTTTACTCTTGCTATTCTTGATGACATGTTACTAGACTGCGGATGTTTATGCAATTTTCGACGCTTATAGACAAGTTATTAGAAAGTGGAACGAAATGAAATCCTATTTTTGATGGGAACAGCCTTTGTATGGGCTTGTCCGGAAAGTTCGTGCCATTTTTCTGCAGGTGGCATTAGGATAGGTCTGAGTATGCCAGAACGGTTGAAAACAAAAGGTGTGTGCGCATAGTCTAAGAAGGTGACCTTTCAGGCATTTTTAGAAAAAGGTTTGATTAGGATTTTTGTTAGTTTTATACGCAAATATGGAGGGAAACAGAGTGCATTATAGGCATTTGATGCTTTTTTCTTCGAAAAGCTGATGGAGCTTGATTGGGATGTGCCACCCCATTCACCCTATTAACCAGACATTACACCTTCAGATTTTCGTCTCTTTAGGTCAATATAAAATTCCCATAATGACAATAGCTTTAAGTCTTTGGTCGACATGAAAAATCATATTTAGAAGTTTTTCGCCGAAAAACGCAGGTTGCGTGAAAGACGGAGATAGATTATGGAACAAAATGGCACTTGGAATAATTCAACAAATGCATATCGGAATTTAAATGTACTTCGTTTGAGTTTCCCTTAAAAATCGGCACGAACAACCCAATAGATCCAAACGAATTAAAAATCGTACTGAATTCTCTACAATTTTATATTCCAGCATTTCTTGACAATTCTCGTACCACTGGGTTCCGGACAACCCAATAGATCCAAAAGAATTAAAAATCGTACTAAATTCTATAAAATTGTATATTCCAGCATTTCTTGACAATTCTCATAAGCCACAAATGCGTAAAGTCTACATGTTACTAAGTATAAATTATTCAGAGAATGGCTAAAAATTTGGATAGACAGAGTGATAGAAAATTGTATTGCTCCGTAAACAGAGTGTTAAGGAACCACGTACAGTACCCTCGCAGTGAAAAGTTAGCTTCCTCCCGGGGACGTAGTCTCGGACATCAAAGCAAAAGGGCTGGTGATCGGTCGAGGTCCACGGATCTGTTTAGTACTTCGAAATAAGGTCGCAGTTCCAGTTCCGTTCATTTGGGACCACTACCAGAGAGGGGGGAATTCCCGGGGGGATGGACAGCAACGAATACACGTACGAGCAGATTTATTCAGCATCGGGGAATTATTGACACGCCGAAGGTTACCTCGGTCTTGAAGAGGTGCCCGTAAGTTTGCCCATCCGCCGTCCGAAAACAGCAATTTTCGAAGCTAGCTGCTGCTGCAGCTCGGAAACTCAAACGGCACTCGTTTGAACAAAGTCTCGGGAGGTCGGGGCCACGGAGTTGTGTGCAACAGGATGTATGATGGTCTTGAAGTTACTTTCCCCTTTGAAGAGCCGAGGTAATACCGAAACCGTACAGGCCACCAGTCCCGAGGCGACCGTGGCTCTCGCGGGTCGTTCACCTGGGCCCTTGAACAGGTAAACAACCGTTCCCATTGTCCACCGGCGATCGTCCGAAAAATAACGAGCAGATGATTTATTATGACAAGCTCGGGACGGACGAGCCGCCGCCGCGTCACCGTCAAATTAACTCGAAATAAGCTCGAGCCGAGCTACACTTTTTGGCAACCCGGTTTAATCAGAGCGCAGTCGCCCGTTCTCGACGAGATCCACTTCTCCCGTCTGTTCTCAAGAAATTCGAGGAATTCCGGCGGATAACAATGCAGAGAACCTGTGACGGGAAAAGGGCGACGGAAGTCTAACTCATACTACGAACCCTTAATTCGCGCTCGCTCGCTCGCGTGTGCGCGCGCGCGAGCCTATCCCCGAGTAACGAGACAGAGGCGCGACGAGCGATCCTGTTATTTCAGTGGATTTAATTGCAACCCCCCCCCCCCCCCCCGCCCTCAATCTTTATTAAGACGTCATCGTCGCCCGTTGCCCCGCCCCGCCTCACCTCTTCGGTTTATTGTTTGCCTATCCCAGGACTCCACGGTGAAGCTCGTCTGCGCGTTCCTCTCGACGGCAAACTTTTTCATCCGCTCCCGAAACTTTCGAGAGCGAGATCAAAGGGATAGTTGGATTCACGTGTTACACGCTACACGTTCCCATCGAAACTTCATGCACCAATACGACGTGACAGAAATTGAAGAAACTCAATATTTCTTGCTGCAAATAGCACAGATGTTGGTAATATGTACACGTTGCAACCTACTATTGATCTTCTGCCTCGGCGTAGACCGTCTCGAGGAGTTCTACACTTTCCAGATCGAAGAGGGACTTATGACACAATTGTGCTACTGCATTTCTCTCTCTCTCTCTCTCTCTCTCTCTCCCTTGAGGTTCATCAGCCCTTCGAACATATTTTCTCGAACTTGTATTTCCATCAATCCCATACAATTTTTTTATAAACTCATTTGTACCACATCAACTTATGCAGCAGCTCAATTTGCAAATACAAAAAGCTAGGCGCAATTTGAAATAATCGCAGATATCTAAATGAGAATTAACCCTTAACGCTCCGACTTTTAACACTCTGATCGCCAAACTAGAAACCCCAAAAATTCCATAAAATCAAAGCAAGTTATTTAATGAAATAAAAATTGAAGAATCTTAAATGTATAATACGGAGTAGTCCTCCAACTTTCTTGCATGTTACAGATCCTAATCAAGTTTGGTACAGTGAATGTATCAACGTGAAAATTTATTGTAAAAGCTGCACAAATAATTCCGTCACCCACATATGGGTGACGTGGCATTCAACGTATAATTTATTCTCATCATACTTCGACTTGCAAGTTTTTAAGTGCCAGATGTTAAACGCTACAATGACGTGTAAATAATAATATTAAAGTCATATAATTTTGATTACGATATTTATTACACACTTCGAGTAGAACGCCGCACTTCGGTGGTGCTTGAGAGGCACACATGGAGCGTTAAGGGTTAATACAATTTGAAATACGAACCCATCATGAATTAGTTAATTTAAACAAACGCTGCAAATAAAAAGTTTTCATGAATTTCCAAGTGGAGCGCTTCAAAACCGTGTAGCCGCGTTAATACTTGACGAGCATAAAAGGGCCGGAGTACATCATGT
This sequence comes from Halictus quadricinctus, assembly GCA_028454245.1. Lineage (NCBI taxonomy): Eukaryota > Metazoa > Arthropoda > Insecta > Hymenoptera > Halictidae > Halictus > Halictus quadricinctus. The sequence goes on from JAQQRP010000199.1 coordinate 7,051, forward strand.
TCTAAATAATCGATTAACTGTCCGCAAACAATTTTCTCCCACGTTGTCTCGCATCGTCTCCCCGAAAACGCGTATAAAATTTTAACTGCTGTTACAAAGTGTTTCATTTCAAAGCTTACGGAACTGCCAATTTCTCTGTAATACTTGAGACTAATAGTCTAGAGTACAGTGGTGTAAACAAGTGGGAAAAATGAAAATCGATTTTTTCAAGGCGTCCGACCAGCGAAAACCCTTTCACGCGTTACATGTTGCACACTTCCATCAAACATTCAAGCTCGAGTATGACGTGACAAAAATTGAAGAAACTCAATATTTCTCGCTGCCAATAACACAAGCGTTAATTAACTGCACCTTTTTCGAGCTACAACTGGTCTGTCACCGAGTTACAGATTTTTCACCCAACAATTGAATTCGCCACTGAGAATGTCGTGAATTTGACAAAGCAGATTTTCCAAACGAATTTGTCTTTATTCAGTTCTGTACCTCTTTTTATATTTCTGAAAATTTCCGAAGAAATATAATAAAAATCAGCCTGACTGTCCTACATAATTCCACTTTTCAGATAACGGTCAGCAGGGGGCGTTCCAATTAATAAACCGCTTTGAGTCTTGGAGTATGATTAGACTGCCAGTCTCTAATTAACTGCAACGCGTAATTTCAGGGGGGTCGGTGGGCACCAAGCCGGAGTTTTTGAGATTGTGGTGGCCGGTGCGAATTACCATTTCAAAAGAAAACTTGAGGTCGCGAGAAGCGAGGTCGAAGGGCCTAGGATAGGCCCTTGCAGCACATCTCTCGACTGTATCCAGCCGGTAATGTACTAATTGCTTGCCTTTCTCCAATTATCGGCAGACACCAGTAATTAAACACTCGTCGTTCGAAATCATGTTTGTCCGCGTCTCGAACGACCCCTTTGAGCGGGGGCCCGGCGCGACCCGGCCGCCGGATACCACTCGATTCACGGAGCTCGGAAAACAAACAATTCTCGCCCGTCATCAAAAGACGAGTCTTCTTCTCTGGTCAGCAAACCTCGCGGCGAGTCCCTCGGGATATTCCCGGGGGAATTTATTCCGAGTCGGCCTCCCTTAAAATTCCACCCTCGGCCGGTCTAATAAAGTCTGAATCCGCATTCACAGTCTGCGATTGATCTGGCAACCGGGACAACTTTCCGTCAGGGTCCTCGTATTCGGTCCTTGTCACCCCTTTCGCTTGGTAATTTCGAAAATTGAATCGGACGCGTCAGCGTTCCGCGAGGAAAAGGCCTGCGCACGGGGTGAACGCCCAAGGGTGGAACGCGTACGCGGCGCCGACGATCTTTGTTTATTCCGTCGAACGACTATAAACAAGCTTCGAGGGGTCGTTCGGGAATAAGACGTTCCTCCCCAGGGACTTCCCGATCCGCCCCTTGTTGCGTAGGCTTAACCCTTTGCCCGTTGGAAAATTTCGATTTCATCTCGGAGGGCGAACCAACCCCTACGAAACCTAACCCATAACCCGCGGCGATTGCCTCCCCTTCCTTCAGATTCACTGAAATTACAATAAATGCAATCAACTGTAACACAACATCGTATAACAAACGGGAAATTGGAAGAAAAGTCTTATTTTTTCATTGTATTTTCCAACTATGGAGATTAGGGATCTCTATGCAAAATATAAATTCCTTAACACTAAACGTACCGAGCTATGAAAGTAACAGGAACATGTTGCCTTATAAAAATGACAAGATTTAATTTATTCAGACTTTTTGCGGTTCTTATTGGAATGTGTGCTCTCCTAAAGATATTTATTGAATCATTGCTCATGCATCTTTATAATTTCCAATAATTGTCAAATAAAGAATTTAGAACCGGTCATTTGACCGGTGATGGTACGTTTAGTGTTAAAATTTATTGTTCTCACGAACGCATAAAATCTAATTACAACTATCAGAATGGTATTTGATATGCATCAACGATCGCAAAACATTGAAACGATTGCATTTGAACAAAGTGCATCAAAGTGAACAAAGAACTCCTGCATCTCCTGCAGGAGCGATTTATGAAATACCTGAATGTATTCGACAGCCACCACCGAACAATGAAAATTCCGGTGTCCAACGCAACCCTCAATTCGGTCGATTCGAACGTTTCTCCCGGTAATTGGGAATTTTGTTTTGTCGCGCGGCTTTTTCGGAGCTTCCGCGGAGGAGGGGGGATGGAAGCTCGAGGCGAAAAAATGTACACGAGTGGAATAATTTACAGCTGGGCCGAGTAGATTTTCTTCGGCTCGAAATTCGGCCTGGTTTCCGGGCGGACCGCGTGACAAGAACGAATAACGTTTCTTCCGTCGCGTGCTTAAAATCGCATGACAAATGCCCGCATTTTCTTCCCAAACAGATTTTTCCTTCTCAACATTTATTTTCACCGGCGCCGAGATAAATCACCGGCGCCGGTGGCAGCACTCTGAGTTCTGGCCCGCGGATGAAATATATCGAACTATCCGCGGGATCCCGTCGATTCGGCCCGGGGAAGCATTATCGACGGAACGCACGCGGCCGGTATTTGTTTATTGTTATCCCCCGCGTCGTCGGGCCGCGTAGGATCTGTCACGATAAATAGCCCCGTGTCAACTTAAACACCGATCGTCCAAATGAAAAGCAAACTGGATCTCGAAAACCGCCCGACTGAAAATGTCGAACTTCGGGTTACGCAGGGCCGCGAGGGAAAGGGCTGAGGTGCCCTTACGCGCTGCCAGAAATTTCCGCGGAAAAATGCACCAAATATTTAAAAAGAGAAACGTGAAAAGGTTAAACTTCACCTTCTGGGACCAAAAATTGCTAACTTTTTAAAATATTGTCCTGTATATCTTCACGAGAAAGTGCCAAAAATCGAAGTTTCAAGGCGAGGAATTCAAAAGTTATGTATGTAACTTAACCTACTTGTTGCAACTTTTAAACCAGAGAGTTCCTCGCATTAAAGCTTCGATTACTGACATTTTCTCGTCAGGATCTGTAGGATTATATTTGAGAGAGTCAGCAATTTTTGGTCCCAGAAGGTGAAGTTTCACCTTGGCAATCCAGAAATTTGAAACTGTTCACTATATAATCCTGGAGATGTTGACGAGAGAGTGCCAAAAATCGAAGTTTTAAGGCGAGAAATTCAAAAGTAATGCGTGTTCAACTTAACCAACTTGTTGCAACGTTCGAACCAGTGAATTCCTCGCATTATAGCTTCGATTCCTGGCATTTTCTCGTCGGGATCTGCAGGATTACATTTGAGAGAGTCAGGAATTTTTGGTCCCTGAAGGTGAAGTTTAACCTTAACATAAAAAAAAAATAATTGACAAATGGACTTATGCTACTTTCAAAATAAACGGTCTATATATAATGGGATTCATATCGGGAACCAAGAAACTTTGATATTCTTTTGCGTTTTGTGCACTGCTGTCACGTAAATGAAATTGTGATGAATATTTTCTACAAATGGTATTAAAGTCTGACACTGCTGTCTCCCGAAACCATTTCGTGACGGAACGCAGCTGAAATCAGGAGTCGAGGGTTGGCGAGCGAAATTCGACGACATTTAATGTTTAATCCGGCGACATTTAATTATTTACAGCGGTTCCGGACGATTCCGCGGCCGGAGTAATTTCAGGGGGGGGTCCGGTGTATCCCGCGGAGTTGGGATTCCAGACGCGGGCACTAGAGTCCGCGTTTAAAGCTAGTTAGCGAAGTAATAAAGTCAAGGTGCGGGCGAAGTGGCTAAGTGGCCGAGTCAGTGAGCAATCGTTGGAATAAATGAGCGAGAGGAGCCGAGGGAATGAGGTCGAAAACGGGAAGGAACGGGGTTATAATTATCAACTAAAAGTGTAGGTGCGAGACTTCGTATTACCGGCCACTCCTCCACCTTTCTGCCCCATCCGTTCGTTTTTTCCCCTCTCTCTCTCTCGCGGACGAAGTTACAAATTGCCCGGTACAACTCGATTCCCGTTTCTCGACGGTAATATTTACGTTCGCGATCGGTGCCCCCGTCGCTTTTATCAGAATTATCTATCAATTACCGCGAGCGAAATTGCGCGAGTCGTTCGGGCGCGCAGAATTTACGTTGCCGGGAGTTCCGCGAGTTTATCGGCGATCGTTGGGCCACGGTATCAGGCTCGTGTCTATCTTTTTATTTTCTATTTGGGCCGCGTCTTTTAGTAAGGTTCGCCGTGTCTCGGAGACCGTGAGAGAATCCACACCTTCGCGGTTTCTATTTCTTTGAGGGCGAGGGAGTGCCCGGGGGAGGAGCTTATCACCCTCTTGATTCCGTTTCGGTGTGCTCGTTACTATCGGACAAAACCGGAAATCGCGAGCGGAATAACCCCGGGGGTGGCGACCTGGGAAACCATCACCGGCGAAACTCACCCCCCTCCTCCCCTCCCACCATCGGACCAATCCCTCTTTCGCGGGAGTTTTATTACGCTCGCCCTTCGGTTCGAGGCTCGTTCGGAGGGCCGCGCGGCTATCACGGCCCGTTAACCAGCGTCGATTTTTCTCAATTATCCGACAGAAAGATATAATAGCTTCCTTCCGACCGGTCCCGGTTGTAATTTGATAAACGAATATATATCGAGGCCCGGATATCATCTTGTTCGGCTCCGGGCGGGGTTAATTGAGACGCGCGGCGGCGGATCCGCGGCTCGGCGAATTAATATGGAAATACCGGTCTGAAACGCTTCGGTTTCCAGCTTCCCGGCAAATACAATATGCTTTGTTGTATGGAAGCCCGCCATGTTGAGGAACAGGGCAGAAACGATTAGTGTATACGCGGGAATATGAAAGTCCACACACGCGGAATTTAATCCTCGCACATGTTTGCGGCGTAGTCGAACAGAGTTCGTCGCGAGGCATGCCTCCATCCTAGTTACCTACTACTCATTATCTTCTGGGATGCGATCTGAAGTATGCGATCAATTAGAGTCGTCGTAGCCACTATACAGGCTGTTCCAAAATTGTGGGACACTTTGTGCCTACTGTGACATATTTTTCTTACTCTTCGGTTCGGGTAAAATTGATTATTGTTTAATGTTCTCAAGGATGTATTAGGTCGTCCCGTAAGTACTAGTACTAGTAGTACTAGTATTAGTTTGTGCCGTGGATATGTTTATATTATTCACCATTAAAAAGTCTTTTAATGAAAAACTGAAAAGCTCGAAAGAGGTTGTGAAATGAAAGGGTGATTACATATTTTATTCTTAGAATTTAACACTAAACCTACCGACATTTCATGTATACCTAATCCTACCATCCGTCAAATGACCGCTTAATAAAAAATGTATCTTAATATAGAAAGACATGCTATTCAAATTTTTTCGGAAAGCAAAACAATAAAGAAACTTCTGAATATTGAAAAATGGGTTGTATGTATATTATAGGAAAAGTCAATAACTTACATGGCGATACAGTAACGTTGTGTACAAGAAATTCTAAACGAAATTTCAAAAACGGTCATTCGACCGCGCGTGGTAGGTTCAGTGTTAAATGGTACAAGAGTAAACGGCACGAACTTTTTTTTTCTCAGAAAGTACATGTTTTGTATCACGGTGGAGGCAGCAAAAAGAAAAATATAGTTAATCATCAGCAGTTTTCGTAAAAGATACGCACGTAGGAAATAATTCCAACACCGACAAACTGTTTCCGACGAATTAACAAAGAAATGTCCGCAAGATTTTCGTCGCTCGCGTCCGCTCAATTTTGTGAATCTTACAGTTTCGGCGCACAGTGGGGTATTTGGCCAGTTTAGCGCGCCAAAAGTCAAAATTTTTAGTTTGTTCAAAATGACTGAAACTTTTTTCTTGTGTACCTGAATATATATGCGAGTAATATACAATAATATTTGTTCTATAAACATATATATATACATATTTAGTAACATATAGACACTTGAAAGTGACATATTCTCGTGACCAAGAGAGGGTCGAAAAACATGTGTTAAAGAAATGATTTTTTTCACAAGTGTGGTGTATGGAATCGGGATAAAAACATATCTAGGATGTAAAGGAAGGTATATAAAGTATCATAATTTTATAGCTTTTTGTTCTAAACGCTTCGGTGGTTTTGATAGAATAAACAATCGGAAATGGTACAATTTTTTTCAGAAAATCAAAATGTATTATGTAATAA
>JAQQRP010000020.1:0-28660 GCA_028454245.1 Halictus quadricinctus
ATTGAATTTTGTCAGTACTTGTAGATTGTATTTATTCTGTTTTTTTACTCTATAATTACTACAGAATATTTTTTGTTTAAGAATCCTTATTTTATAGATATCGCAATAATTTCCAAAGTAATTTTAAATTCTGATATTTTGTTAGAATGTTACCTAGTAATCACTTTCATATTTCCTATATGTGTAAACTCTACACAATCCAATTTTGCAACAACTTTAACAGCTTATATCTCAATAACTATTTGTTTGCGACATATGGTTCCGTTCAATCTTTTTCTCTTCTCGATCAGTAGAAGTTGTCGATGTAAAAAAGAAACTGTAACAACAAGTTTCTTCGTTATAAACAAGTTTGCGGCAAGTTTCTTTTACAAACGTCCACCGATCCAGAGATGTAGATTCATCCCTAGAACGGATGACCGTTACTATTTATACACCCTGTACATAATCTGCTTCATACAAAAAGTAATAGGGGTAACGTTGCTAGCCTCCATTCTTCATGGTAACAATAAAGGGAACGAGACAGGGGATTCAGGTAGCTGCATCGGAAAGGGGATTCACATAGTTACTAATTGCAATCCCCCTAGGTGAGGGGCCAATCCTGTAAGGTCCTGGTCTGCGCAGGTACATGATCGTATGAAGGGAAAAGATTTGCTTCCTTGTTGGTCTAGTGATGGGATATTGATCGGATTTGTTCACGCAGGCGCAACGATTGTAGCATCAGTAAAGTACAATTTTGGCTAAAACGGGGTACTTTAGTCACCCTGTATAATTTCGCAAAATTTATGATTTAATAATTTACCAAATGATAATAATAATTTACCAAAAATACGTAACACGCTTGTCTCGTCGTCTCGTCCTGAACTCTTCTCTACTTTCGCCACTATATAGATACATTACTGCGCCGGACGCGCATGTACAAAATCCCCGACGAGAATCCCCCCACTGAATTAGTCAGGTTATCCGGCTAACGAAACTTGCGAGTTAGTCTTGCACAGTCTTGCATAAGCGTTTCTTCGGTTATTGTGCCCTGAAAGTCGCGTCGCGGACTTCGCATATTTCTGTTTCGACCTAGCTCGTGTTTGCCTTTCCGGCACGTATGTATTTCGCGGTCAGCCCTGCGGACCTCGTGTGTTGTTCTCAACGATTAAGAAGTAATTCCGCAAGTATTTTCTCATTATTTCTTTATCAATGTTTTAAATTGAATAGATTTTGTTTTCTTGAATTTGGAATTTATAGAATATGGGTCTTAGGGATTGGTATATATATACAGGGTGTTCCAGGTTTTAATGTTCAAACTATGTCAGTATATTCTATGGCATTAAATAAGTAAAACATGTTATGTAAACATAAGTCACATAGAGCTTTATTAAAAAGTTATAACAAAAATACGGAATACAAGTAATATAGGTATAAGACAATAGTCTTATTTTCTTTTTTTTTTTATTATTATTGAGGATTTTCAAAAAGTGAAACTCTTAGATTACAATCGTATGTACAATATTTACAACCTCACCTGTAATAAGAGAAACGACAATTAAAGTTTTCTCCCTTTATCTATCTTTTACATATTGTAATTATTTTGCAAAATTTATCACACGTGTTCCTTACATAACCTTCGCTTTCTTTCTCTATCGATCGCTATCTATCGTCAGGAGATGCCAACTAGATCACTCGCATATGAAGCGCGGTCTATTCAAATAAAGAAAGTATACTTTCTTTACATCTCCTTCCCTAGGAGTGAAAATTCTCAATATTTGTTTTGAGTTATTTATTCTCTTCTACATTTTCTTCATCTATTTCTTCTTCTTCCGTTATTGGAACTAGTTTGGTTATATGAAATAGGCTTGATTCAATCTTTCTCTTCCCTATGTTACTTTATAAATAGAATTTGAAATTTTCTCTATTATTTCTACTGGGCCATTTTTTTTGTTGCCATTTTTTATATATACTTTATCACCCACGTTGAATATATGTTGTTTTCGGTTTTTGTCGAATAACTTCTTATTGTAATTGTGTGATTTTATAATGTTTTCATATGCCAATTTTCTATCTCTGGTCCACTCTATCTATCTATCTATCTTTCTATCTCTATCAGTTGTTCTCTTTAATTCTTCTGGTAAGGCCGTTACATTCGTGCCATCCAATAAATACTTTGGTGAAAATCCAGTGGCCGTGTGTTCTGTCTCATTGTACTTGTCTACACATTCTCTTGCAACTGTTATCCAGGCCTTCTTCTTTTCTTTTTCATTTATTCTACATCTAATTTTGTTTACCAGTGTTTGATTAAGTCTTTCGTTTAAACCATTAGAAAAAGGTGTATCTACTGCTGTAAAAATCAGTTTTATTTTATTTTGTACTAGAAAGTCTTTAAACTCTTTATAATTAATTCCGGGACATTGATCTGAAAGGATTATCTCAATCTCATCTGATTCTAGTACAGTTTTTATTAGTTTAATGAAATCAATTGCACTTTGTGTCTTTGAAGTGGTGATGAATGCATATCTCGTAAAGTGGTCTACTAGGAGGTGCAGGTACTTTTTTTTAGATCTAGATCCCCCAAAGCCGCCAATCGTGTCTATGGACATTACTTTGAAGGGTCTTGTTGCTGGTCCTAAGTGTGACATGAAACCATATTTTTTTTGACCTCTTGATTTATTTTTTATGCAGATCATGCAATTTTTGCATATTATTTTGTATTTTGTGTTAGGTTTCTTGCTGTATATAGAAAATTTTTCTCCGTATTTGTCTGATGCCTATATGACACCATCTTTCATGGACCTCTTTAATGAGCTTTCTACTGAACTCTTTTGACAAAATTATTTTTTCCTTTTTTCCGGCTTTTTTGTAAAATATATGATGCTTTTTGATCAGATTATTTCCTTTTTTTTTCTTTTAATTAATTATTCTCTTGATCTGTTTTTATGTCATCTATTTTTATTAAGTCTACTATTTTCAAAGCATCTTCTTTATTTTCCTCTGGTTCTAATACTGGGTTCCTGCTCAAGCAGTCTGCTTCTAAGTTCTCCTTTCCTGGAATGTATTTTATTTCGAAGTCATATTGTGACAAGTAGTAAGTTAGATCTCCTAATTCCTCGTCTGTCCTGGCCTTTATGTTCATGTATTCATGTGAACTTTTTCCTGATAAGCCAGTGTTGTCAATATCTTATTGCTTCTTTTATAGCTAAACATTCTAAATGTATTGCTTTTTTTTCTTTACTGGGCTTCGTTTAATTTTTTCGAAAAGTATGCTACTGGCTTATCTTTTCCGTTTGGTTGCTCTTATTTTAATACAGCACCAATACCCTCTAATGATGCATCTGCGTACATTTTTATTTTTACTTGTAAATTATTGTCAAATATTTCTAATATTGGCTGGGAACAAAGAAGTTTTCTTATTTTCTTGAATGACTCTTCACATTTCTCTGACCATTCAAATTTTTCATTTTTCTTTAATAATTTATGTAATGGGTTTAAAATTATTGCACTATTTGGTGGTAAAAGCATATATTGATATATTGATGGTAAAAGTTTATTTTTCCCAAAAATTGTCTTATATTTTTTATTGTTTTTGGAATGGGGAATTCTCTAATAGCAGCTAAATTATCTTTAATTGGTCTTACCGAATTATTCTGGATTATATGACCTAGGTATTTTATCGAGTCAGAGGCAAATGTGCATTTTTTAAATATTAATCTGAATCCTTCTTTTACTATCGCTTCTGGTATTTTTTTTTTTAATATGCTCTATATGTTTTTCAAAGGATAGTGAATATATTAGTATATCATCTATATAATTCACAGAGAATTCTGTAAGTCCGTGCTTTCTTAGGATGTTATTTAAAATCCTTTGAAAGATCGTTGCCGATGTTTTTAATCCGAATGGTAAGCATGCCCATTGAAAATGTCCATTCTGTGTAACAAATGCAGTTTTTCTTCTATCTTCAATGCATAACGGAATCGATCAAAAAGCAGAATTGATATCTAATGTTGTAAAATATTTGCAATTTCTTGTTTTTACTATTAAGTCATCTATCAAAGGGAGTGGTTGAGCTTGTGGCACTATAATCTTATTCAAGTCTCGGAAATCTATACACAGTCTGGACCTCTTATTCTCATCTCTTTTAAATGCCAGCATCACTGGAGCTGTAAAAGGACTATACGACTCTACTATTAAATTCTTTTCTAATAATTTTGATATTTGTTCTATTTCTTTTTTGTCATCTATTGTGCATCTGTACGGCCTTTTACAGCAGTATTTGTCGACTAGTAAGTCTATATGTGCTTCGTAATCTTTTACTGTTCCAATATCGTACTTATCTTTTGCGAAGACTGACTTACATTCCTCTATTAATCTTTCTATCCTATCTCTCTTCTCATTATCTAGATGATGTAATTTTATTTGAAATTCATCTTCTTTTATGTGTTCGTTAAAATTTACAGAGTAGATATTTGTCTTATTTTCTGTAAATTTCTCTTTCACATTTTCTTCTTTTTTTTTTGTGAAATTTTTAAATTCTCATTTTGAACTAATTTAAATTTTTTTATTATGTCTAATCCTATAATAAAATTTTCCAAGTCCCCTCCTTCAACTATATGTACATCTGTTTCCTCTTCAATCTCATAAATTTTTATTTTAATAGCTATTAAATCCTTTGTTCTTTTTACACCATTAGCTGTTCTTAAGTATATTCTATTACTGTCTGCTTCTTTCACTGTTTTGACTAGTTTTGCATTTATTAGTGAGATCTGAGACCCTGAATCGTAAGTCCCTTCTATTTCTAATTTATTTTCTAGTAATACTTTGACTTTGACTAATAGTGTGATTTCTAGTTTTTTTCCTCTGTGTTGAATTCTACTTCTATGACTGAATTATTTCCAACCACACTAGAGTTCTTGCTCTTTTCTTTTTCATTCTCTTTTATTTTAAACCAACATAAATCTTTTGGATGATATCTGGTACCTTTATTTAAATTTTCACATATTTCCCATGGCTTTTTCCCCATGTTATTATTTTTGTATTCCGGCCTTCCCCCCTGTAGCGGCCAGCTTGGGACATCTGGTTATGGCATGGGTATTGCCTTACGTTCTTGGAACGTGACTTTGGGGATTTTTAGCAATTAGGTACGGAGTGGCCTTGTCACTTGCCAGACGCCCTGGGTTTTCCCAGGCTCTGGCAACTCTTCACCCGTAGTAGGTGGGTGATGGCCCTTGGTTCATCAGGATGGCCTTGGGGCCATCAGGATGTTCCTCGGTCCCATCTCCCACTTTCCAACCGTCCACCCCCAATTGGTCCTCGTCTTGGCCAATCCGGGATATTTCTTGTCATCCAGGGAAGGGAGGAAAATCCCGAAGTAGAGGGAGGATCTACCCTTAAGTGGGTTCTTGGCTCGATCCTCCCAATCAATTCGATTCCAAGTACGCTAGGGAAAACGTCGTTCTCTAGCTGCTCTCTTGTACGCTACGTCTCAATTTGTATTCAGTTACGGCTCACTCATTGTAAATACAGTCCACTTTTTTTAGTTTTGTTATATTTAATCTCCTTTTTTACGAGTGGAAAACTCCTACCCAAACTTGTCGACACGTCACGTGTAAATATACATCTAAGGCTCGAACATCCCTCGGGATAACCACGAGCAATCAACACCCCCCTTTTCTTTGAAAAAAATTTTTACTCACTAGACTTTCATATTTTCTGTTTTCATTGAATAGATCTGATGAATTTTCAATTTCTTCTCTATCTATTTTGTTCATAATGAATTCTGGTAGTCCTGTTGCAATTAGAGCAATTAATGTTTCTGTGTCTATATTTTTATTCATATCCAGTAATAATTTCTCTTTTTTCATGGCGTATTCGATTAATGTTCCTTCTTTGTATCTAAATGCAAAGGCATACGCGACCGTCTTCCAACTTGTAGAAGCAAATGCCTGCAAAAACATTTTCTTCCAATCCTTCCAGGCAGTTGACTGTTAGTTTCGTGATCATTGAGCTGTACCAGTCCAAACAGTCTTTTTCTAAAAATAGTCTTAATATTTCTATTTTTGTTTCATCTTCATTTATGTCAAATCTTGTACACTCTTTTTCAAAATTTTCCATCCACTGTGTTGCGTTAGAATTTTTACTATTAAACTTTTCTATTATGAATTTTTCTGAGATGTGTTTTAAGTTTTGTCGATTTTCTCTTTTTTGTGTAGCTTCCACCAACTTTTCTAATATTTTATTCAAACTATTATTTTTTTCTTTTTCCTCTATAATTTGTTCTAAATATTTATCCATAAATTGTAAATTACCATCTTCGTCTATATAAATCTTCTCTAGTTCCTTAGTTAGTGAAATCCAGATTTTTCTTTTTTGATGTCTTTTTTTTAGACTATTCTTTGCTTTGTTATAATTTTCCGTTTTTATTAATTCTTTATGATTATCTATATATCTATCCTCTTCTTGTAGAGTATATCGCTTTCCATCCTCTGTTGTAATTGAGGTTATAGTTATAGTACTTGATTTTGGATTCTTTTACGATGCCAGCAATGCAAATTCAAATTGCAACTTCGTGGCCATTGTTATATGAGAATTGTCGTTTTCTAAGACAATAATCTTATTTTCTTTTTTTTTTATTATTATTGAGGATTTTCAAAAAGTGAAACTCAATTTTGTTGCTCTGTAATAAGAGGATTTAAGTTTTATTGTCTTAGATTACAATCGTATGTACAATATTTACAACCTCACCTGTAATAAGAGAAACGCCAATTAAAGTTTCTCCCTTTATCTATCTTTTACCTATCGTAATTATTTTGCAAAATTTATCACACGTGTTCCTTACATAACCTTCGCTTTGAACAGGCCATCGTACATGACTGCATCGATGGACTCTAACGACGAATAAATAGATGGGCTGGAGAAACTAATCAACCCAAGTAACATGATGTTCATCTCCAAAATCTCCGGCGGAAGGGTATGTGTATTCTTATCTAGTGTCTCCTTAGTGGAGAAATGTGAGCCCTGTCATACCACATGATTTTATAGCTAATTTACTGAAAAATAAAGGGATAACATTAGCCTCTCAAATTAGTTACATTAGGGCTGGCTTAAACAAACCAGGTCGGTCTCACATTTTATCGTTCCGACGGCAAGTTTACATCACGGAAGAAGACGAGCATCCTCTACCCGAATCTCTACAAATATGTTATGAAGACGCGAATTACTGGATATATCTCAGTACAGATTCCACAAATTGCTTTATATGTAAACAGAAAGGGCATATCGCTAAGACATGTCCCAACACTCTTGAGAAATCGACTGTTGACATTACTACAAGTATGGTCAGTAATGCCGCGGCTTCCAATGACTCAGTGCCTCAGTTCCCGGAAAACAACGTTAATCACTTAAATACAGGATTAAAAAGAAACGCTCCACTGTCGACTACCTCTGACAGCACTATTGGCGAACCATCATTGAATCCATCCTCACAGCATAATGAAACTAGTACTTCACCTACTCTGGAAAAATTAATTAAAGCAAACTTTTTAAAACCCAAGACCAAGAAACTAAAGACTCTAGACGCTACTAGTCACAACGTATCTGCTCTGGAAGAAAAGTTACCGAATCTAGAAGCGTTACTACCAGCAAAAGAACTAATTGGACAGTCATCTCTTGTCTTAGACTATGATCAATTTAAGCGATTCTTAGGCAAATCTTTGGGACAACACGACTTGTTAATTATTGCAGAAGAATTCACTAAAGATGTAGAAGGGTTGTGTTTAGGATTAAGCGTAGATATAAGATTCCTAATACCTCCCGTTACACGGAAGAGGAAGAACAGTGCGAAAATCATTTTCGCACCACGCATACACGCGACCCTTCCTGTCGTTATATTGTTCGTTTACCCTTCCGAAGAGCCCATCAGATCGACATCGGAAATTCCTACCGCATCGCCCAACAGATGCTGACGCGTCTCGAGAAGCGGCTACATTCGAACCCTACATTGTTTGCCGAGTACGATGAGTTCTTGCGCGAATATCTGAACCTTGGGCATATGCGCAAAGTCCCTCCGTCTCTTCAAGACGGCCCCCAAACCGTGTACATTCCGCATCACGCGGTGATTCGAGAGAGCAGCGCAACTACTCATCTTCGGGTAGTATTCAATGCGTCGAGTCTCACAAGCAATGGTACCTCGTTAAATGACCATTTGTTGATTGGACCCAAACTGCAAAGGGATCTCCCGACAATAATCTTGCGGTGTCGACAATATCGGTACTTGTTAACAGCCGATGTTACAAAAATGTACCGTCAAATTCTCGTAGATCCGCAGGACGTCGATTATCAACAGATCCTATGGCGGTCGTCCCCGTCTGATCCCGTCGCAAGTCCCTTGCGATTCCTCGATGGACGCACCAAAATCTCGATATCGCCTCATGCGAACTCCATGGCTTCGCCGACGCATCTACCGTCGCCTATGCCGCTGTCGTGTATCTGCGCTTCGTCACCTCGTCCGGTCATATTGTCGTGCCTCTTCTCGCCGTCAAATCTAAAGTCGCTCCTGTCAAACCGCTGACTGTTCCACGGCCTGAACTTTCCGCCCCCTTTTACTAACTCGCCTCATCGTGTTCGTGAGACAAGCGCTGCACGAGCTTCCGAATGAAATCCCGTGTTATTGCTGGACGGATTCGACAATCACCCTTTGTTGGCTTCGTCAACCGGCGTCGAAATGGAAAACATTCGTCGCGAATCGGGTGGCTCAAATCGCCTCCTCTCTACCGGATGCCATGTGGCGACAGGTACCGTCCGAGGAGAATCCCGCAGATTGTGCCTCCCGCGGCTTACTTTCGTCTCAACTATTGCACCACGATCTTTGGAGGAAGGGACCACAGTGGATGCAACTGCCGACCGACCGAAAGAATAATACTAGAATGACGCTGATAGCTGCTGAATTTGACTCGAGCGAGAACTGAGAAAGAAGAGGGCTGCTCCGCCAGGGGAGAGCCTTAAATGTTCTTCGACCGGCAGACGTGGTTGTACGCTATTGGTTATGATTGATCGTATGATACCGGTAAACAAACGGTTGAGATTCGAATCGAGGAGGTTTACCGGCAATGAGTTCTGACAAATATTATACGACCTCGCCCGACGGTAACGAACGATCGCTACGCGACTCGGTACACATTAGAAAAAACGAGGAACTGGAGCGAACGCTCGACGGTTTCGTAACGGCCGGCAACTCCCGAATTCGAATCCCGAACACCATACCTTGACCTTCGAAGAATTTTCCACTTTGCTCTGCCAAGTAGAGGCATGTTTGAACTCCCGCCCACTCGCCGCGGCGTCGGAAAATTTCGATGACTATTGTGCACTAACGCCTGGGCATTTTTTGATCGGATCCGCCTTAACCGCTGTACCGGCTCCATCGTTGCTCGATCAAAAAGAATCGCGCCTCTCGAGATGGCAATTGTTCCAACAAATGATGGAAAGTTTCTGGCACCGATGGTCGTATGACTACATGCATGGTCTCCAACAACGCGTCAAGTGGAAAACCCCTCAGTCGAATATTACCATCGGACAGTTAGTTTTTTTACGGCATGCGAATCTACCCCCGTGTAAATGGGAGCTTGGTCACGTCTCCGCTTGTCATCCAGGCGATGATGGAATTACGCGCGTTGTCACGGTGAAAACCGCTAATTCCGAATATAAGCGACCCATCTTTAAATTATGCGTGCTTCCGATCGATTTACCGTCCGATTAATTTTGATCGCAGCGATGCATCGTGAGACGCATCGACACCGCCTCTTAGAATGCAAGAGGTTGATTGTACATACAGGGTGAGTCACCAAACGTTAGCATCTCAAATATCTTTGTTGTTTCTAAAGATACGTAAAATATGGTAAGGACAAAGTTGAATGGTACAATGGGGCTGACAGGATGCAAAAAAAATTTTGTTTTTATGTCATTTTTTTGGAGATATCAAGGTCACCTTGACTTTTTTAAATGGAACCACCCTATTTTAAACACCTACAATGATAGTCCCTTTCATTAGGAATTCAGTGACTATAATTAGTCCAAGGTCATTCAAGGACAGAAAAAACGTATAAAACTAAAATATGGAAGCAGACTACGTTTATCACGGTTGAGACTTGTAGGAAATAGTAAACATATTATGGTCGTAGTTAAAGTAAACATATTAAGGTCCTTCAATGTTATTCAGCATTCTTATTTACTATCAGTATGTTTCCAAACGCGATTCCGTTATGTTATATTCGATGACTGAAAAGTGTGATATGATCACGATTTACTGTGAATGTAGAAAAAATGCAGTGCAGGCCCGACTACTTTATGAAGAAAGGTACCCCGAGCGAAACACTCCTTCTAGACATACTTTCACTAATACGTACAGGTTGTTTCGAAGTACTGGAAGTGTTTCGTTAACGGAATGATGACGGGACAGAAATACGCTCAATTTTTGCAAAAAGATCTGCCAATTTTGTTAGAAGATGTCCCTTTACAAAATCGCTATGATATGTGGTACCAACATGACGGTTGCCCTGCTCATTATGCACGAGTAGCAAGAGAAACGTTGGATTCTGGATTTCCAAACCGATGGATTGGACGAGACGGAACTGTTTCATGGCCAGCACGTTCGCCTGATTTAAATCCACTGGATTTCTTTTTATGGAGTCTGCTAAAAGAGACCGTGTATGTGGATGCTCCAACAACAGTTGAAGATATGCATCAGCGTATCATCACAGCATGTACGAATATCACGTCGGATACACTTATCAGAGTTCAACATTCCTTCAGAGGTAGTTTACAACAATGTATCGACGCAGACGGCCATCATTTCGAACATTTATAAAATACAGGTATTCTGCTTCCATATTTTAGTTTTATACGTTTTTTCTGTCCTTGACCTTGAATGACCTTGGACTAATTATAGTCACTGAATTCCTAATGAAAGGGACTATCATTGTAGGTGTTTAAAATAGGGTGGTTCCATTTAAAAAAGTCAAGGTGACCTTGATATCTCCAAAAAAATGACATAAAAACAAAATTTTTTTTGCATCCTGTCAGCCCCATTGTACCATTCAACTTTGTCCTTACCATATTTTACGTATCTTTAGAAACAACAAAGATATTTAAGGTGCTAACGTTTGGTGACTCACCCTGTATATGTAAATAGGCATAACCGCCGTTTCAGTTTCGTGTGCGTCTTATTAGACTTATCGGCGCCTCTTTCGTCGTGTTTACGTTCCCGACATTGTACATACGCGTATTGTATATATCTATATATCTATGTCTCATTCTATCGTGTATCACCCATAGTTCACGGCGGGCGGGACGTGTCTTGCCAATGGTTCACGGCGGGCGGTGACTTCAAATATATCATTTCTTGTTTGCGTTTCCCGTCCTGCGGTACTGTTCGAGTCGTCAATTTCGGATTTCTGAAGAAATCCGAGGCGGGCGGTATGTTTAGCATTAAGCGTAGATATATGTTAATTTTAAGTCTGTTCGAGACCACGCGCTACGGCCCTGGGGAGCGCCCCGTGCCCCGTGTACCATGTTGGCTCGATCCTGCGAATCACCTGTGCGCGACGCCTTTCGTTTTCGGCGTTTCTCGGAATCGCGGAATCGGTGATCGCTTCATTACCGTAGCCCTTATTGTCTCGCCCCGTCTCGTGCTCGACACTTGTTGACACACACACTCGCGCCCCTCTTTGGTTTCGATCATTTTCGTTGCTGCTTCTCGGCATCCGACTTCACGCTCATCTCGATCGCGTCAAGACAACTTGATTATCCATCTTATTGTCGTTTCCGCGAGTGCGTCAAATAAACTTTGTATGTACCGTTACACACGTGCAACGTGAATCTTTCTGCTCTTCCCTCGCTCTCTCGGACGTTATCTACCGTTCCTTCCCTCACACTTTTCACTCCTTTGAAATTTCGAACTCCCTCCTATGTTCGTACCCGATCCTATTTCCCATACAGTACACTCCCCAAAATTCTCGTCCCGGGTTCCCGAACAGGTTGATTAAAATGATTGATGTAGTGAGACTCCAAGTAGAAGACCGATCTCTTAAGGCAAGGTGTTCCAGAATTAAAAAAGAACTTCTTTTACAATCTGCTCGTGATCCTTCAATGGATTCTGATCCATCCCAATCGTCCGACAGCTCTTTCTACTAACAACGGAAATACCTACAGGTAACATTCCTGAAGAATGTTCTGAGCACTATTTGTGATTTTTATATCAGTACCCAGTTCGGTATCAATTGGGATTGAAGTTATGAAAGTTTTATAATCGTGACAATAGGTATTAGTTTCACGAATGTTGGATGCCTTGTGCTTTAGAGCAGACGTGAGGCATTTACAGAGCAATCTGTGTTGTCTTGAGGTCCTTTTGCTTTTGTACAAACTATAATAAGTCTTGATGGCCCTGAGGGTGAGAGAGTTTCGATTTGTTAAGATCTTGGCTATGAAACAGTAGCATAGCTGGGAAGGGCGCTCTTTAATCAGAGACAGTTTTGACTCTCCTATCAAGATATTAACTGGAGTAGTTTTTTGGTAGCCTAAGGCAAGCCTAATCGCGGTATTTTGAATGCTTTCTAATTTTGCAGATAGGTATTTTTGAGAGGGAAAATAGATAAAGGAGCCATAATCTATAGTGGAGCGAATGAAGCTTTTGTATAGCGTGATGAGCGTTTCAGGATCGGACCCCTACCATGTACCACGAAGATATTTGATTATATTGAGAGCTCTGGAACATCTCTGTATGACTAAATTAATATGCATTTTAAACAGAAGTCTATAGTCAAAGACAATCCCTAAAAAGCGAACAGATTCACTAGAGACTATACTGCAATTGCAGAGTTTAATTTGTGTAGTGTCTGGCAATATTTTTTTATTGTTAAAACGAATTAGTTTGGTTTTATGCGGAGTGAGAGTTAGCCCAATTTGGTGGAGGTTTTTGCTGATTATGTTAATGGCATTAGTCAATGTACTCTGGGCTCTTTTGACTGTTTTAAATTTCACATATATTGCGATATCATCTGCAAATTGTGATACGTAGACATTACGAGGTACATTTCTTGTTATGTCTGAAACATACAGAATATACAGCAAGGGACTGAGCACTCCTCCCTGTGGTACACACTTGAAAACTAGCCTGGGCTTAGATGGAGAGGTAACCGAATAAATTTGTCTTTCGTGTGTCAAGAACTTAAGGAACAACAGCAAATTTCTAGAACAACCTAAGTCAAAAAGTAAACAAAAGTAAAAAGTGAACAAAGGATTTTTTCCAACTTAGAGGGAAATCATTCATGGTTTATATGGAATTGAATACGTCTAGAAGAAGAAGTTTAAATTTCAACGGAAGGTTCTTGAGAATTTTGTAATGTATACCGTCCATACCGGATGCCGACTTAGAATTTTTAGAGTCAAGGGCAATGTTGAATTCTACTAGATAAAATGGGCTGTCTAGAAAATCGTTTTGGTCACAGGGAGGAAGCCGTTCAGGGGTACTTTGAACCCAAGGAGGACTAATCTTGTTTAAGGCTTGATCGCGTTCAATGCCTTGCTGTAAATTTTCAGAGTTAGCCGAGGAGGTAGTTCTAACCCACTTGTTTTTAAGAATTCTGCATTTGTCCCAGACATAACTTGGATTTGTGTGAAAACTAATACTTTTCGCGAATTTTCTAAAACATTCTCTTTTCTTGTTTTTAAAAGTTTTCTTTGCTAATGCTGCGTACTTTTTGTAGTTTATTAGATCTTTCTTGATCTTGTCACACTCCGAGTCCCACCAAAAAACTGGATTCGAATATCGAGTTTGACCACAATTTGTTTTTTTATCTTTTTTCTTTTGGTAGGAATGCTCGACCCAATGGAATCAGTCACAACATCGGCAAAAAATTCATATCTAGAGTGAGGCTCTAATTGTTCATATTCTATGGTGCAAAATTTGGAATACTGAGAGTCTAGTTCGCATTTAAATTTATTCCAATCGTTTCTGACTGTCTTCAGCGTGAACGAATATTTCTTATAGAAATATCTTTCTGTATAGTACGTAACTAAAAGGGGAAAGTGATCAGAACCCAAGGTTTCATCTCCCACAACAACATTTACCTTATTAGAAATATATATTGTCGAGAAGATTAAGTCAAGATTGGATCTATTGTTCCTGTATAAATCCAGGTGTGTAAGAGAATTATTGTTATGCAAAAAGAGGTCATGAGCATCTATGGAATTGCTTAATCTGTAACCATTGGAATCAGTATAGTTACAGTTCCAATTTGTATTATGAGCATTAAAATCTCCCATGAAAATGCAGTTTGCATTTGCTGCAACATTCGAACAAATGAGATCCCATTGAATTTGTGTGAGAGATTGACCAGGAGTTCTGTAACAAGCTATAAGATCGAGCGGTGGACTAAGATGACTTAGCTGAACGCCTAACAGCTCTACGGAATTATCTGGAGATTGAAGATTGTTAATTTCGCGATAGGCAACACTTTTACGTATGAACATCAAAATGCCCCCTGGCAGCGGAGGGACCCGCCCGGTGTCCCTATCCCTGGAGCCTTCGGATTGGGCTTCCTGAGCCACAGCTCGGTCCACCCACGGCTCCCGAAGTCTTCGCGCCCCGCTCGGAACCGGTGTCCCGGAGGAACCTGCCACGGCCGAGGCAAGAAGACGCCGCCACCGGAAGGAAGGGCCGTCGGAGGAGCGATCCGGCACGCCGCGACCCTTCCTTACCCAAAACCCCCCACGAATCCCCGTCCCCTAGGGGAGGAACGGACAGACACCCCCCCCCCATACCAGGAAATTAACCCGGAGGGTGTCGTCTTATCACGGGGGGAGCATAGCTATGCTCCCCCCTTGGGGGCCCGGTTCAGCTCGCATCCCGGGCCACCAAATCCACCGCCCCCAATGGTGGGGGCACATTAGGGCGCGGGGAGGCTCCCCGCGCCGACCCCACTCCGCCCCCGTCTCCCGGAGGCACCAGTTGGTGCCCTTCCCTTACCACTCCCCTCGTGGAGGACACCCGTCGGCGCGGGGGTCGTCCACGCGCCCAGATCCTCCTCGCGTAGCCCGGGTCACGCTTCCGGGCCCGCTCGGCGGCCTCCTTCTGCGACATTACGTCCTCGCAGAAGGAGGCCAATCCTGGCAGGGCCTTCGATGCCGGTAAGGCTCACACGGAAGGATGAAAACCGCGGGCTTTCAATGTGTCCTGCGAACGACCGGGGAAGTCGCCGCAGGACCCCATACCGTAAACCGGTGGTTATGTTTTACTGTAACGGGAGGCTTGCTTTCATCGGCTAGCCTGCGAGGAGGATAAACCTCTATAAAAAAGTCTCTATCCCAAGCTATCGTAACGTGGCGATGGGAAACTTCCGGAGTAAGCGCCGGGGGTGGGCGTTGTACAACCTCGGGATACCTGCCGACCTCCCGTTGTATCTAGGCTTACCGGGGCAAGCGGCTCTGCCCCGGTGGACACTTATTTCCGCTGAGCCCTTGGAGGGTATCGAGTGAGGCGCCCCCAGAAATGGGGCGTAGTGACCAGGACCAAGTATGAAATCATGAAGAAGATTTTAATAATGCCGCGGAGAAAAGAAGAGGACAAGGAGCCCGGAAGCGTTCTTGGAGGGAGCGGTGGTGGACGTACCACCGCTGGCTATGAGGCCCCCGGCCCCAGTTGACGGAGGTCGGCCCAAGCCCTGGCCCCAAATGATGACGAGGCTTCAGTGATCTCGGGTACCTCGCACACCTCTAACCGGAAGCGCCCACGTACGCTCGACTCTCCGACTCCATCGAACGACGAACGCGGTCGTAACGTGGGCGACCACCTCCTGGAGGTGAGGAGCCTCCTCCCGGGTGACCTTACCGCTCTTGAAATAGAGCGGTCACGCGAGGTCGTTGACCTGGCCGGGAGGAGTAAAAACCTCAAAGGAACGTTCCACAAGGCGTTCCGGGATTGCGGCTGGGTTGTTGAGGCGGTGTTCAGGGAGATGGATCGGAAAGGTGTCCAGGGGGGACAGCCTGCTGCTGGCACCGACCCCGCCACTCTCGCGGAAAAGGCGATTTTACGGGAGAGGAACGCCGAACTGGACAGGGAGTTACGGGATACCCGTGACACCCTCAAGGCAGTCAAATGGGAGCTAATGCTCACTAAGCGGCTGCGCGACGCTCCCCCCTACCGGCAATGCCCGCCCCCAGCGCCAGCGGGGACACCGTGACACCGGCGACAACCGGAGCACCTTATACGGGGCAGGTGGTGCCAGACTTGATGGCCCAGATGCGGGCCCTCATGGAGGTTGGCCTGAGCTCCTTCCGCGAGGAGATGCATTGACCTCGACACCCTTAGCATTGAGGCCCTACAATGGAAGAGGGCCGTAACCGGGGGCCTCATCATCGAGGTCCGCGGGGCCGATGGGCGCCCCAAGGCGTTTAAACAAGGAGCACCGGGTATTGCCGTGGGAGCACTTGTAATCATAAGGGAAGACGATGCACCCCCGTTACAGTGGCCACTAGGACGCATTACTTCAGTGCATCCTTGTCAAGACGGCGTCATTCGCATAGTTACCATGATAACGATTCACGGAGACTACAAACGTTGTATTAAACGCGTAGCACCACTTCCTTTATACGAACAATCTAACACTTAATGTATTATAAGACGTTTCTTTTATTCTATTAAGATTTACTGACCAAAGCATAGATGTAATACGAAACTAATTCACAGGCTAATAGTATAGGCAATGTTCATTTTTTTGTTTTCATAGATACGTATATTATTCATATCTTGTATACTCGTCTATTTCTTTAATCTCAGTTTAATCTAGCTTATAACAAAGCGTGTTGAGACGCAACGCAATGCGGGACCCACGAAAGGGTCTCTCGAGTTTGACTCCGAGTCCCGATCACTTCGACCACCCTTACTAGAGGCAATAAATTAGCCTAAGAGTCGAAGACTCTTGAGACCCAAGCGACGGGACTCGTCCCATTTTCTCCGCGAGTTTCCGGCACGAGAACATAACAATTTAAGACAGCGTCTGGACAACCTCTAAACACTCACCCCCAATTTTCTCCCACTACTATTTACCACCTCCACCACCAATTTCACATCCCTTAAAAACCCATCTCTGCGTGCGAGTCTTTAGTCTTCAGTTTGTCACCAGTCAGCCTTCAGCTAGTCCGCATTTATACCATACCTTTGTACAGTTATTATTATTATATCACCGTTATTGTTATCAACAAGTGCTATTATTCATTCTTCTGCTCAAAACACCTCAACCTTTAAAACTAACTACCTATCACGGTTTTAATTAACCAAGTAGGAGTGATAGATGTGAGAAAAGTCGACTTAATTGATCTTTTCCATCTACGCACGTACATACAAAGCGTATCTAACATTTTAGACTTATCTCTTATCTTGTCCTAACAAATCATTGCATATCGTAGCAATACTGTCGTCAAAAAGAAAATCACATTTTACTATGGAACTACATAGTTCAAGACGGGCGGCATGTTCGGTCTCAAGTATACCGAACGTGAGATGTAAACATGTTCGGCTACAATAGCCGGGACACTCGACGCGACGCGACGGTCCCGAAATTATTGGGTGTCATCGGACACCACTTTGAGACCTCCGTGAGCGAGCCCATTGACAGGGCAATACACAAACATTTAGTTTCTCCAGACCGTTTTTGCCATATCGTTCGCGCCCAATTCATTGTATAATCTATAAACAGTTTCACCAAAGCGCATCCCTACTCCGACGACCAAACTGCATTCACCAGTTAGGAATCTTTTAGTCAGCCCATACAGTTAGAAACAGCCAATAGAAGAAGATCAGAGTGAACATTATACACGACACGACACCGAAAAGCAGAACACAAAAATTGCTCGCATCGAACACATCTAGCTATCTCGAGCCGAACCTAAAACTTGTACACGGTTAAGTTTGTAAATATATATTAAAGTTTTGTTATTCCGAAAACGTCCAATTTCAATTTAACTAGGCGTTGCTACTTCGTAACATCGTCATAGCCTCGAGTATCGTCGCGAGCAAGCGAAACGGGATTTACGACCCCGCGAAGGTCGATATACGAACTTGCGATATTTCGGATTGCTTCAATTGGCATCGATCGATTGAGTGTCCACTTACAGGAGGGAGGGCGAGAGAGTGGGTGGGAGGAATGGTGAGAGAGAGGAAGGGCAGGAGGGCGAGAGAGTGGGTAGCAGAGAGAGAGAGAGAGAGGGAGGGAGGAAGGGATGGAGAGAGTTTGGGAGGGCGAGAGAGAAGGTGGGAGGTAGGGTTCACACCAATATTCGTAATATGCAACGGATAATTCAACGAGTTAAGCATTTAAAAAGACGAAAATTGCAGAAAAAACTGCCACTTATGAATCGATACAATGCAGCCAGGGATGATTTTGTGGAAAGACATCTCCAGTGGCAGAAAAGTGGAGAAAAGTTATTTTTACAGATGTAAAACGTTTCAATTTAGATAGACCGGATGGTCTTTCATATTATTTTCATCATTTGCGGAAGGAAACATTACATCTGTCAAGGATGCAAATGGGCGGAGGCAACATCATGGTATGGGCCGTAATAGGGTACCACGACAGAACCGATGTAAAATTTATTAACACCAGGATGAATGTAATTAAACATATAAAAATGTTAGAAGAACAATTAACACGACATGCCAGCACTATTGCATGTGCATGACGATTTTAAAAAAAATTTATATAAATATGTTGTAAAACTCAATATTTTGAATAATTTTTGTGTGTCTATATGTACAGGTATTTGCGAAAAACTTTTGTTGCTACCACAATGAATCCGTTTTATGAATTGCCTGCTGGCCGCCGCGCGGAGCAAGGGACAAGCGGTAATCGCTTTTGTAGGACAATTTTTGTTTTACGACTTTCTTAGTTTTTCCAGCGACGTCGTCGCTGGCCAGGGTTTCTTGCAATAGTAGCAATAAAATTTTTCGCAAATATTTGTTTCTCCCGTCTTCTCCTTGCCTCCTCGCGCGCTCATTTCTGAGTGGTCCCGGCCCCCAGGCGACTCCGACCGTCGGTCGACGCCAAACAATAAACAATGTCCATAATCGAACGTACACTCGCTTTCTCATTCGAGTCATGTATCGTACCACTCACGGTACACTTCGATCAAGGCGTCTGCTAATATCGGTCTCGACTTGCAAGAACCGTAGGCAAAAACTGCCCTGATTTTCCTCCCGTCTGCCGTTCCGTCTCTGGAACATCAATGACCCCAGATAGGATGCGGAGAGTAAGTGTACCAACATTCATTCGCCTAAATTTCCACCTAACACCATGGTACCCCTATATTTTGGCGTACGAATGAAGCGGGGAATCCTGACTACCAGTAATCTTTTCCAGTTAACTGTTCTTTCTCTCGACCACAGTCATTTCGTAATCTTCCCAAAAATCCAGAACAAACAATACAATTTTTAAAAAAAGCGATCTAAGCGAAGTTAATCAACCGGCCGAAGTTAATCCATCAGGTTGCGAAAACTCAACAAAATCGTCCCTTACATCCACAACATCGACCTTGGCCACTTCAGCCTTCTCATTCATCCCTCTGTCCTCTCTGACAGCGCTACATTCGTTGCTCAACGTACTCAATGAAGGAACTACGGATTCATTTGCAATCGCAGAATCGACTACGGCTATACTCGTTTCTTTCAGTTTTCTAAAACTACAGCCCACAAAATCAACGTTCTCTCCTCCATCAAAAGAAAAACAATTCTGTTTCAAATCTAACGAACAATTATGTTTCGTCAAGAAATCCAGGCCTAAAATACAATCGCCCGTAATATCAACAACATAGAATACATGTTTAGTATTAAATTTTCCGATCCTGATTTGAGCTTCTTTGACACCGAAAACTCGGACAGATCGTCCCATGATTGATATCAAGTACATGTCAGATACTACTTTTGTGTCACTCTGTGACGTACCTCTCACAAACAAAACCGCCGACCCGGTATCTATCAAAAACTTCTGTGCAACTTCGTTGAAAAAACCTTCTACGGAGATACCGTTAGAATGTATCAAGAATGGGGGATTTCCTTTATGTACTATAATCGGGGTCTCCGCAATCCCCTTTACGCAGACCCCCTTTCGTTTCCCGAAAAAGGAACTCTATCCTTTTTAATTTTTTTGCTCTGCAAATTTTAAAACCGTTGGCTTCCAGAATTTGAAACTAAGTTAGCATCGGAACAATTATAAGACAGATGTGCGGGTTTTCCGCAGTTTCAACACACGAACATCGAAAATCCTGGCGTCGAGACTGAAAACCAGACTGTGCCTTAGTAAAAGGCTCAAAACGACGATTACTCGAACTAACAGTTTCAAATCGAATTCTATCATAAATGGAATGATACAGAGCTTCTGTTCTCAACGCTACATCCAGCACCGCCCCCAACGAAGTGGCATTAATCGAAGCGAGGGTGATGTCCTTCCTCAAATTATTATCTCTTATTGCTTCGACAAATTTTTCTCGCGCCTGTTTATCCTGACAATCGAGAGACAAATCTGCGAAGACCGAGCGAGAAAGGAGGCAGATCTGTTCTGCCATAGCTTGAAGAGACTCTCCTGCCCCTTGTTTATAATTATGAAATGTATAACGATTTAACTGGGCCAAGTGTTCAGTGCCGTGACAAGCATTCAGACCAGCAACTAACGCGTGGAAATCGGTCCGTTTGGATTCTTCGAAGCATGTCAGTACCGAGAGAGCTTCCCCTTCGAGCGAATCCAACAAAACTCTTACTTTTGTTCGTTCGTTCCAATGATTGATCTTAGCCAAACTCTCAAATTGTGTGAAGTACTGTGTCCACGAACACGACCCATTGAATTTCGCGGGTTTAGCGCGATAGGGGACAGAGGACATACTGTAAACATTACCGGTCCCACAATCCCCTACACTGTCATACACGCGAACATCACTATTTCAATTATTTTCAATTCCCCCGCGCTGACCAGAAAAATGAGAAGTAAAAGTCTCAAAAGAATTTATAAATCGATCAAATCTGGCTTGGTATTCCGTCAATCTCTCCTCCAAGCGCTCTGCCAGTCGTTCGACCTGCCATTCCAAGGCAGTAAACCGCTCCTCCGTGCAAACCTCCGAATTCAAAATCTGTCGGCTCCGGACGTTGCCGGTTCCCTCACAACTCGCCGCCAGAGAAATCCCACTTCTGACACCAGTGTTACGGGTTCGGGGTATCTTCAAAGAATAAAACGTGTGGAATACCAATAAACCTGTAACGATCCTACTCCTCGGCGCGAGCCTTCCCCTGCCCGCGCACCAGCGGAGACCGCGGTGGCCAATCAAACCGTAGGCGCGCAGCGCTAGTACGGACCGCGACCGCGAAAGCGCGCTCTCGCGAGTGAAGATGATCGGCCACGGGAATAAGTACCGCTGCCGGGCACGGAGGAAAGCAGTCCGGGTGACGAGCTTCACCGGTCTACTAGTAGAGTATACGAACGACCACCGTGCTCCAAACTCGAGGCTGCTTTTCACCTCCACCTCTCTCTCTCCCCGCCAACCCTCCGTTTACGGAGAGCGAGAACGGCGACCATCCCGCTCTGTCCGGTGCGCGGAGTGCTAACAGAAGCACCGGACACTATAGAGCCTCTAGGTACGAACTCTAGTGCTGGCCGATAAGGCCCCGGGGTGTCGAGACGCCGTCTTCCTTCACTCCGATCCCCGGGCAAGTGCCCTCCCGATGCACCGGCTCCTCCCCACCAGAGCAACCGTCCGACCTGGCGCGCCCGCCGTGCCCCGCGCGCTCCGTAGGCAGTAAGCTGTATCATAGCCGTAGTCTGTAAACCGTAGCCAGTAAGTGGTATTATAGCTTAGCCTCTAAGCCGTGATCGTCCGCCGCACCCTAGCCGACAAGCCGTAGTTTTTAAGCCGTACCGTGGCCGCAGAGACGCCTCCGCCGTCACCGACGAATTGTGCAAAGTAGCTGGTAAGGAATAAACCAATCCTCAGCCGAATCTCATCCACTCATTCGCGGCTCCGGAACCCCGGACGGCCGACTGGGCCGGCACACTCTCCCACACCGCCGCGCGTTACAAAATGGCGCCCGAACAGCGTTGACGGTAACGGGGAGAACCGTGAATGAGCACGCGAACCGGCTGGGTATGGGAATTAGTAGAGGAGTCCGAACGTAGGGGCCTGGATACGACAGGCACTGTGGACGAGTTGCAAGCCCGAATCTCCGAACACATCCAGACCATGCCGAAGGAGGACACGAGCCCCGCGGGCCCCTCACGGGAGGCCATGGACGGGGGAAAGAACGCGGAGGAATTCCTCGACCGCCTGGAGGACCTGCAGGACAGCTATGAGGTCGCCCCAGAACAAACTTTGCGCTGCCTAGCAGAGAGTGGTATCGCAACGAGCGGGGACAATGGACGAACTGGGGCGACTTCATGCAGGCCTTCCATCGCAGGTTCATCCCACGAGATCGGCTTTTCAATCTAGAGAAGAGCATCCGCAACCGCCTCCAGAAACCCGGGGAGACCGCGATGGACTACGTGACAGACATGGAGACGCTAATGCGACGCCACGGTGGAATCTCCAGAGAGAACAAACTGGAACGCATCTACCGAAACCTACGAACGGACTACCGGAAGCACTTCCGACGTGCAGACGTACCCATCGTGGACGACCTGCTGGAAGGAGTAGCAGAATACGAAGAGATCCTGGCGGAGGAACGACACCGGGCCCTCCCCCGCAGCGCCGAACCGGTCAACCCGTACCGGGAAGCAGTACCGCAGGGAGTGGCAGAAATCAGCGGCACATATAACCGATAAACCTGCTGCTGGAGATGCGGCCAGCGAGGGCACCACCGCATGGAATGCCGCCGACCACAGAAACTGTTCTGCTCGTACTGCGGAACCACCAGCAGAACCACGCGCCGGTGCCCGTGCGACTCCGTAACGGGAAACGAGAACGGCAGGCCATGCTGATTGTGGTGGACACGCTCCAAGCAGTAGGAGCATCGCTCACCCTCGGCGCGCACACATGGAGGTTCCAGGAGGAAGGCCACGCCGTAGACGAGACAGACGGCCTCAAGAAGTGCACGCCGGAGCAGGAACAGCGACTGCAGACACTGCTGGCGGTTGAAATACCAAAATTCGCCGCACTCCAGGGGATGACACACCTGGCCACACACCAAATCCACCTGACCACCACCGAACCGATCAAACAATGGTACACACCCCGGAACCCGGCAACACAGGTGATCATCGGCAAGGAGATCAACCAAATGCTCCAAGACGGGATCATAGAACCGTCAACCAGCCCGTGGAGCTCGCCCGTGGTGATCGTCCGGAAGGCGAATGGCAAGCCACGCTTCTGCATCGACTTCCGACGCGTCAACAGCGTCACCGAAAGGGACGCCTACCCGTTACCGCAGGTCCAAGCCACGTTGGAGAAACTACGGGACGCTCGGTACATCTCCACGATCGACCTGGCCAATGGGTACTGGCAAGTATCTCTGGCCCCCGACAGCCGTCCGGTTACAGCATTCACCGTACCAGGGAGAGGGCTGTACCAGTTCCGGGTAATGCCGTTTAGACTACACTCCGCTCCGGCCACCTTCCAACGCCTCCTGGACACCGTCATCGGCCCCCGGCTGGAACCTCGGGCGTTCGCCTACCTGGACGACATATCGTGCTCGGAAAATCTTTCGAGGAGCACCTGGACAACCTCCGGGAGGTGCTACAGCGACTCCAACAGGCTAACCTACGCATCAACCCGGAGAAATGCCACTTCGGACGAACCGAGGTACGGTACCTAGGCCACGTAGTAACTCCCCAGGGAGTACGCACAGATCCAGAGAAGGTGCAGGCGATCCGAAGCATCCCAGCACCGACATGTCTGAAGGAACTACGCCGCTTCCTGCGGATGGTGTCCTGGTACCGCCGGTACATCCCCCGCTTCGCGGACACCGCCGAGCCGCTCCACCGACTCCTGCAAAAGCGCCGGGGCTGGAACTGGGGCGAGGACGAAAACCGCGCATTCGAGAGGCTACGGGCACAGCTAATCGCCGCATCCATCCTGGCATGCCCGGATTTCGACCTACCGTTTACGCTGCAGACCGACGCCAGCGGCCACGGAGTAGTCCTGACGCAGGAGGCCGACGGAGAAGAAAGGGTCATCGCCTACGCCAGCCGCACCCTAAACGGCGCAGAACGAAACTACTCCGTCACCGAGCAGGAGTGCCTGGCAGTCGTCTGGGGGATCCGAAAGATGCGCCCATACCTGGAGGGATATCACTTCTTCGTCGTCACCGACCACCAGGCTCTGAAATGGCTACGCCAGATCGACAATCCCTCCGGCAGGCTCGCTCGGTGGGGACTGGAACTCCAGCAGTACGACTTCACCGTCAAGTACCGTCGGGGCGAACAGACCCTGGTGGCCGACGCCCTCTCAAGGCAGCCGGAGGACGCAGGGCTACTCGACCACCCGCAGGACGCGTGGTACCAAAAAGCGATGAGCAAAGCGGAAACGCATCCGGAGCAGCACCCCGAATACCGACAACATCAGGGCCAGCTCTACCGGCACATCCCAGACACCGCAGGCCTACAGCCCGACTGGGAGTGGAAGAGGTGCGTCCCAAACGCCGAGAGACCGGCGATCCTGCGCCAGATGCACGACGAACCGACCGCCGGCCACCTCGGCACTTCCAAGACCATCGCACGGCTCTCGCAACGTACTACTGGCCCTGGATGCGACAGAACGCGGCCAACTACGTCCGCCGTTGCCATAGCTGCCTGCAGTACAAGGCTATGCAACAAGCACGGGCGGGCGAAATGTCACCACACCCGCCGTACGACCCTGGGATGTCGTCAGCGCCGACTTAGTGGGCCCATTTCCGAGAACCAGCCGAGGACACACCACGCTACCGGTCTTCCAAGACAAGTTCAGCAAGTGGGCAGTAGTACGCCCGCTCCGGCAAGCCACGGCTCCAGCAGTCACCCGGGCCCTGGAGGAATTAGTCATCCTGCGACACGGGTGCCCGCGGTTGATCATCACGGATAATGGGAAGCAGTTCGAGAGCCGCGAATTCCGGAACCTCCTCCAGCGGTACGGAGTCCAACATCGGAAGACGCCACCGTAGACTCCGCAGTGCAACCCGGTCGAACGGACGAACAGAGTGCTAACTAAAAACCATCATCGCACAATTCACTGGGGAGAACCATCGGGCCTGGGACCAAACCGTAGCGGCAGCTGTCTTCGCCTATAATACCGCCCGGCACGCGGCCACCGGGATGATGCCAGCCTACCTAACATACGGCCGAGAACTATCGACACAAGGGTCGGACCGTCCGCCCTCCGAACACCCCCGCGACGAAGCAACCGGGACGGACTATCAGCAGCGGGAAAACACGATAGCCCGGCTACCCGAGGCCAACCAAGTAGCCCGCTCGACCCAAGCCCGCGCCACCGAGACGCAACGCCGGATATATAACCACCACCGGCGTAAGTGGAGCCCCAAGGTAGGAGAGACCGTCATGCGGAGGGAACACCCGCTATCAACCGCCGCCACCAGGTTCTGTGCTAAACTAGCACCGAAATTCTCGGGATCCTACCGGATACGCGAGGTACTTGGGCCAATCGTAGTAGTTGTGCAGGCCAACAGAGGGCCACACCATCGCGTCCACATCCAGGACCTGAAGCCGTGCACAGAAGTAAGGGAATTCCCGAAAGGCGAGTGACAGGGGACTATAAGTAGCGGTCGGGACGAGAACACGGGGATTCGTAACCAACATGCCAAAGGTACGAAAGGTATCAAGTATGCGAGCCGCAGCAATCCCGCTGACGCGGGACCCGGCAAGCCGACTGATGGAGGCCCGCACACGGCAACGCCTGGCGGACAGGACCATCCCGTGGCTGAACCCCGATCAGCAGCCAACCGGGGGACCAACACCGGTCAGGGGACCACCGGCCAAGCTTCGGACACCACCGCGCCAGCAGGAGGAGTTAACCGCGGTGGGCAGCCCGGCCCCCCAAGGACCAACCACGATCCGCCAGCGGGGGCGGCCAACAATCAAGACGGCGAGAGTCCTGACAGCGGCACCGGAAGCGGTCCTGCTCCCAGGGCTACCGCTGCTGGAAGACACCGTCCAGCCGCCGAGCGTCGCCCAGGTCGCCCCTGTCGGTCAACCACCAGCCAGCCGGTCGCCGACCAGCCATCGGCCGACCAACCGCCTGACGACCGCCCGGCCGCCGACCGTATTGCCACCAACCGCCGCCGCCGAGGTCGCCCCCGCCGGGGAACGACCAGCCAACTGGCCACCGACCGGACACAGCCGCACAACCGCCCGCCGACACCGACGGACAGCGCGACTGCCACCGCCCACTACCCCCGAAGACCTGGTCGCCCGAGAAGACCCGACGCAACCCGGCACCATCGAGGTACGCCTCGGACAGCGATACCGGACCAGGACGTCCCGCGGCTGGGTGACCCTACGGCTAACCGCCGACCAGCGGCTGCTGATCCAGCTGCCGAGAACCCCCGCCACCGACAGCCCCGCCGCCGGACAATAGGATTAAGTTAGTTATAAGATAGGTTAAGATGTACAGGTAGTTATAAGATAGGTTAAAATGTACAGTTAGGAATAAGGTAGGCTAAGGTAGGTTAAGATGTGCAGCTAGGAATAAGGAAGACTAAGATAGGTTAAGAACCAACAATAGAGCCCCCTCTCTACAGAGACAACCCCACGGGAAGTCTCGCGCCCCGAAGTAGGGGGGGGGGGGTGTAACGATCCCACTCCTCGGCGCGAGCCTTCGCCTGCCCGCGCACCAGCGGAGACCGCCGTGGCCGTCGCCGGCTAACACCGCGAAGGCGCGCTCTCGCGAGTGAAGATGATCGGCCACGGGAATAAGTACCGCTGCCGGGCACGGAGGAAAGTAGTCCGGGTGACAAGCTACACCGGTCTACTAGTAGAGTATACGAACGACCACCGTGCTCCAAACTCGAGGCTGCTTTTCACCTCCACCTCTCTCTCTCCTCCAACGGGTCCGACGGTGACCGCGGCGAGTGCCGCTCCCGTCGAGCATAACCCGCCAACCCTCCGTTTACGGAGAGCGAGAACGGCGGCCATCCCGCTCTGTCCGGTGCGCGGAGTGCTAACAGGAGCACCGGACACTATAGAATCTCTAGAGACGAACCCTAGTGCTGGCCGATGAGGCCCCGGGGTGTCGAGACGCCGTCTTCCTTCACTCCGATCCCCGGGCAAGTGCCCTCTCGATGCACCGGCTCCTCCCCGCCAGAGCAACCGTCCGACCTGGCGCGCCCGCCGTGTCCCGCGCTCACCGTAGCCAGTAAGCTGTATCATAGCCGTAGTCTGTAAGCCATAGCCAGTAAGCTGTATCATAGCCGTAGTCTGTAAGCCGTAGCCAGTAAGCTGTATCATAGCCATAGTCTGTAAGCCGTAGCCAGTAAGTGGTATTATAGCTTAGCCTCTAAGCCGTGATCGTCCGCCGCACCCTAGCCGACAAGCCGTAGTTTTTAAACCGTACCGTGGCCGCAGAGACGCCTCCGCCGTCACCGACGAATTGTGCAAAGTAGCTGGTAAGGAATAAACCAATCCTCAGCCGAATCTCATCCACTCATTCGCGGCTCCGGAACCCCGGACGGCCGACTGGGCCGGCACATTCTCCCACACCACCGCGCGTTACAAACCTTTATTAAATAGAGGAGGAGTACTCAGCTTTGTGTCTTCCCTCAGCGACGTTCGTCAACCGACTCCCTCATGTCCCCGTTGTGTCGTCGTCACTAAAACGACGCGGCAACGAAGACCATTCGGCGCGATGTCTCGATATCGTAACATATCGATACTCGTAACAATATTATTAATTGTTTTCTAATGTTTTTAGTCAATAAATCAAAAGTTCAAATGGTTAACCGTTTGTTGGTCTGAACGTATCTATAGGAATAACAATAAATTTTTGTGAAAATTTCATCTCGTTCGGGGCAACAAAGAGTCACAAACATCTCATGGTATTAACGTTTGTTGCACCGAACTGTCGAAAAATTTGTTCTTTTACAATCACGTCGAAATCGAGCTGACCGTTTGTTGCCCTGAGATCTTCAATTGTTCCCGCTCTAATTGCCCCTTCTACCGCGCTATTCCCCACGCTTCGGACGCGGGCCGGTAACACGACGCGTTTCGTCTTTGAACAGTAAAACAATTCAACCTTCACTTCTTTTTCAAAAT
Source organism: Halictus quadricinctus (assembly GCA_028454245.1). NCBI lineage: Eukaryota > Metazoa > Arthropoda > Insecta > Hymenoptera > Halictidae > Halictus > Halictus quadricinctus. Next base: position 28,242 of record JAQQRP010000020.1, read on the forward strand.
ACTATTTTATTTGAACTGTGTAATAACGATCGCGTTACGAATGCTGAAAATAATCTTGTTTTATCTGCTATCCATTTATTTGATTTCATTTTCCGTAAATGAATTCACAGACACATTCGCTGAAATTGTCGCGTGTGTATGGCAATCACGATCTCATTCGTGCAAAAAAAATCAAATTAATTTTGCGCACGTAGTAATTCGATATTATAAAGTATCGTACGATTCAGAAAGAAATTCTTCACGTTTCTGTAACCGTATGTTTCTCACATTTCGTAAGAAGACGTCTTCCGTTTAACAAATTGTTACAGCTTAAAAGCTATTGTTAATACGAACACCAATAGCGAGCGCGTTAATTATGTATCTTTCCATCGCATTGTTGTCTCACCAGTGTGTTAATACGGAAATGTGTGCAAAAATCT
>JAQQRP010000201.1:0-13162 GCA_028454245.1 Halictus quadricinctus
TTCACAGATGCACTCGCACAGCCGACTCCGCTGCAGTAGTCATCGTCGTCAATCTCCCAATGACGGAAAAGCGATACCGGTCTTTTGGAAACGTGTTTCCCGCACAACGAATACAAGTATCATTATCTTGATTTATTAATGCCAACATTCTGTGGATATTGGTCTGTATAATTGCGAGTTATCCAGGTGTATAAGAAATTTTATAATTAATTAATGGTTTCTATTAAAGTCTAGAACCGAAAGATCTAATCGGGAATATTCATCAATATAAATCACGTAATCTTGGAACCCGAATTTCTGACGTTAGGTTGCTCTAATTCTGATACTATGATCCCGGCTTGATCCAATTCACAACTCTCGGTTCTAAGTTCGTCTAATTCAGTTCTATATCGGGTTGTTTCGATTAGGATCATTGTGCCCGGGTTAGACTGGGCAGTTTTCTTCGTTTCGAAATCGATTTCTCCGATTCCAAAATCGATCTTCGTGCATTTACCTGTTATGACATCGATTTTATACATTAATATTAATGCATCAGGTTTATATTAAACTAGCATCTACAAATAAATGTTTATATATATGCAAAAGTGTTTTTGCTTCGGAATAATTTCATTTTCAGATTTCCGTCTAGTTTAAACACTGACACATTGTCTACGCTGACTATTAACACGTTCCTCGCCACTTTAAACTTCAATTTTCGGAAGTTACTGCAACCGAAAATGTACTCGACACTTTGACGAGTAATTATAAACTGTAGTAGAGTATCCGCAACGCATGAACTATCGCACGGTTTCTGGTTACAGCGGTACCCGTTGAAAAATGCTATCGATCTTTTCAATGCGAGATCCCCGAATTTATTGTCGATACACCGGTGAGATTCTATCCGCATGACGCAACAGACAGCAGTTTCAACGTCCAATCAATCAATCTTGACTCATAGCGGCGCTGAAACTTTCACGCCTGGTAAATTACTCTCATTACTATGATCACGAAGTGGCCTGACAGGTATCATTAATTACATGAAAATTCGAATCCAAGTGTTTACGGGAACTGCCTTCGAATCCCACATACTTGCTTCATTTATCACTCTTTTAACCTTCATCTCTTCCCTTTCATATTTTTATTTAATCGTATAAGGACTAGAATAATTTATTCCTTTACTTCATTCCACGATACAGTAACACTGCCATTAGCAGAAAATATTTTACCAAAGTCGTTTCTATTTTTACTGTTTTAGAGAAATTGGTAAGGAAACTAATCGACGTAAACGTAGGTCAGATAATATCCTTATCCTTGTTAAATGTGTAATAATTGCACTAAGCTGACAAGACACGTACATGTTTACGTTGCCCTTCGGAGGACGCAATTTAACGCAATTATAATAATAATGTTAAATGAAACGGCCGGCGGTAGACTTACGCCCTGAAGCAGCTCGACACGTGCACGCACGTTCTTGAATATTTTTCATGCCATTATTATAATATAATTACGTGAAATGAGGGAAAAGAGATATTTGCCGGAAAACTGCTGGGCGCGCGCCGCCCCGTGAATATTTTTCTACATTTAATATTCTCGTTGAGCGTTGTTTCCTCCGTGAGTCCCCGGTCCACGTCACAATTTACATTAACAAAATTACTCCGCGTCGAAAAGTGCCGGGGAGATGGTGAAAAAAAAAAATAAGAAAAAATGTGGAACGCGCTCGCGGAGCACACTCGTGGAATCCGAATGCAGCCGCGCGGAATTTCGAGTGAAGTTGCGCGATTAATACAAGCGCGTCGTTAAAGCGGCGCAGTTAAATTCCGGAAATGTCCGATTAAATAAAATATACCTATTATAGAAGGTATAACATATACAAATACTACCGTACAATTCAAATTTCATCGCGCAAGCACCGAGTTCCCGGATACCTAGTACAACAGTGCTCAATTAAATTTGATTACAGTATCTCCGATGCCTGAAGTCTTTAGTGTCCCAGCATGCTTCAAATGTAAATAGTCCAATTTACGTTAATCCATATGCAACACTGTTTATTGTACAAATTAATAAAAATTGAATTCAACATTATAACTGTTCCAATATTCGACCAGTCATGTGCCCCTTGGTTTGGATAATCGAGGTGTTACTGTAAATCCCCACTCTTCCCCACCACTGAGTGCCACGAACTCATCGGAGGACAAGCAAACACTCTACCCTTCCCCTTCTACGACGCTATTCCCCTAATCTGGTGACACAATAAAGAAAATTTCAAATTCAGTAAAAGTGGTCCGATTTACGTCATGTTTGGACTCATTTTAATCGAAAGAGTCTCAACAACCCACTGGTACCACATCCGTGTACCGCAGTCTAGTAATAAATTATCGATATAATAATTGTCTTGACTTCCAAGTGACAAGAGACGGTAAAATTTAATTTCTAATTCAATCTTGTCTTAGCATTTACAAATCTTACATTTTCCATTATGTTCTCCTATCACCGGAGGGTCAATAAATTATAAGACATTCTAAAGGCAAGCGGAAATAGTAGGTAATAAACAGCAATAACACGCGAAGTCATACTGGACGAATATTCCAGCTGAATATTCGCAAAGGAGAAGCTCGCGAAAAAATTTCATTTTAAATTTCCAATTTAATTTCGCGCAGACCACCTACCCTTCGGTTGCACCACCAATAAAAGACTGCCTCGTATAATTTGGCAATTTGAATATCTCGCGATGTTTCTAATAAAAATTGATGAAAAAGACGTACAGAGGTAATGGCAATGGAGACTGAGAGGAAAGGAATACCACGGGGAAACCGGTAAACTTTCGATAATTGATAGACGAATTATGAATGCGCCTTCTTTTTCCGTGCAGGAATATACATTTTGTAACGAAAGCAGCAGGCTCGCTATAAATACAACTCACCCTCTTCAGTAATTGAATGCCGGGGTTGCACGATAAACGAGACCGACTCGGCCTTCTCGTCCGCGCAACTAGAAATATTTGCTCTCATTAATGAAAATACCGAAACGGTTAAATTCCTTCCCCCTCCCCCACCCACCTCAGTCGTCACGGAAATTGCATGTTCCGAGCGAGGGGTCTCGTGTTACGATTTTTATTTCCGAAACGTAATTACCTGCTCGCTCTCAATCCACCCCTTCCACCTCCTTTCTTGGTTTCTTCTCTTTGCTATCTTGATCTGCCTAAAATCAACCCTTGTGAACGCTCGTTTGCGGTGAAAATATGCACTGAAAGATTTTAATTTATTTTATACGTGCAATAAATAGACTCTGCATTTCACGCTGTGATTGCGTACGTGATTTTTAATATAAAGTGTTGTGTTTTTTTTTTGTATAAAATTGCAATAAAGAATATTTAAAAAGGCAATCATAAAAATTGAGATTGCAGATTTTATTTTTTATTGTAATTTTAAAATATGTGGCAAAGGATTCTAAAAGTGCATTACGAAAAAGCCGATTTTGTGCAATGTAGTCATCAACGTAGAAAATAAATAATTAAAGTAAAATAAATTGCGTCCTTCGTGCATTAAAAGCATGTGATTCTTTAAAATACTACATCTCGTATTTGGTAAAAAGTTGCGATTATGAAAATTGATGACTAAATTTTTTGTGACATAGCCATAAAAATAAAAATAAAATAAAAAGTAAAAAATAGCTTCTGAATTTTGTACATCAGGAGGATATGTGATTTCGGTAAAAAGCAACCGAATATTAATGTGGTCCAGAATTTACCTGGACTCGTATGAAATGTTTAACGATTTCCTCTTTTACTCCTGCTTCAGTTTTATTCTCAATAATTCATATCTGCATAAACGTTCGCAGTGCAATGATAAATTTGCTCAAATCTATTGCAATTTTAGAGCCATTTTGAATAATGAGTATACATACCTATTTCGCCATTATGGGATAGTTGATGTATGCATGTGTGAGTCTCCCAGTGTTGGTATCGCATTCGTAGCAGTGTAAATATTTTCTATTCTGTATCGAGACCAATTGTAAACAATCAACGAGAGTGTATCGTGTATGCTGAACGGACAGCGATACTTTGAGAATTAATATGTTTAAATTTTCAGTAATGAGTTAACCTAACTCTACCACCGCCAGCCACAACCGTCATAAACTCGGTTAATTATAATTGGTTATGGTTGGTCTAGATTCTTTGCTTATTAATTATGCAAGTTTTCATTCATAAACATCCGCACCTTCGGCACGAATCGCGACATTACTATATAGGTTAGACTACACTATAGCTTCGTGACGTCACTCAGGTTCTGACTGTACTGATTCTACTTTTATCACTTCAGTTTTCTCGATCTGGTGACGTTGCCACTGAGGCACGGACAGTACATAAACAAATGGAAGCTGAGACGTTCGGATTAAAAAAGGTACATCCTATTACAAAGGAGGACAAAAAAGAAGAGACAGAATTTTCCTGAAAATGACGGCCAACGAAACGGACGACGATCGTAGATGCGACCGACGGAATTTTTCGGGCGGATCGTTTGACGTGCAAAGGAGGAAGCGGAACCCTGTGAAAATTAGTGGGAGAGAACGGCGTGGTGGGGTGGTGGTGGGGGGGGGGGGGGGGTTTAGGGGAACGGCGGCGACAAAACTGGAGGAAAATTATTACCCGGAGTCCTGGGAATCGCTGGCTCGGTGATTCGGTCAAGTACAGTTTAGCGAGAGTTAACGAGCAGGGTTGAACGCTCACGCGAGTAGGCAGCCAGTCGCGTGGATTCCGAGCGGCCGTTGCTATACGCTCCGCCGATTTAAAATCCGGCAGATTTTCAGCGGCGCGCGCGCTCGTTTATTTTCCGCCTTTAATGCACGCGATATGCAGTCGCCTGGATGTAATTTCGCCGCTCAGACGAATTTTTATGACCGGAACGGGATACAAACGGATGGAGTGCAATGTTTACCCGTTCGGATGAACGTTAATACGATTTATTTGATAGCGGCCGCTGCTAGCTGAAGTTTTTGATGAACAGGCCCAACCCAGCAGGTGCCCTGCGAGAGCCGATCGCTTCATTTACGGTTCTTTGGATTTTTCATCGCTCACGATTGGCTTGGTAACTCGGACGAACCGCGGAAAGAGAATCGAGCGAGGAATACTCTGCGGGAATCTTCATGAGTGCGACGATTTGCTCTTTTTTTTTTAAGACAATGCGCAACACTGGAAACAGAATTTCAATTTTGTACAGCAATTTTGACGGAAAGACTCTTCGTTCTGCTTGTTTGACTGCCAAATAAATAAACGATTGTAAAGATCGAATATTTAAAATTCTCCACGAGAATGGACATGGTACCCTAGGATAACGAGCGTGCCCGAGGGTTAATCCTCGCAAGATGGGCTTTTGACGATTTCATGGCAGCCATGGCTAGGTTCAGTCAAATCTACACTCACCGAATTGATATTAAACATTTTTGGTCCTATTTCTTCAAATACAAGCAGCAGCTAATGATACGAATTGGTTACTAGAAAATCAGAACTTAGTTGAAACGCTTGTAACTCTGGGTCAAAGTGGACCCCAGTCCCGCCATTCGATGCTTTACCACTAAGACCAAGTGTATCTATATTTCAAAAACTGGAAGAATAACGAAATATATGATTGCACCACCCACGAGTCGACATCGGGTAACGCGAATGTAGGGTGCGTAAGCATATTAGCCGCGACACAGCTATTAATCAACATTTAATTTATCCCATCGCGTCGTACGGTTTTCAATTAAAGTTGCGATTCAATCGGCCCCGGAATTATTTTGTAGGACGCTCGATGGAATTTACAACGGGCGCCGCGTTGTTAAATATTAGCGATTGCGCGCGCGAGAGCGTGCAGATCCGAGCCTCCTAATCAAAACACTGTCACATGCCGGTTTAATTATTCCGGTTAACTTGGTTTGTAAAAGTAATATTTCCGCGTAGCGTTTCGCTGACCGCCGCGCCATTAATTCGCCGGCTGACAGGGGTTACATTACCGCTGGAAATTTCGAGAAGGGAAAGCTTAATTGCCGTTTTGAAGTGCCGCGAGCCCCGATAATCCGCTTGCAAATTGCAGATTGCACCTGAGAGGGAACTCGTTGCTTGGGATTGGCGTTAAAAGCAACGCCAATTACAGGGCAATCGTTATTTGACAGCTGGCAAGCGCGTGAACCCTCTGTTAAGCTTCATTAATGAAACCTGTTTCACTCTGTCTCGCGGGCTTGCGAGGCAGCGAGCGAACGAGACCAAGTTCGGTTTACTTTTTTCTTCTTTTTGTTTTTTTCTCTTTTTTTTTACTTTTCCTCACCGCTTTGTGTCCCCGGCTCGATCGACTCGAACCTTCGTGACCCGTTGCCTCAAGAGCCTGTCAGATCCTGACGAAAGCTTAAATTTCAATCAATTATGCAGAAGCGAGCGCGCGCTGTCGGCTTATTAATTTCGTTCCGGCACACTGAAATGCTCCACGCCTGATCGGAGCGACGAGAAATTCCCCGGCACTGTGCGTTAATGCTTGATAAAAATCGTTGAGGTTCGCGCAGCCGGCAATAAATATGAAATTAACCAGAATCGACGGTTTCTAAGTATAAAGTTTCCACCGCGAAAGTATTAATGTGTTCCATGCTAATCATCGATATTGTATTCTCCACGTTTATAATCGTTTTATGAGTATCTGCTGCCGAATTTCATTAATACTATTATCTTACGTCAGAGTTAAACGTTAATCGACTGAAATTTTCAGTTTCATCGATTGGCTAATGCTTAAGGCTAAAACATATTAATCACTAAAAATTGAAAAACAGGACTATTGTAATTTTGGGAAAACAAGAAACAGGTCAATTGTGTTTACAACCCGACCTTGAGATGACATTGGGATCACCTCGAGGGTACACAAAAACGCTCGGATCATCTTTTTCTATAAATTAAGAGATTATGCTCAGTTACGAGGTCGAAACAAGCGATCATTCTGATAATTCCAATTTTTTAAACATTTCTTTTTCTTTCCAGAAAAAGTTTAATAGTTTATGAAAATTTAAATCTTACCAACTCTTTAAATAAAGTCGTTTGGTTCGAATCTTAAAAAGTTTGCCTGGCGTTGCTACTTTGTAATTGTTTAGAAATGAAAAATCACTTGGTTGACAGGGTCAAGTGGTTGACAACAATTTCGAGTAGACAGTATAAAAATGTGGATCAACATCACGACGTTTCCCCGAAATTCTGTGGGAGACAATGCGATTACCGACTTATGACGATGCAACGGGAGTTCATCTTCAGAGAATGATCACCCCTCCGACACCCCGTTACCGGTCTTCGTATTCCATTAGTTGGCCAGACTGTTTCGGCAAATACACGACACATTCGGCGAATCAGATAGCCGCGATTTTAAAACTGGGTCGAACTGTCTCGCCGTAATTGGAAGTTACTATTAAAAGCGTTCGAAAAATCCCTGTAATAAATCCAATTCCCTCTAAAGTGATTTACGCCAGAAGCTTTCCGATGTTTGTCGCCTTTTTTGTTCGGAAACGTTGAAACGCTCTTTTTCGGGTGACATCAACTATTCGAACAACGCGAACCATCATTAAAAACATCGTAAAATATTTGGCGTGAATCGGCGATGTCGAAACTGTTCTCCTTAAATTGAATATACGAGATTCAATAAAAAAAGAGATGTTCTGTTCGCGTCCTTCAATTATTATTTAAACAATATAACGGATTCGATCTTTAAAATAGAAGACTACTTTACGTTAAAACGGTTGGAATAATAATGCAATTAAAAATTAGATACAGCAACAAGGAGGGAAACTCTCTGTAATCCTTCATTTTACAATTGTTAAATTGCAAAAAGTTAGAACCCCATTTTCTTCACAAGATTACACTTTGATTTTAATAAAAAATTCAAGGCACTTGAAAGCAACATTTGGAATTTCATTTATAGGAGACTACATTTTTAAAATTGAATGATGACAGTTCAGCTATTAAATTGAAAATTCTGACTGCAACGCAAGGAGATTCTGGAATCCATCGTTCTACATTTGTTGTGATCCGAGATGCCCGAGGATAATATTTGGAATCCTATTTTCGGAAGACTACACTCCGCATTACAAATCTAACGGATGCATTGCTTGCCTTTAAGCATTCGTTCGATCGAATATGCATGAGTCGCAAGTTAGCAGGCTTCTCAGTTCGATGAAACGTGATTATTCGATCTTGTACTGAATTTTCAACCCGAAAACTTCGATTCGATCGGATACTGGATTCACTTCTACGGGGAATTCTTCGATCGAGCTTATTGACTGCGGAGCAAGTTAAGGAAGCCTAGGAATCACAAGTCACCGTCTAAATCTCGTTCCCCGTCTTATCTAACGTTTCCCTATCTAGAATAAGATTGATACTTAATTCATCGATTTCCGGCGCGGGATTTGCAACAGCCCGGAGGCAATCTACTCCCCGAAGCAGGAGAAACGTCTGACCCGAATCACTGTTCTTCGTTTTCGTAGTAAACTACTGATCTTAGATGAACCGACTGTAACACGTTTCCCCATCGACATCCAGCTTCTTTCCTTGGCTATCCTTTATCTACCTCGGCCCGATCAATTTTAATTATTTCACCGTCGGTTTCGCACGCACCCGTGGAAACTGTCGACATCGGTTTTTTAAAATTATTTTTATGCAAATGTACTATTCCTCGTAAGCTCCTCGAAAAAAGATGCACAGAAAATTCGTCGATTTTTCATTTAATTTTTCTGTACACTTCAATTCAATCAATCGTACTTTGTTTATCGTGCGATATTTAAAATGGATGACTTTCTGTAGAATTATTATTGCGAGCTGAAAGGAAGTCTCCTGAGACGGCATAGGGGCAAGAGGAATTTCTTGCTCGGCTACCAACCCCTCTTTCATACAGTTCTGCTTTCTGGAAGGGGACAGTGGGCGCTGTGGTGGGGATGGTCTTGTCCCTATTCAGACAAAAATGCCGATGCATTTTTAAAAATTTCTGTAAAGCCACCTACATTTTGGTGTATTTTTAAAAAATATAGAGAAAGTTACTTTTCAAATATCTATAACACTGTACACTGACTATTGAGTAGAGATATATACGTCACTCTCTCACAAATATTTACGTCTTCAATTTATTTACATTTTCGTCGAAGGCCGCGGAACGGGAGTGCGAAATTTCTATAAAGCCACTTAGTTTGTGCTTAGATTTTGTGTGGACAACACGTGAGTCTCAGCAAAGGAACTTTAATTGTAATTCAGATGTGCGTATTTATACTAAAATTGATTTTTAAATTCATAAAAATTGTATATATATTATATTTGTATTTATTTTTATTAGAATGCCACGAGGCAAGTTGTTGACCACTGAAGAGAAGGCATCCATTGATGCTTATAAAGATATGGGGTGTTCTAATCGATCAATTGCGAAAAAAATTAATAGATCGCGTACTTTAGTAGATAATTATATAAATTTGGGCGAAGAATATGGTAAGAAACACCCTACAGGTGGAAATAAAAAATTGACAAGAAGAGAATATTCATTATTGATGAGGCTGGCAGCAAGAAAAACAAAAAGTGCAGCACAACTTCGAACTGAACTACAACTACCAATAACAACGAGGCGTGTGCAGCAAATTTTAAAAAGTTCAGGGCGATTTAAATGGAAAAAATGCTCCAGAAACCAGCACTCAAAAAACGACACAACAAGCTCGTCTCGAATTTGCACAAAGACTTATGTCCTGGACAGAAGAATGGAACAATATCATTTTCTCCGATGAGAAAAAATTTAACTTAGATGGGCCATATGGTCACAAGTACTACTGGCACGATTTAAGAAAAGATCCTAACCTAGCAATGAGTCGTAACTTCGATGCAGGCTGATTAATGATTTGGGCTGCATTCAGAGCCAATAAAAAAACCCTAATCTGTCGAATTAACCACAAAATGAATTCGTCATAATACACGGAGCCGTTGGAGATAGTCTTAATACCATTCACTGAAGAAATTGAGACTGACAATTTCATTTTTCAACAGGATAACGCCTCAGTTTATGTATCAAGAGAAATAAAGGAGTGGTTAGACAGCAGAAATATCGGGGTTTTGATATGGCCAGCTTGTTCGCCAGATTTAAACCCAATTGAGAACCTTTGGGGAATACTTGCAAGAAAACTATATGGCAATTGTAAACAGTACAACTCTGTTTCTGAGGTATGGACTGCAGTGAACGAAGTGTGGACATCGATCGAAGCAGAAACTCTTCGTGCTTTGCTGCATCAATGCCTAATCGAATATTCGACCTTATTCGAAAAAATGGCAATTATACTAAGTATTAATTTCGAAATTTAGAAGAAATTTTTGTTAATATTGATTTTATCTACTTAAAAAACGTTTGGCTTTGTGGAAATTTCGCAGTTCAATTTTTGTTAAACTATATAATTTTACGTTTTTTTTTTATAAATAAAGAATATATCTATGACTGCAAACATGTATATGGTTTCTTTTATTAATCCAAAAATGCTATGATGCATCAGCTTCTCATTACTATGACATAATTATAAGATTTCACCAAAAAATCAGCCGGCTTTATGGAAATTTCGGGCAGTGTAGTATGTGTGACAGCTGTAATCACTATTTCGCTAGAGCTGACGTGTGACTAGGGGCGTGTGCGCTTCTTGTATTCCATCCAAGAAACTTCTTTTCAGGTCCCAATAATACCAGTTATTGCCCCAGTCTGTGCATGGCCACTCTGGTAAATGGCCGTGACCTTGATTTGTCACGAGAAAACACACGCCGCAACCCCGACGCGACGTTACGTCATCCGCGAGCCCCGAGCTCAGCCATAAACGCAAATCCGTGACCGTGATTCGCGCGTTTGCTCCACGAAACGGAAAGGAGAACCGGCTGAAAGAGAAAGGGCTCGTTACGCGGTGGAAAGTGGCATTTCTTTTTCATCGGATTTCCACGTTTCCGCGAGGAGCTTACAGTGGAACGAGTGATCCGGGGCTTAAGGTTGCCGGAGCTAAGTGAAACGCTTCCGTTTCTGCGGCACGGCGGGAAGCTTTAATCGCGCGAAAGCATAACAGTATCGTAAACGAAGAATGCGCGTAAACGAAGGCTCAACCCCCCGCGCGGGGTGTAACGACCACGCCGGGATTTTCACTGGTCGTCTAACTTCTCATTTGGCTACGCAGTACCTGGCGTATTAACCGGGACGACATCGAAGTGAAATTAAAAGAAACGCCGGTGCTTCATTAACTAGCGACGCGTTACTGTTCCCTTCGAATAACCGGAGAAATGTCTCCGCGTTCCTGACACTGCGAACGTCAGCGACACTGCAAAGAGTGTTACAGTGATGGACAAAATAGTAGGACACTTTGCATATTTTTATATTTCGTGTATAGGGCGGTCCCCGTAAAGGCTGCCACGTATGTTCTGCAGTTGTTGTGGTAATGAATGAAGAATTGAATGTTGAAGTAAACGCGATGAGACACGAATGTACGAGATGTTAAATTACAGATGTGAAGCAAAACTTCCGTTGCACATAATAGAAAAATCTCTCTCGAACGAGACTCGTTCGACTGCTCAGCAAGCTTACCGTATATTCACGAACCACGTCAAATCTTAATTTTTCATCCGCGAGTCCTCCGTCATCGCATAAACATCGCTCGAAGTCACGTCGATTTACAACGCCGTAAATCTCGCGAGATCCTCTCCGAACAGGACCGTCTCGCGACTCCTTTAAAACCTGTTTGCACGATCCGTCATGCTTAAAAAAGTTCCACTCGGCGTCGTTGGATGACAAATAGACACCGGTGCGTTGGAGCAGTATCGCGGGAATCTATTAAATCCGCAAACAGGGAAGCATCAGCACGCTTTCACCGGCGCACGGGCTGGGCCGTCTTTATAAAATAAATGAAATTAATTCGAAAATTTCCGTGTCATGAAACCGGTCAAAATTAGGCCTTTTAGTAAGCTGACACTTGATCGAGACACACTGAACAATATTTAACGCGTTGGTCTTCGCGTCTCGAAAATTAAGTTAGCCGTAAGACTTGAGTTCCAATAACAAAATTACAGTGCGATAAAGGAAAAATTGTATAGTGTCCGAATATTACAGTGACTCGCTGTAGATGCAAACGTGTGAGGTTAAACAGAGACACGAATTTGGCTGCGATAGAGCGCGGACGCACGCGGTATCGGCGCGGCCTCTCTCCCCGGTTGAGCCGGCACTTTATTAGGTTAATTCAATTTAAAGTTCCGGAAAAGTGCGTAGACAGAGGGAATTTTCTACGGGCGAGTATAAAGTTGCGCGGCCTTTTATCGCGTGCCTGGCCGCAGCACCGGAAAAGAGTGAAACGAGCTCGCGCGCGCGGTTTCTTTTCGCTTCGCCCGTGGGTACGTACGGTCGGCAAGTTTTTAATTTTTACACCGAGCCACGACCCACCCCCGCGCGCCCCCGTCCGGCCGTTTACGAACTTTCCGTCGAGGAGAGGCCCGGTCGAGTGACTTTTTGTGTCAGGAGCTTCACGAGCCCGATGAGCCTGCAATATTAACAAATTTCCCGCGGAAATTCGTCCCCGATGTGCGATTTCTGAGAGATCAGCCGAGGACAGAATGAAGTCGCGCCGGGCGAGGGTTGGGTGAGTGCGCGGGGGTGAGTAGGGCCGGGGAAGGGATGAAACAACCCTTAGGAAAGTTCAACGTCGATGCCCAGGCATCCCGAGGCGGGCTGAAACTTTTAACGCGTCTCGAACTCCGGGCTCCGACGAAGAAAAAGACGCAAAGAAGACGGGCTGAAATCGAGCTTCCAAGGGAATTCCGCTCTGGAATGTCCATTTCTGTTAGCTGGTTCTTCCCCCACCCTCCCTCTCATCTCTCCTCTCTCTCTCTCTCTTTACCCCCTGTACACCCGCTACCATCCTGTCACCGGAAGATCAGTTATATTTCATGAATTCCTGCCGACCAGAAACGTTGTCCGCGTTTCCGTTGCTTTGAATATACGCTCTTCCGTGTCTTTTAGTCTGAAAGCTACGGTTGCACAGAACACCGGGCTCCCGAAACGTCAAATGAAAATGTTGGCGGTTGGGGTGGGGCTTAGGCAAAGCTCGCAAACTGTCGCCGGGACATCTAGGATACTGAATTTATGGAAATTAATGTCGTGTACCGTTTATACCCCACTCGAAAGCACATCGC
>JAQQRP010000202.1:0-13161 GCA_028454245.1 Halictus quadricinctus
TAATATTTCAAGGAAGAAGACCGTCGGCGACCGTAGCGAGAGTTTTGCGAGTGGCAAACTGTGGTCTTAAATATTCGATGTTATTCTTGTTTCAGTTCTGAACGAGCTCGAGGGTTTAGCCAGGGGCGCAGATGCTAGAGACTGTCCTCCAGCTTCGAGGGCAGCTTTGGACCCTGAGCACGTGGCCAGGGTGGCTGAGAGTGCGAAAGCGGCTCTGTCCTTCGCCAGAAGCAGAAATCCGGCTATCCGGTGCTTAACCACAAGAGGAACTGTCCTCACTTCTAGCACTTTCACCGTCGAGGAGGATGTTGACAAGGTAAGTCGTCGCCAGTTCTCAAAGTAGACTTACCGTAACTTCGCACAAGGGGATGTTCGCTTTCCAAAGCTCTGGACCAAGTAACTTAGTGTTTCTTCAACCGAAAAGTACACTGTACCATATAAATCTCTTTACAACACTTTCACTGACTTACAAACTCAATGACTCGTATAAACGAGGCTCGTCGTCGTATGGCTCTGACTTGTATAAACTCAATGTAGGCAAAATTTTGCTTGAAGAAAATCAAAAGATTTCACGCACTGACCGTTTGTTTGATATTTCATTATTCTAATCTAAGTCAATTTAGAATTCCATGGGACTATGCTCTGAGAAACACTGACATAACATCTTTCACAAGTGCAGTGAATTCTCGATATATGTCCAGAAGACATATCCGAGTTTGTATTATGTTTACAGTCCTCGTCGTCCGAGGCCTCTCGAGCTTCGCGGCCCCTCACAAGGATTTCTCGATATATGTCGCCAGGGTCTGGATGATAAACGTCGCGGAATTATCCCCACTACCGCGGAGTATTCCCCGAAGCTCAAGAGGCAAGACCCGTGTTGTTGACATACATCGAGAATTCGCTGTATACCCCGCGGTAGTGGGGACAATTCCGCGACATTTATCATCCAGGTCTTGACGACATATATAGGGAAATCACTGTATATCTCGTCTCCGTTTGGCAAAAAATTTGCACATTTATATTTTATTATATAAAAGTCTACCAATACTAAAACCTGACAGTAAAAGTGTTTGTAAAATGGTTTTTCGGATTTTTTGGGATCCTTGTGCCGCGGGAATGCTGTGGGTAGGCCCGAAGCTCTCTCGCACAGTGAGAGACACGAGCAACGATTGACTATTGATCATTGAAGCATGAATGTTATGATAAGAGTTCGAGCATCCGAGAACCCCCACGTGGCCCTTAGATAAAGCGTTCGCGCCGGCATAGTAACTTCTGGCGCAGCACGCATCTCTTATCTGGTCGGCAACATGCAGGATACACGGGTCGGATAGGATCGGAACAGGAACCTTGATCTGTCAAACGATAGATAACGGCCTCGGACCGGAGCTCGTTAGATTTGATTCTCCGCGCCTCGCCTCGCCTCGCCTCGCCTCGCCTCGCCTCGCCTTGCCTCGCCTTGCCTCGTCTCTCGGTGTCTCATCTTTTCCTCTTCTATCTTCGTTCCCGCGCCCGTCATCCATCCGCGCTCCTCTTCCTCCTTCGGGAAGTTAAAAGTTTCCCCAGTTGGACGCAGACGATGCATTAACGTTCGCGAGCCGACTCCAGGGACAATCAGACCCTCCATTCTTCAGACCCTTGATTGCCATAAATAGTCATTTGCCCAGGTTTCCTTGCGAGCGGCGCGGCAAGACGACTGACCTTGAGCAGTCTGCCAAGATAGCCGGCGACCTCTGAGTTTGGTAATTGTCAGTTTCCCAGGGGGAATACTAATTCGCGGATTGTTATGCAGAGTGGATTGCAAGTTTTTCGACGGTTGACTTTTGAACTGGCGCCTCTCAGCCAGTGTAAGGGATTGGGGAGAGTACAAAGGAACCAACTTTTGTATTTTCACACGGCTAACTAACATTTAAGCTATTACATTATTCCCGATCTATTAACATTATCAAAAGAGGAAATACATTTTCACTGATATTCTGTTCTTTAGAATTCCCTTGGACAGCTTTTCCATTTTCCACAAAGGTACTCATTGCATTATTTTTATCGGGAATAATTATTACATTATCTCTGGTTTATTAATATTATCGAAAGAAGAAATACTTTTTTACTGATATTCTGTTCTTTAGAATTCCCTTGGACAGCTTTTCCATTTTCCACAGAGATACTCATTGCATTATTTTTATCGGGAATAATTATTACATTATCTCTGGTTTATTAACATTATCGAAAGAAGAAATACTTTTTTACTGATATTCTGTTCTTTAGAATTCCCTCGGACAGCTTTTCCATTTTCCACAGAGATATTCATTGCATTATTTTTATCGGGAATAATTATTACATTATCTCTGGTTTATTAACATTATCGAAAGAAGAAATACTTTTTTACTGATATTCTGTTCTTTAGAATTCCCTTCGTCAGCTTTTATTTTCCACAAAGATATTCATTGCAAAACTATTTTTGCCAAAGAAGGTTTGAATAAATGTCCACGAAAACATCTTCACAGTCGGAATAATTGTAAAATAAGTGACCTCCAGTGTTAATAATACAATACCATAATGTACGTACTTAAATTAAAAAGTCGTGCATACAGAAAATAAATAAATAAAACAAAAGGCAGTGTAATAAATGTCGCACACCTAACACCTTCCGAGGCAGAAGGTCTACGAGAAGACAGGTCGCTAATAGCGCGAAAAATGCATCGTGCTATAAATACTGAGAGAATCCGCAATTTGCCGGCAATTGCAGCGCACAAATGGCGTCGCTCAGTCAGAGTTTCAAGGTTCTTCCCACCCCCGAAAAGCGGTAACGTTTTCTCGCATTGTCCCCGAAATAAAAAGGGTCGCGGACGATGAGAATTCAGCCATTAGGATTCGCGCAAAGCCGACGCGTGCCATTTCGCAAATAATAAAACGGCGGTCTGCGATTTTGTTGCAGGACGGGTTGACAAGGAACGATGACAGAATACTGGCTACGTGCCTGAGCCTCTGCAAAACGGGTAACAAAGATCAAGCAAACGCAGGTAGGTACGGAAGGAGAGAACCGCGAGCAACACGTTTAAACGTTGAACGTTTCCTAGCAGCTTTGATAGTGATTAATACCAGGCCGATTGTGATTCTCGTTTACACGGAAATTAACCGTTATCGGGCGCGGGGGTAGCCGCTGTGTTACCGTGTTCCAGAGTCGACGCGTTCACCTTTTATCAACCATCAATCGCGGTAGCGTTTATCAGCTAACACGCTACTAATTATCCGCTTCTTCCTGATCGCGAGAACGACACCTCATGGAATTAGCGTTTCTCAGACCCGGCGCGCTAATTGATAAAGCGACCATTTATTCGCGTTCGACTACTGTTGATTAACCTCGCCCACCAACTCTCATAGGAACGCGCCTTTTTGTTGACCCATTTGCATCATAAGGAAGTATGAAAAGAAGAGTATCACCAAACTTTTTTCTTGTTTTATTAGATTGTTCGGAAAGTAATTTCGTTTTTACTTCTTTGGTGAAAATGAAAGACGATTTTCTTGTAGTGTATAAATATTTAATTTGATTATGCATTCTCCATATCGGTGCAATACCAAAGTATCTATTAACCAAATTACCGAATTTTCTCTTTATCAACTTCAACTGGCCTTTAACTTTCCAACTTTCGACCAATTGTTCCATCCAATTGTTCTAACTTCTCAAACAAATTCAAGCAGTATAGTCCAATATTGACAAAGTTATGCGATTTTTAAGAGCGTACGAATGCTTATGGGACTGACTGTATATACGCTAATGATGCAAATGAGTTAAGGGAAATAGTATTCTCGGTTCAGAAGTAGATCAGACCAGGTTCAATAAGTAAAAATTAACATTCTCCAAGTTGTGGGGATTTGTTCGCGTTCGACTACTGTTCATTAACATTGCCCACCAATTCTCATAGGAACGCGCGTTTCTGTTAAAGAAATAGTATTCTCGGTTCAGAAGCAGATCAGACCATGTTCAATAAGTAAAAATTAACATTCTCAAAGTTGTGGGGACTTATTCGCGTTCGACTACTGGACTGTTGATTAACATTGCCCACCAATTCTCATAGGAACGCGCGTTTTTGTTAAAGAAATAGTATTCTCGGTTTGGAAGTAGTCCAGGTTTAATAACTGAAATTTAACATTCTCCAAGTTATGGCCCCGAGGAGCCTCTCTCTTCGTATTCGTAGGGTTGATAGTCTTCCGGTAGACGAAGCGTTAAGACAGCTCGTTCGCATAAAGAGCGTTCGATGTAGCGTGATCCCCGATTGCTTTGCCAACAGAAGAGGGCCAGCCGAGGCGTCTGCGAAGGGAGGTGGTTCTTCTAACCGAGGACAGGAACCTCAGGGTGAAGGCACTGGCGAGAGACGTTCCGGTGAGAGAGGTCCCAGATTTCATGCAATGGGCCGGCCTCGGCTGAGACGATTCATCAACCAGACCCACCCGTTAACGAAAAATCTCCCGTTACCCCCGCCGAGAAAATTTCGACCAGCAAACAGCCCGCAGCAACAGCAGCAGCAGCAGCAGTAGCAGCAGCAATCAAGAACCAGCAAGACCAAAAGGAAAGCGCGGAAGAGAGATAGAGAGAGAGAGAGAGAGAGAGACAGAGATAGGGAGACAGAGAAAGTAAGAGAGATACACAGAGAGAAGAGATAGAGAAGGAAATGAAGAAAGAAGATGGAGGATGTCTCGCGAGTAGATAATATGTTCATCGTGCTCCCCCCCCTCCCAATCGTGGCCGATCAGCCGTCGAAACGTAAGTTCTCCTGATCGTCATGATCATGCGCGCGTACTCCTCCCGGCCGGGGACGATGATTACCGAGGACGATGATCACCGAGGACGATGACGGCGGCGTCGCGTTTTTCCACGACAATGTTACTTACCTTTCGAACGAGCCACAGAGACACGGATCTTCGAAATTGCGCGTGAGACAGGCCGGTCGAATGTTAGTCTCTTCTCCAAGGACGGAAAAAAAATACCGAGAATCGGCTCGCGGGAACCACTCAGACCCGGTTCTCATCCCTCGAGCCCTTTTGAGATCGCTGAAGTTCGATTTTTCGATCGAGATCGACATTTCAGTGACGAACGGAGGAACGACGTTGGTGAATGATGTTTCCTCGTAAGACCGGCGACTAACCGATGATGGGAGATCGAATGGCCATCGGGGAAAAGTAATTAGAGAGAGAGAGAGAGAGAGAGGGAGAGAGAGAGAGACAGACAGACAGAGGCGTCGGTATTTTTACACGTAACGAATATTTTTTGGTTGATTTTTATCGACGACGGGTCCCCCGCAAACTCGCGGGTCCCGTCCTTTTTTTGTGTACCTTCCTTTTATCATGTTTGTAACGATCTATACACGTATACACATATATATCTACATGTATATATTTGTACGCACTTTTGAATATTGTATAGGCCGTATGCGGTCGTTTGAGGATGCGCACGGAATCCGGTGTACGTCCGCGTGTCGTTTGCCCCTTTCCTTTTGTTTTCTTGTTTGTTTATTTTTCTTCTTCTTCTTCTTTTTTTTTAATGCCGTCCTTAGCGAACCTCGTACCGAATGGTTCTCGGAGATATCAGCGTTTTCTTTTCTTCGCTTCCCTTGATCTTTTTCTTTTTTCCTTTTTTTTTTTACAAGACCCGGTCACCGTTTTCGAGCTCTCCGAAGCGTTTTCCTTGTTATCGGCGATTCTACTCGAACCCTTGTCTATCTTGTTTGGTGATCAGTTTCTGTTTTGTGGATGTTTCTACAGAATTTTTTTAACCACTCGTGACAGCTCACGGATCGACGGCCCGCGAATCCGCCGCTTTTGAAACGTAGGCGTTTCGAACGATCATGCTTTGAACGATCGAGCAACTTTCGCCGTGCCATTTGACGCTGTGTTCAAAGCTAGACGAGAGAAGTATTAGCGTAGTTCGAGTTAAATGTTGCTAGATCGAGTAATCGACTGTTTTCGTGAACTCGGTGTTCGCTGGGGGAAAAATAGAAATTGCTTGCACAGTTTGTTTCTTCTTAATAGTACACGCGGTTGTTCTCCAGTACCGTTTTTACCACTTTTGCACAAGAGAGCTGTGCTGAGTTTGATTGTCGTTGTTGTTCGAAATAGTAGATTACTCGTTGATACACTTAGCACTATTTATTTAGTAGTCGAACCGTTTACCTCTTGGATTTCCGAAGCGGTGTTCAAGCTGTTAGTCGGACTAGCAATATTAGCACCGATGCGGATCTTTATGCAAAATAAAAATTGCATCGATTACAAGAAATATAAATCAAGTAGAATATTACTTGCTAATTATAACAGATGAGAAATGGTATATTGACATTTAAGATTTGTAAAATTGTCCTGCAATTACAAATTTTATCTACTCAATTTTATTGTAAACGCATAAAGATCCGCAGTCTAGTAATATGCATTGAGCTAGACAAGGGTAAGCAAAGACTTATGGGACGCGGATTTTAATGTGTCTCATACAGATTGTAGTGTAGGTGCAACACAAGAACCTAAAGCTGGGTTCAATACTCAGGTGCTTTTAGAATATTAATGAAAGAAGATGCTGACGAGTTGTGAAAGACTAATGTTTCTAAGGAAATAGTGAGACAGGACTTGCTTAATCCATGAGCAAATTTTTTAATTAATATTTTAGGAACGCTTGATAGTTGCTGTGTCACATCTACAACATATATGAGACGCATTAAAATTTGTCTGCCATAAATCTCGGCCTCCCCCTGTCAGTAGTATTAACGCTACTATTTTTAAGATAATTAAGTGTCCCCGATTGTTTTTACTCACTAACAGGAATCGAACTTTCCGAAATTGCAATACAATTATAATAGTGCGTCTACACCACTTTTTAAAATAAATGAATATTATAATTAATATTTTTAAAGAACCAATTCATCGAGACTTCGCATCATCCGCAGTCTAGAAGTTATACTGCCATTTTATTCCGTTTGTTTTACCGAAACAAACTTTCGTTTGATTACACACGAACATTGTACACGGAAAGCTGACGCGCACCTTCGATCCGTAAGCGGTCACGAGAACAGTTTTAATCCCCTTTTATAGTGATTTACATTCTCTTAGTGTCAACGTTCAGGAGGACACCTTTTTACTGCACAAAAAACGAGTGGCGCCATTTTACGCGAGCACGAATCACGCATTCTAAACGGGACCCCGGGCTACTTGTTGCAAAATTCTTGCAAAATTGTTGCAGAGCCATGCCGTACGAGGTCCGGAAATCAAATCCTCGACGTTTTCCAGCGATTACGCGCGTGTCCTTGTCGAGCGCGTCTGCGACCGCGTGGATTTTTAATCATGACACCTCACGCGCGTCAAAGTCACGGGAACGTGGCCACTGCGAAACCGAAGTGTCGCTAATTACCTCGTACCTGCCGCGAACGACGGTTCCTTTTCGTTGGTGAGGTTGCCAACATGTCGCACTTGGCGTTGCTTGGACGGCCATGTTGTCGGAAACAATGTTTTACATTTAACAACTCCCCTCTTCGCAGTCAAACTAAGAAAATTTCCCTAAATTAAGGTCATCAAGTTCTAACCCTCGCTATAAGTTTTATTAAATTAACGCAACTTTCAATTTTCTCATAGTCAAACGAAAGAAATCGTCATTTTTGCAAGTCAAATTCTATCCTTTACTATAAATTTATCAGCTTGTTTAGTAGCTTCATTAGATTCGACGTTGTTTGGTCCGCCATATTGGCGTAGTCGCAGTATCATAATTCTGATCCTTTTCTTGAAATCTCTACACAAGTATCATCTCTCTGATAAAATTAGTAACAACTTATTTAAATTTTACCTCCAAAGTCGCCATTTTGGTGCCACTCCGTTAACCATGACGCTTTTCCGACGGCCATTTTGGTGTCTCCGTGGACAGCGTAACTTGATTTAACGATTAAACCGATAACGTTGTACTGGTCTATAATGTTTTAAATGAATTTAAATCAAATCTTTTAGTGAGATACCATTGTTTTGATTAAATGAATCCAGCTACTGCCGGTAGAACCAAAATGGCGTCCGCGCTACAAACACAGCCGCCCCACTGCCGAGCCATAAACGCCACTTCGCGGCCATAGTTGGCCAGATTTCCAGCGCACGTACGAGGTATAGTAAAATCCAATTAACGTGTAATAATCGAGATGAAATGATTCTAATCGTTGCACGGCTGTCCTTTCGTGGAATAGAAAAGTAAATACACTCTTGGTAGAGTTGTCAGGCTTCGAGTTTCATCACAGAAATCATGATAGATCCTCAAGGTCGAATTTCCAAACGCCTTTTCGGACATTTCCGGCGACGAACACCGCGGTGCCGTTTTCCCCTTCGTTTCTTCGTCCTCTGCGATCCACATGCTCCCCGTAACCTTGTAGAGTATGCCACTTTTAGCGATTGCTATATTCTTCGAACTCAGAGAACCCAGCGTAGACGATACAGCACTGCATAACTTAATTACCATAAATTTGTTCGAAATGT
This sequence comes from Halictus quadricinctus, assembly GCA_028454245.1. Lineage (NCBI taxonomy): Eukaryota > Metazoa > Arthropoda > Insecta > Hymenoptera > Halictidae > Halictus > Halictus quadricinctus. The sequence goes on from JAQQRP010000202.1 coordinate 8,488, forward strand.
ACGTGCACCTTATAGAGAGAGAGAGATACCATTTTCAAAGTCATTGTGGATTGCAGAGGTGCACCATTGTTGGCTCTGCCCGTGAAAAACAAATTCGAATCGTGGCCATCGAGATAATTAAGTGTTAATAGGCTGTTGCACATTACGTGATTATAACAATATAATAAGGAGTCTTTTTAAAAGAAAATTTAAGATTTTTGTCAATTTTAATTTTTAGAGTTGTATTATACTTTTATTATGCTACGGCACTTAAAGTGCTTTAACGCACGATTTAGGTCCTCGATTTTTAAGCTAGTGCATCAATAAAATAATAAATTCGATCTTCGTGTTGATTGTTGTTCCGAATTTATAATAACGATCACCACTTTCGTTCGTCGATACCTCCTTGAATATTTCGATCGATGTAAGTTTCCCGTGCAACAGTCCTATAGTCATCGACGGACTGCTGATGTTTATGCGACGAAGATCAAGATTTCAATGAAACTTCTGCAGCGATCGATCTCTCGACAGGCGAAACAATCGTTTAAACTCGTCCAGAGATCAAACGGATCCGCATAAAGTCCGGCAATTCTGAAGCGTTCGCTTCACGACGGATCGAGGCGGCGGTCGGATCGATCGACGAACGAACATCGACGGAACCAGAGGAACGAGAGAGATCGCATAATCGCTATCATGCGCGCGTCGTACCGGGCCTGCGTTTTCTCATTGTTGCCTGCGATTTTCATGAATTTCCCTGTAGCTGTTAAACTAGGAGATAACAGAGATCTATCGATGCTTGGCGCCCGTTGATTTCGTAGGATCCAGAATGTTCGGCGTGGTCGTGACGTTGCTCGATCTAATTCGGAGGATCGATCATCGAGATCGGAGATTGTTGTGTGTATATCAAATCGGAACAAAGTTTCAGCGCGGTGAAATGTTTCGCTGCTCTGATCGGCTATTATTTAACAACAAATCATTCGAGTATAGCAAAAGATCTGACACGCCAGTAGATTTGGTACGATCAAGAACATTCCGAGTAGAACGATCGATAGATCGAGCCTGTAACGAGAACATGGCTCTGTTCGCAAGCGGGCTTTTGATTTTTGAACGATTTCCAAGCGAAATCGATTTCGAATTCCTGGCCGTGGTTGTCGGAGAATTTTCTCCGGCGAATTGTATGCGCGACCATTCTAGTGTCGATTATGGTTTGATCAACCGAGTGAGGGCCCCAATAGGCTCTCTGCCTGCTGCGCGACGCTGTCTGATTGGTCGTAGAGACGAACGAGGCACAGCGTTGAATGGGAAGCATATTGATATAATATTAGCAACTTAACAACACACGTTTTCTAGTAAATTAATATCTATTAATACGCGAGAACAGTTCAACAATATACCCTCTGTTTTACCGACTCGCTCTTAATGGCGCGTCCTATCGGTCCCGAACTCGATTGGCCGAACTGTATTACAATAATTCTTTCACGGTTATTAATTGTTCGCTGTCCCTAGTCCTCGTGATCTTCAATTTGTAAAATTTGAACGCAATCGTGGTCGAGGACTCGCGAAGTAATTGTTCGATTAAGTACTTGCTATCTTAATTTTGCGCTACTGTTTCTTCGGTTTACGGTACACACAAAATTCCGAACGATTCATTTTGTTTTTATATTAGAAAAATAAGCAAAGACTCTGAAAGTAACCTTTTTCATTAGACCTTTTTGGAAACACAGTAGGACTTTTTGGTTGTACCGTGGATTTTGAACAGTTTTGTACGCGAGCAAGAGTGAAAATGCTCGAATCGAGGGACCGAGAGACAAAGCTGCGACGTGTTCTATTTTTTTTTCTTTTTTTCGACAAAGATGTAGTTACTTAACGATCACTAGCGATTAATCCGCGTTTTTTGGTGCGAGTGTGAGAAAGCGGCGAAACACGTGAGAGAGCTGGTTGGAGTGAAAAACAAAAACAGGTATACCACGAGAGAAACGTATGTATAGGTGTTTAACTTAACTCTTCTTGATCGTGCTTCTTCTTTAATTTTCTTTTTTTTTTTCTTTTAATTTCGTAATTTAGTTGTACACCACTGCTATTATTAATATTATTTTTTATCATATAGGACGTATACGTTAATCCATTATCACATACGATTGGCCGGCCGCTATACGTGTTCGCTCTTATTCTCCTTTGGTTAGGCATTTCTTCGCAAAACGGTGTTGCGAATGGATTCAATGATACGTAAGCTCTACTCAGAAAAATTCCCCAAAAATACCAAAAAATAATTAACGTGCTAATTTTGCCAATACTTTCCATATTTTCTAATAATATATATATATATATATATATATATATATATATATATATTCATTTCAACAATATAGAAATTCATTTCTGTCCGTTGTATTTTAGCGTTTAAACATAGTGTACATTTCCAGTAAGTACTATTTTTAATTTTAAAAACGTCTTTTAGGAAAGATTTATGTTTCTCTTCCAGGGATGTACAAAACCTAGAGTAATTTAATTATTCCTTCTTGAAAATTCATATCTTCTTCTCTGTCTACACTTATCATATCTATAGTCAGTATGTTAGCGGTAAATATTTTATCTAGTTGCACCGTATAGTGTTCCGTACTACATGTAGTTAACAACCTTTAAGTGAAAAATCAATATCCAGCGTCGGTCATATAGTCTTTTTCGCGACGAGTTGCAAATTCGAAAATTCCCGGGAGTTTTCGAAGAAATCTTTGTTTCAGGAGAAAGTCAAATTTCGTGTGATCATTGAATTCATGTCGCAGTCGATCTCACCGCCGATTGTATCCACGCGAACCTAATTATTTCGGCGCGCGAATCGGTTGGAAATGGCGGCGAACAACGAGGGCAACGGGGGCGTGAGTTCAAAAAAAAAAGAACAAAAACAAAAAAAAAGAAACAGAACAAAAGAATATCGATTTTGCGTGCGAAAACGAGGGAGAGTAAAAGAAAGCGACAGTCAGCTAGAATCAGTCGCGCGTCCGGTGGGAACGAGCACGATGACAGCCGCGATGCAATGATTCCGCTGCCTCTTTCCGTCGATCTTATAGAAATCACTGTGTCACATTTCCCTCTGTTCGCAATACATAGTCGCAATAGTGCAATAACGCGGCGAGATATCGTCTCGTTCCCGTCGACCGACTCGAGGAAAAGTTCGTCGATGATTTCTTCAAACGGATGATCAATCTAAACGGAGAATCAACCCCCGCTCGTAATCTCGAGGGCGCGTGGATCACACCGAAGGAGCAAATGATTTCGAGAATGCTATCCTAGGATTAAGTAGAATATTTTTAGAGAACGACGCATCAACATTTCTGTAATCCATTTGTAATTTCGACGCTCAACACTTTTCCGAAACGTCAATCCCTGGGACGTGTTCGATCCCTAATCGCAGATCGATCACGATATCGTTAGCCGCGTTCCCAAAAGCAATAATCGCTTCATTCCTAACGCTTCACGGGAATCGTTTTGATCGAAACGAATAACAATACTTCACGATCATTATATCGAATATATTCCTCTTCTCGCAACAAAATCTATTATTAATCGTTACCTCTCCGAGAAACGAATACATTTACGATTTTCCGCTCTGAGGAACTCCCGTTTAACGGAACACATTGTATAAACATTCTATGAACACGACTATGATATCCTTGATTTCTCGAAGAGTCTATCTTCGAGTTCTTCGTCGCGAAACGTGTCGAACCGTTCATTAGCATAAGGCCGTTCTTCGACGATCAGATCAATTTTTCTGCGCAGATTTCCGGGAGGTTCACACGACTGATTCTAAGCTGGCCACGTAAAAGACAAACGATCGATCGAACCGCCTGACGATAGATAGACAAATGACGTAGAATGTAATTAACGTCGGCAATCAGCGTCGACGTCGCGATTTATACGCCCCGGGACGACAGCGCGACCTAACGGCTGCCGTTCCCGGGTCCACTTTACACCGTAAGTGTACCTATAAGTGCATATAAATATACATACATTATATAAAAAATACGATGAAACACGTACACACTCGTCAACAATTTTATTCACGGTTCTCTCTGCGACGCTGATAACGAGCGATAACAGCTGATCGTGTCCAGCAGAAGACAACGGTTTGTATGACATCCGAGTTTACGCCGAATCCAATATGGCGGCGGCGACAACGACCACGACCACGACGATGACGACGATGACGACGACGATGACGACAACGAGGCGGTAGAGTTTCTAGGCTAATCATTTATTGCGAGGAATGTCGCTACTATAGTGTTACCATTTTGATTATTCAATAAAAACGTGACGTTGACGGTATCGCTGTTGAACCCGTGTGTATTTTGTCTGCTTGCGTTCGAGGTGAGCTATCCAATTCGAGAATCTCCTAACCCGAAAACGAAGCCCTTTAAATATGGATAGAGAAGAATTAAAAATTGAATTAGCTTCTCGGACATTGTCAAAATCTTTTTCTTTTGAAAATAATAACAGTGATCTTTTGTAATTTATTTACCCGTCGCTCAATGGATAATTTAGATCGCGTTGAAAAATGCGATAGCTCACCCTGAAGAGTTGTTCATCCCCTGCATGTCACCGATCGCGCCTCGACTCACAGATCTTTTGAACGAGAACCGTAGAGAGAGAGAGAGAGAGAAAGAGAGAGAGAGAGAGAGAGAGAGAGAGAGAGAGAGA
>JAQQRP010000203.1:0-13158 GCA_028454245.1 Halictus quadricinctus
GTTGACATATATCGAGAGATCACTGTACTTCTCGATCGCGTCGCAACACTTGCATTCCAAAACCGGACATTTCCCCGTTCAGCTCGGATAATCGTTCTTCGCGATTTTTCCACGCGTCCATCGCGCAAGATTTTCCACGTCGAATCTGATTTTTCAAAGAAAAAAAAAAGAAATGTAAACTCTCCAGGGATTCGCGGTTGCGTTTCCTCGCGAATTCGAGCGGAACGCGCCAGCAGAATCCTATTATGCTCGCCGATACCCGCGGACGAACAATGAGAACGGACGATCAAAGAAAAGGGAGCTTTGTTTCGGCCGTGGCGAAATTAAAAATTCCTCGCGTACCTGCTCAGGTGCGCGTCGCCGAGCCGGACCGTGGGAAACTGGATCTTCTCGCGACGGTATCATCCCCCGCGAAACTCTACGCGAATCGTATACGTTGCTCGAACTATTGCCGATTTAGGGGAGGGGGGGTTCGTTTCGCGGGGACGCGCGAATTTTGATTGTCTCTGGAACGATTTGTTGGTCGACTGGTAAATTGTTGTCGTTTCCGTGACGGTTAGCCCGGTTAGGAACCTGTTGTTTTCGTCGGCGAGCATGATCATCATTTTTGCACTCGTTGTTCGTCGATGGACGCGCGGAAATTGAATTAGTAGAGCCGATTGAAATATTATCTCGATCGTTAAGTGATGCTCGAGTATCGACGAGATTAGAGGAGATCAGTAACGAAAGAAACAATAGTGAAAGTTTCTTAGCCGTTCGAGTGCTATAAAATTCAGTACTCGCAAAATGTGCATTCATACTCGATTGAGAAATGATCTTCTATTTTTAGAAATGATGATTTATCTCGACCCAAATCTGTCTTCTCTTTCGTTCGCTCACCGGAGAATGGTCTGCACTCCATAAGAGCGTGTTGTTCCTTCAAGCTTAGTCGATTGAGCATTTTCACCAGCACTTCTCAGATGTAGTACTTTCTCCCCTTAGCGTCGCGTTCTATCCCCGCCACGCCAACACAAAACAGCGTCCACTGCTCGATAACATTCAACACAAAACATATCAACAACGTTCCCCTGTAAATTAACATTCGCCTCGATCACGTTACCCTTGAATAACGTGACGTTAGAGAGGGAAAACGATACAGCCGACGATATTGTTCCAGATTGAATCAGAAATCGTCAGAATGAGATGGTACGGTGTACTTGAACTCAGATGTCTCCGACCAGCGAGACGTTCCGGAGCAGTGGAGGCGATTCGTGCTCGCTGTGATTGGCTGACGATTCATCCCCACCTCTCCGTATCGTTATATGGTGGGGATAACGACGCGACGGTATAGAGACGAAGCTATCGTTAAACAACTATCAATTGTCGCGCGGCAAAGAAAGAAGAAAAGGAACGTAAAAAATATAAAAAGCGTCGACGAACGAACATCGGGCGACGATCACATCGTCGTTTTTCGGCCGTTCTCGCGGTTTCCGGCGCACCTGCACGTCTTCCACCCCGTTCCCCGCCCTCTTTTCTCCCTTATATTGATTTTTTTTTTCGTTCGCGGCGCGGTGCCGCGAACGCGATATAAGTAAAATCTCTGATTAATTAAATAATGAGTCGATTAACGTGACGCCTGACGACACGATCACCCCGGTTTCAAACCCCCCCCCTTACCCTCTCGATCAACCTGTGTTTCTCCCAACCCCCATTTTCCCCAAACCCTGCTCCCTTCGGTTTCGTCGTATTTTTTTCTCGTTTCTTCATTTTTTTTTTCTCTCTCACTCCCCCGATATCTGTCAGCCCTCTTCCTCGCTCGCCTCCCAAAATCGTCTTCCCGCGCGCGTTTCTCCCTTTCGTACTGTATCAGAGTATCGATAATTGCAGTTCTGAATATAATTATTAATTAATATACCTTCCTAAAATACGGTCAAATCACTGCCGCGAGCAGCAATTCCGAGGCACTACGAACAGGCCACAGAGAATATGGCCGCACAATTATTTCATCTTCAGATCATCTCTGTGTGTCTAATCATACGATAAAAGACTAACTGTAGAACGCCTAATATACGTATAATCGTAATTATCAATATGTATACATATATATAATAATTGTTGGTATATATATATACATATACATATACTTTATGCATCTCGTCTATAGGTATAGATCATCAATAATATTATATATATATACATAACATATACGTATATATACGTTACACGTATTCTATATACATATACGTGTAACGTATATATACACACATATACATACATATATTTATAATGTACAATAATTAGAGAGATCACACGTCTTAATATAGAAATTTAAAAGACTATTCTCTAGTACGTTGAAATTTCCTCGTATCATTTCCACCTCGTTCCACGTCTCGTTTAAGTATTGCCACGAAATATATAATCCTCCTACCTCCCTCCCCCCCCCCCCCCCCCCCCTCCCCCCCCTCCCCCCTCCTGATCCTTCGTTCGCGATGATAATGTTCAATTATAATTATTACTCGTTATTATTAAAGTTCCGAACGAGAACGGACTTCGAAGAAACGAGGTTCCTCCGATAAAGTCTTCGTATCTCCTCCCGGCGCTACGGTCGTGTTTCTCCACACCGTCTCGTTCGCGCGCCGTCTTCCAAACCACCCCCCTCCCCCTTTGCGTCGCGCGCAGCCATCCCCCTCCCACCCCCCATATAACCCCGTCCGTTCCTCTCAGTTCCATTGAGCTACTATCTATCGACTATAACCCTACGTGTTTTAAACCGCTATACTCTCTATACGGTGTCTCAGCCTTCTTCCACGTTCCCTCCTCCGTTTTTCCATTTTTTTTTCTCCTCATCCTCGTGCGCGTCGTTCGCTCGTTTTATCTCCCTTCTCTTTCTCTCTCTCTCTCCCTCTCACTCTCTCTCGTCTACTCGCTTACACCTTATTTATATATATATATATATATATATAGCATTTACGTATCAGCACCAATCTGATTTTAAAACCGATTCAAAATATCATCATTATAGTTAATAGAATAATATATATATAACCTGTCGTATAAATATACATTCAAATATTACTATAGTATACAAGAGTCGTAACCCCTCTTCCCTCCGTATCGGCGTCGTCGTCGACCTGTCCTACAGAAAAGCTATGGCTCAGCACGCTGGCGGCCCCCTCGGCCTCGTAAATCCCCTACCTAATCTCTCCTCTCTCCTTCTCCTCTCCACATCGTCCTCCTACCCGCTTCTTTTTCCCTTCATTTCTCTACCCCCGTACCGTCCCACTCGCCTCTCCCCTTTTTTTCTCGTCTCCTCGTCCTCTCCGCTCCTTCTCCTCTTATTTTTCTCCATTCTTTCTCTCTCTCTCTCTCTCTCTCTCTCTCTCTCTCTCTGTCACTCTCTCTTGTATCCTTCAGCGATCCTGCCCACTCGCGATTCTTTCTTCTCTGTCTTCGAAACCCTGCGCACTCGGCTTCTTTCACACGCGCTCAAACACACACTCAAACACGCTCCGACACACACACACACTCTCTCTCTCTCTCTCTCTCTCTCTCTCTCTCTCTCTCGGGCCGTTCTTTTCCACGGCGTCTCCGCTTTTTTTGTTCCATTCGTTTGTTTGTTTGTCCGCCGGAGCGAACGGCTTTACATATTTACAGGCATTCTTCTCGTGGTCGTGTGTTCACCTCCCATCTCGAGGTATCTCTCTACGATCGTCTTCTTCTTCTTCTTCCTTTTCTTCTCCTCCTTCGAACTCTATCGTCTTCCTCTTTTCGTCCTCGTTACCCCCCCCCCCCTCTCTCTCTTTCTCGCGGTTTCTTTAAACACAGGCAAGTTAAATATGTCGTATCACAATCGTTTTACCCCGCTCTTCCCTCCGCCTCGGACTTCTTCCCTTCCGCTTTCGAGATCGAACCCCTTCAACTAGTCCCGAACGGCCTCGGACCGGTGCGAACATTCAACGACACCCTCGGACGGCCAGCCTGCCCGGAACCACCGAAACTTTCTCTCTCTCTCTCTGTTTCGTTCACTCTCTCTCTCTCTCTCTCTCACTCACTTTCTCTCTCTGTATCGAGCTGCAGCAGACTGATTTACAACGCGATCAAAAAATTGTCCAACCACCAGTTAAGAGTACGTCCGTTTCATCTGAAAACTCGGGGATTGTCGTACACAGTATGCTATTGTCTTACGCGATACAGTAACGCGCAAGATGCTGCAGAAAATTGTGTAAAATCGCTCGCTGTTAACACTAAACCTACCACCGCCGGTCTAAATGAACGTTGCATATTTTTTATTTTACAATTACTGAAATTGTAAAGATGCTTTCGCGGGAAATGATTAATTAAATATATTTAGGAGAGCATGTATTATATTACGAACAGCACAAAATCCAAATAAATTCAATCTCTTCATTTTTATAAGACAACATGTATTAGTTACTTTTAAGGCTCGGTAGGTTTAGCGTTAATAGAACGAAAATTCATCGAAGAATTCCAAGATAATTTCCAGATGATTGAAACGGTACAAACTCGACTGATTGATCTCACAATCACAAACATAACTTTATACGCGCATTCTTTGCGGCAGTAAATTGTACAGTCTTTCTAGTGTACGTGCATTGCGCATTCCCTGCCACATAAAATGCGTCAGTGTTTCAATCCTCCGGTGCATGAAAAGTATCAATTTTTTCGAGAACGACCCCACCGTCCAAGGGTTAAAGGGCAAAATCTGAGTAAACTCAACGAAGATTTTTAGCGTTTGAAATAGCTCGGTGTTAAAATAATTGTCTGATCGCGTTGTAGTCTGTTGTCACATGGAAATAAACGCGAGAAGGGTACGGGCGCCGCAGCTCAGTTGCAATCTATTGTTATTGTATATATAAAAAATAGGTGTATGGGAGAATAGACGAGACTCTTCGTTGGTTGATACGCACCTGTCCGGCGCCGGTCCACAGCTCGACGGCCAACCCCGTCGGCCACGGTCAAGGACACACACCCCTGGCTGACCTGACCTCGTTCATGCGCCCACCTCGCTGGATCATGCTCTCGTTAATCGTTCCTATTGCGAGTACTGCCTGGACGATCATTCCGTCGGTCGATCCGAGGGACTTCTCTCTCTCTCTGCGGACTCGTCTTGCTTCGCGATTATTCGCCTAAACCTGCAGGCTATACACGGTCTACGGTGCTCATAGGGGATGTTCGTTAAGATTTTTACGTAACGATTTGCAATTGTTCGGTGACAGTTCGTCGGTTCTAGATTTTGTTTTCAGAAATTCTAGCGTGTTCGGTCGACTGTAGTTCAATCGCATCCTTTTTGTTTTAGGGGAAATCATCCCTTACTGTGCTCGCTTCGAGCCTTTTCTACCGAACGAAGGTTTGTAATGAATTGAACGATGTTTTATAACGATGTGTGATAATTAGACAGCGGATTTTACGCATTTATGACAAAAATATCTAGGTGCAGTATAAAATAGTAACACCATTAAAAGAATTTAAATATACTGTTATATTAGTTTCAACCGACTGAACATATTAAGAAAGAAAAGAAATTTCTTTTTCACTTTACTTTGTTGCCATTCATGTAGACAATTTCTGTTTTACACAAAGATCCGCTGTCCAGTGATAATTAAGCTCTGGATTTTAATACATTTATAGCTTTTCAGATGACGTTGGAAGGTCAGTTAACCTTCAATAAAATTTCATTCAAATTCATTCAAATTCATTCGTTTCAAATTTTAAAAGTATCAATGATGTTTCTGTATCAGTATATACTAGGTTATGTTATATTCTGATAGATTCGTAACTTGTTAAAATACAGGCCCAGTACCTTTTTCATCAGACAAGTATAATTAAGCTGTGGATTTTAATACATTTATAGCTTTTCAGATGGCGTTGGAAGGTCAGTTAACCTTCAATAAAAATTCATTCAAATTCATTCAAATTCATTCGTTTCAAATTTTAAAAGTATGAATGATGTTTCAGTATCAGTATATACTAAGTTATGTTATATTCTGATAGATTCGTAACTTGTTAAAATACAGCCCCTGTAACTTTTTCGTCAGACAAGTATAATTAAGCTGTGGATTTTAATACATTTATAGCTTTTCAGATGGCGTTGGAAGGTCAGTTAACCTTTAATAAAAATTCATTCAAATTCATTCGTTTCAAAGTTTAAAAGTATGAATGATGTTTCAGTATCAGTATATACTAGGTTATGTTATATTCTGATAGATTCGTAACTTGTTAAAATACAGGCCCAGTATCTTTTTCGTCAGACAAGTATAATTAAGCTGTGGATTTTAATACATTTATAGCTTTTCAGATGACGTTGGAAGGTCAGTTAACCTTCAATAAAAATTCATTCAAATTCATTCGTTTCAAAGTTTAAAAGTATGAATGATGTTTCAGTATCAGTATATACTAGGTTATGTTATATTCTGATAGATTCGTAACTTGTTAAAATACAGGCCCAGTACCTTTTTCATCAGACAAGTCTCTCAAAATGAATTTCGATCTCTACTCGTTCCAAGTCCAACGTGTTATAACTCGAGTAGACAATTGCGAAACCAAAAACAGAAACGACTTAGTCACAGAGGCATCATTCAAAGTATCTCGACAGTTCCCCAACATAAAGGATGTTCACCGAAAGGATGACCCACGACTCCGAACCCCCAAAAGCAAGAAAGTCACATAAAAATCACCGTACAAACTCACCAAACATCTACTCCCACCGCAAACTCCAAAAATCTCCTAGACTCATGAACCTCGTTCCCTCGGATCGACCTCGTCCACCTTATAATAACATATCAACTGTGACATAACACGGAGAGTATTAACCATCAGGTAACAACATCAATCTAAAACAATGTGTATCTCTCTCGGAGCATGACCCAGCAATCTCTTTTCTCTGCACTTGAACCAAGGTCGCCAGGGATCCTCTAAAAATCGGTATGGACCGTTCAACCAAATTAGTCCTGTCGAATCAAACACCTTAATTATTGCACAGGGTCCGAGGCTGAAGAAAAGAACGAGACAGAGGCTCCAAAGTACTAGTAGAAGAAGAAGAAGAAGAAGAAGAAGAAGAAGAAGACGAAGAGGAGACCCAGCGATGGCCGTCGAGCATGATCGGCGCCGACGAAAGTATTCTCGCATGGTGTCGAACCGGGGAACGAAAACACTGTGGGCCCTACGATCGAACGTTGGGAAACTGTCACGGGTAGTGTTGCTGGATGGGCTGGTGTGTGGTGGCGCATCGGTGGGCGGCAGCGGCGGCGATGGTGGCCGGCGTGGCCGGCGGACCGGCGTCTGGTTGCAGCGGGTGACCGAAGCATCGCTGAAACCTCAGCGGTATTCCTGCTTGCTAGTAGGCGGCAGGATGGACGGTTAGTCACTGGGGCGGCAGACCGGTCGGCGGTTTGAACTCGCCGGCGACGGACACTCCGTTCGTCTGTCCGGGGAACTGTGCCGTCGAGACCGGCGGTTGGTGGTTGAAGGCCGGCGCGTAGCATTGCGGGAAATAGAGCTCGGGTTTGACGACGGTGGGCGTCAATCCTCGTGGTACCGGTACCGGTCCGAGACCGGCCGGTGTACCCGGTGGTTTGGTGTCGCTGCTCGAGTTCCGGCGCACCTTGGCCGCGTGCGGGTTCATGTGGTTGTCGATGTGCTTCTTGACCTCGGGCTCGGTGGCGAACCTGCGCCTGCAGTTCGGCATCGGGCAGCAGAACGGCCGGTCGCCCTGATGGGTACGCGTATGTTGGTCCAGGATCGCCTTCTGCCGGAAATCCTTGCCGCACTGCTGGCACTTGTACGGCTTCTCGCCGGTGTGGATGCGCAGATGCTGGTTCAGGATCGTGCGCTGCCGGAAGTTACGGCCGCAGTAGACGCAACCGTACGGCTTCTCGTTCGTGTGGATACGAAGGTGTTGGGTCAGGTGGGACTGCTGTCGGAACCTCTTGCCGCATTCCGGGCAAGGGTACGGCCTCGACTCGATGTGGATGCAACCGTGCTGCAGCAACGTCGATTTCTGCTTGAACTCCTTCTGGCAGATCGGGCAACGCACGTACAACGGCATACCCGCCGAACGACCGTGCTGTATCACGTCCGGAAGACAGCTCTTGCTGCCGCCTTGCTGTTTGATGTACTGAAGAGCGCCGAAACTACCGGTCCCACCCGCCCCGAACACCGCGTGGTTCCCGCCCTTCGGGTCCTTGAAGTACGCCGGGTACTGGATCGAGTTCGCGTCCGGCGCCGGGCTGAACGCGCCCGATTGCGTATCCGTGTCGCCGAACGTCGACGCTACCTCCTCTTTGCCCTCCTCCGGCGGGAACGGCACGTCCTGCGGCCACAGGGTCGGCGTCATACCGTTCTTGAAGATCAGGTGCGGGCTCACGTCTGAAACAGAGAAACCCACGCACACGGTTCATCCTCACGGCTGATGCGACTACAGAGACGAGTTTTGGAGGTGACACTTTGATTTCTTTTTTTTTTTTTTGCTTTTGTTAGTCGCGGACTAGAGATCGCTGTCGCGAACAGGCCCCGCTGTGGATCGCCATTTTCGAATGGGATTCTTCCGTTCGCCTGGCGAACTCGAAATTGAAAGATGAAACGTAGTTATTTTTATATTCATACTTTCCGAACGCACATGAAGACGACATCTACGCTTGCTATGTCTGAATTTGTGAAATAATTTTCTACATAACAACGGTCGTGTACTCAACAAATTTGTTACCAGCATTGTTTTGCACCTCAAGAAAATCACAACCGAGAATATCCATTATTTCCTCGAAACCCTGAAGATCGCCGGAGACCCCCGAAGAGCACCTTGAAGAGCGTCTTGGAAATATTGTCGCGCAACCGTCATTCGGAAAACGCGTTCCACAGCACGGATCCCTGTCAGCCGGTATGCCCGAAGTTATCCGCGTTCGTTTGCCGGTCCAGACCGGATGTTAATCAGGCGGGAGAGACCGCGAGAGACAGAGCGAACCGCGATCGCTAACGAGGTTTCCACGCGCGGCCTGGTTCATCATCACCGAGAGATCCACCTCCTCCACCTTCGCGAAAGGACGCGTTTAATGGGAAGACTACGGAGGAGTTAGGTGACGTTAGCAACGAAAGCCGGAATAGAGATTGTATATTAATATCCTGATGAGGTCCTGTATGCGACCAAGAGCGGACCGCGTGGACGTTGGATCGTGGAGAACAATGGAAAACATAGAGGATCATGTAGCAGAGCAGGGCTATTCCTTGATCCTAGTCAAGTGGACCCCGTTAATTGAGGACCACGTGCCCTAGGAATTTAGGCCTTCTTCAATCTCGCGGACGAGAGAGAGAGGAAGACATTATGTCAGTTCAGTGGAGAGGTGTGTTGCTCGCTTAGTGGGGAACTGCCCCACTATCAAATCAAAGCCGCGGTCAAGATATTGTATAAAAATATAAATTTTCCCTTAGCGTTCCCCGTCTTGAAGAAAACGCAACGGACGAGAACCGATTACAGTAGGTCGTGGCCTAACCGCAATTTGAACAGCCCTGTTGCAGAGGATCTTGGATTCTGATGGATCCTGAAGGGTGGGGGAGGGAGGACGAAGAGGGAGGCTCCTCTATCTCACAGCTCACCAGCACTCTCGCGTCCAGCTCAACCGTTATGATGCTTCGGTTGACCTTGGCTTGCTCTCTCGAACTACTGTTCGCCCGCGAGAAGATGGCACGCAATAAGTTCTGGAGGGACAGCGAGGAGGCCATTGCGAAATATTTCTGAAGGGTATCAGACAGTGGGGATCCTCCGTGCGATCTTCCCGTGGACGAACTATACAACGCGTCCTTTCTTTCTGGATCTTCGCGAATTCGCGAGCCGCGCGAACGAGCGGATGTGCAGCGATCTACGAACTGCGGACGAGCACGTTGTCTGCGTGTTGCGGATCGAGGACAAAGCGGAAAACTGAAGTGGATCGACTGACAATGAGCCGCTCGATCCGGAAATGGTGCAAGTCGAAACAGTTGATCATTGGATGACGGGGAGTTAACGCTAGGTTTACATATTTTTAATGTACGATTTAATGGACAAGGAATTGTTCGACCTTATTTCTTCGGGTGTAAGATAAGGGACCCCATTACTGTGGGGGCACTGTGCCTATATTAATTACACTGATTTTTAAAGCATAATGGATATTGAAAAAGAGGTATGTAACATACGAATTTTAATGAAAAAATGTAACATCTCTTTTTTAACCCTAGAGTGGTCGTGCCCGGTCTCACAGACCGACTTTATTTACTCATAATTATTACAATATGTAATAATTTCCATTATTGTACTTCTATCAGTGACATTTTCAGTGAGAAATAAGGTTTGTGACATCGCGACCACCCTAGGGTTAATATCCATTATGCTTTAAAAAGAAGTATAGTTCATATACGCACAGTAATTGGGTCCCTTGCCCTGTACTGTTAAAACTTTTAATTTCAATTTAAAAACGCAACGAACTTTGGTTCCAATACTTCAAATTACATTCCCGTAGGTAGCTCTATTAAGATCGGTGCTCTGTTTCGATCAGATCAGAAATATTATAACTTTGCATACGTGGCATGTACACTACCGCTCAAAAGTATCCGGACACTTGCGAAATACGCATTGCATAAAAGTTAGAGACACTGACTAAAATGCTGACTAAAATCGATTTTTATTAGTTATGAAATATGGAACATAGCAATACTCCACTAAAATGAAATACGAGATACTTCTGAACCGAGTGTCGGGATACATTTGATCGGTGGTGTGATCGCGACGTTATCAATGAATAGTAAACCGGCTCGATGGAGATCAGCAGAGGGTTAAACCAAAGGGACATCGACTTGCACCACGTTCGCATCGAGCTTCTCAGCTAGCGAGACAGATAGAGTGGAAACTGAAAAGTGGTGGGGATGACGGTTTGTTAGTAGTGAAAGTCAATGGACGAGCGGCAATTGAACACAGAGAGAAAGAGAGACAGAGAACGATGAGAGAACGGGTGGCTGATGTACGAACGGCGAGTATCGCGTCTCTCAATGATCGACCGGGGACACACGGTTGTCGATGATGATCGTCGATGACTTGGGCCGAATCTCGAACGAGTCTACTCACGGTCGACAAAGTGAAAAGATAGACAACGAAGTATAAAAAGAAGAAGAAGAAGAAGAAAAGAAAAGAAAAGAAAAAGAAACACAAAGAAATCTAAAGACGAAGAAAACACAAGAAAAAAAAAGAAAAAATAGAAAAAAGAAAACCCCCGGTGAATGGGTCAGTGTGTTGGTGTGGTGGACGCCCTCTGGGAGTCTGGGAGGCAGAGAGAAATGCTCGCCTTGGTGTGTGCGGACGTGCTGATTCAGGATCGCCTTCTGACGGAAGTGTTTTCCGCACTCCGGACATTGGTATGGCTTCTCACCCGAGTGGATGCGCAGATGCTGGTTGAGGATCGCACGCTGCCGGAACGTACGCTCGCAGTACACGCACGCGTACGGCTTCTCGTTCGCGTGTATGCGCAGATGCTGCGTTAGGTGCGATTGTTGCCGGAACCGCTTCCCGCACTCCGGGCACCCGTATGGCCGGCTGTCCGTATGGATCCTCTCGTGTTGCAACAGCGTCGACTTTTGCTTGAAGTCTTTGCCGCATGTCAGACACTTGAACAACCGTAGATCGCTGTTCGCCCCTTTACCGGACTTGCCGCTTTGCTGGACGATGTCCGGTAGACCGGTCGCCATGTTCGGGGCCCCGGGGCTTGCGTACTGATGTCCGTCGAGGCCGGGCCCGCCGTCACCCTGGCCGAGGGACGTCAGCATCACGCCCGGTTGCTTCAGATAGTGTAACGCGGAGAAACCGCCGGGCGTGAGCATGTGCGGCGGCACGGACGGCGACGGATGCGGCCGGGCCTCTTTGAAATAATGCTGGGGATACTGTTGGAGCTCCCCGGCCCCGGGGAAACAATCGCTGCGGTCCACCTCGTGGGGCGTTAACTGTTGCTGGGGCGAATGATCCTGCTGTTGCGTCTGTTGTTGTTGTTGTTGTTGTTGTTGCTGCTGTTGCTGCTGCTGTTGGACCTGTTGCTGTTGTTGTTGCTGCTGCTGCTGGACTTGCTGTTGTTGCGTCTGTTGTTGTTGCTGTTGTTGTTGTTGTTGTTGTTGTTGTTGCTGAGAGGTCGCCTGACTCGATTGTATGTCGTCGTCGGGCGGGGTTAAGGCTTGAGGCTCAGGCGGGGCCGAGGGGTACGGTGAGGGCACGGGAGAGGCCAACGAAGGCGGGGGACCGCTTTCTCCCTCGACTGGTGGGCCACAGGCCTGCTGTGGACTGCCGGACGAGGAGGAGCCCTGCTGTTGCTGTTGTTGCTGTTGCTGCGGATACAGTCCCCCGTCCTGGAGAGATCCCGGCCCCGGGCCCCATTGCCCCTGGGGTCTCTCCATGTTGTCCTTGTACAATACGTACGGCGCGCCAGTATCTGCAATCAGACAAGCCGAACGAACCTTTATCGATAACCGACCCGTGCTCCAGAGGAAGAACGGTCACTCCGACCGTCTTCCCTTTGTCTTTGCGGTACCAGGAGGAGGAGGAATTGAGTCAACACGATGTGGAGATTTTCATGATTTTTTGGGGCAAGTTTTTGGTTGGCTCGATGCTGAAGATGATGCGCAGGGTGCCGGAGACGGAGCAATGGAGGGATGGTCAGGCTTACGAGTCATTTATTTTGTGTAAGGTGGAGTGGAGTAAAACCGATTCAGAAATTGTAAAGTTTACTTTAACCAGTTAGCTGTTGCGACCTCTTTGAAAAATGTGTACCTAAGTTGCGTCGCTAAAATTTACCGCTGTTTGAATTGTAGCTGTTTCGACGAGTATACTCGTCAAACACAGTTAACTGGTTAAACTGATGTATTTTCTATCTATTCCACTAAAACCTAATAATCTTAGTGTTTTTATTTAGCGCATGGTTTACTCTTTGAGATGCATTAATTTGGATTAAAAATATCTTCTGAAACTTATGATTTTCTCAATGAATTAAAAACTGGGGCAAAACTGCACCTGCCTGTTTAAAAATTATTGAATCTTATTTCCTTATATTGTGGGGCAAAAGCGGAATTATTGTTAGTGATAAAATAACATAAATATAAAAATTCTAATTTTTATTCAATCATCGTCAAGACATCTCTCACATTCGTTTTTTTTTT
>JAQQRP010000204.1:0-13152 GCA_028454245.1 Halictus quadricinctus
AAAAAAAAATATATAAGAAGAAATGTTTCATTTTGGAGTTAAAATAGCTTCGAGTGCAAAGGGTTAAAAGAAGAAAGAAATGTTGATTTCGCTCCTGTGTCTTGCAATCAATGCAAATATTTTTTATTTTGCATAAAGATTCGCAGTCTGGTGATTACGTTATATTTTGAGGAAGCTTAATCGTTTTCTTGGAAATATTCACCTTCAAATGGCATAACATAAATGAGTAGATATATATTTATATATTTAAATAATTATACTTTGTATGCACTTGAAGGATAAGAAAATTTTGTCTAAAGAAAGTAAAGTGGCTTCCCGGCCGCCTTAAGGTTAAACTCAAAAGAAGTCGTCAGAATATGTTATCCAAGATACATGTGTCTTGTTTGTTGGTTTACGGATGAAATTTCCAAGAATTGTGAATTCTTTAGATCACTTTTAACTGGACGAAGGATCGTATTATACCGCGGCAGTCAGCGTATTAATAAAACGCGAGCGAATCGATTGTTAAAGGTAAAAGATGCTACTTCCTTGGTTCTTTTAAATAGCATCGAGGAAGATATAGCCGACCATTATCGGCTGGATCGGCTAAGCAGCTTAAGCGGGGTGTCGACGCCGGACCCGCAACGTGTTAATAGTTTATCATCGCATCAGCGCTTAATCGCCAATTACAGTCGAAGTCTATTAGCATTTTAACCATCGATTCGACTAATGAAAATCCGAAAAGAGCCGGCTCACGATCGTCTACGGTAGAACCGTGGTTGCAGCGGAATCGATCGGGAAAAACTAAAAACCGAGCGGGTCGAGCGCGTTTAATGCGGACCAGTAGAAAACGAAACAAAGATGGCGAAGGTTGGCCTAACCGTGCGACAGCTATCCTGATTCGCGTCAGCGTCTTTCGATCGAACGGAACAGCTAATTTCCCCTAACGAGATTACCGGGAATTCGCGCGGCCTCAATTAGCCTCGGTTAAACGTCAAACGAACTGAACGTCGGAAAAAATAGAAGTCGTTCGAATTAAAGAGAATCGGACGGCGCAAATGAAAATTATAAGCCCTCGACGAATCTTTGCGGCGCGCTCTATGCGTTGCGCTCGTAAAGCCTGGAGCGTATAATATCGGGAATTACTGGTCACGATCTTATTGTTCCACGGTAGCCGTTCAGAAATTCCGAGGGTATCACGCCGACTTTCTGTGTCTACTCGAGTGGATCGTCCAGCGGGGTCGGCTTAATCCGTGGGCGATCTGGTCTCGCGAGAAACTTTTCACGGAAAATTACGTCGGTTACCCTCTGATACCCTTGTTCGAGATCACGCGAGCCACCCGTTACGAAAAGAAACCGTCCCGGCGGAAATGAACGACAAACACGAGAGAGCCGGCTGCGAGTTTTCCCGGACCCGTGATCATTTCATTAGTAGCTGACCGAACCGATACCGATTGCGGAGACTTGTTTATCGACGCGAGACATAGTTAGAGCCCCGAGGAGATCGCCATCCCTCCTTTCGGCCCTCGTCGATCACGGGGGTTGGCCGTGTTTTGATAAATACCCGCCGAGACAGGATAGTATTTCGAGGGAGACGTTTCTCTAATTGTTTGCCATCCGGTCGGAGACTCTGCCTCGAGGTTGCTCGATCGCGACGCGCAAAATTACGTTCTTCTCGCGTTTCCCAGCCACGGTTAATTATCCTCGACGGCCACGATGACGAATCGTGAAATTGTTTAATACATCTACGACGGATCGATTATGCTGCACCGCGTCCCCGCGTGTGCCGTGAAGGAATTTCTTCAACGTTCACCCCCTCCCCAACAAGCACGCGCCTCCATTTTTTCCTGTATTTTCTTTTTCGGTTTGATTTCGTTACCTCTCGCCCGATCGATCGTTATTAATTGGCGAACAAACAAGCGCCGGCGAAACGTTGAATTTCACTTCCGAAAGTAACGAGCAACGTTACGCGCTTCCGGTCGCGCCGATCAATTGTACGTAGGCCTGCGAACGGAAACGTTCGGGAAATATCAATACCAAGAGTGCCGGTCCCGAAATCTCTATGCTTTTTTCGTTTCTGTCTGTTATTGTGGATCCAGACGCGATTTTTGAAACATTAATGGAAATAATAGTTCGTGGTCGCGGATGTTTACAAAATGTTTTATGGATCGGCGGTTCAACAGGTTCGCCGCTATTTGCGCGACGCGAAAACAACAATCGGTTTTCTTTCTGATAACTAGACTGCGGATTTTTATGCAAAATAAAAATTGTCTGCGCCCACTCCGAGTTACAAGAGCTAGATAGACACTTGTTTCGTTTTTTAACACTAGAACTACCGGACGAGTCAAAATGACTTGTTCCTAATTTTTTCTTTTACAATTACTGAAATTGTAAAAATGTTTTCATCGGAAATTTTTTAATGAACCTCTTCATTGAAGCACATATTACATTAAAAGTGGTATGAAGTCTGAGCGGGCACCGTTACAAAGCAATATACGTCAGTCGCATTTATTGCTCGGTAGTTCTAGTGTTAAACATTTTAATGAATCGGAAATAGCGTAACGGTAGTTTTAAATTCTTTTTGTTTTTGTAATAAATGCATAAAATCCGCGAGTCTGTTGACAATTTTGTATGTACCCGTATAGGGTATGATAATTAATTATAACCGATCAGCTGTTATTTTTACCGCGATTGTCTATGTTATGCTTTTGTTTTATCGGTCGGACGAGAACGGAATTAGTCGAGTAGTATTAAGGTTTATGGTTCGACAAGATGCGGACACGACGATCCACTAAAAACTGTCCCGCGAGTTCTTTTGCTGTTCAAATTGGATTCCAACGATGGAAGTATCCAGAAAGGCACGTCTCGTTGGTAATGATTTTCGGCCCCGCGGTATTTCACGGCGAACCAAAAAAAGAAAAGCCGATAGAGAAGACCGCTCTCGAGAAGATTCCAAAGTTTCCGAACTGGTTCCCGGTCGGTCAGAGTTAACGACGAGAGTCGAATCATCGAGTGGCTATTAGCGCAATGTAATTACACCGCGATTGCGCAACGTCGGGGAAAGAATCCGAGATGGCAACAACCTTGTTGGCAGGTCTCTCGACACGGCAGCACGCGATATGATTCCGTAAAACAATGAATTCCACTCAGATAATTATCCAATTGCGGTTTTCCATTTCCTTGAACAGAATTTCCGTTCTGCGGATGAATCGTCGGAAACGCGTTACGAAATTTTCCTGGTGTAACGACTTGAGCAAACCCTCGATCGATGAGCTAACAATTAACCATTCTTACAACTGTATAATTATATTTAGAATTATTTACTGCTTTATTACCACTTTTAGGAAGAATTGATATTAAAGTAATATTTGGAGATTTCTCGTAGGAGAACGGAGATGAAAAGAAGAGAAAATTTCTGCAGTATTTTAGGGTAACATCGGGCAATAAATTATATATATAATTACTTTGAAAATATTCGGAATACCGCCCTGGTCTGTGAACTGCAAGAATGGGTAAATTCGTGCAGAAAGTTGGGGCGGGCGTAAATAGAAAACGAAATGATCTGATGTAGGTTCGGCGGGAAACAGAGTGACAGGGCCATCGATCGAGGGCGAACGCGACACGTAATGGAACTAATTTCCGCGTTTAAAGCCGTTGGCCCCGCGAATTGGCCGTTCTTTTCCGATCTAATTGCTCCGGTTCCCGGGCGTTGGCAGATTAAGAGTGGAAAATCCACTAACGCGCGCGTCATTTCTCAACGGCGTAATGAACATTTCCACGGTTACGCAACGGGCCCGTCATTAATTCCGTAGACGGAATTTCGCAGCCGACCCCCGGCCATTCAATTTCATTAATCGTTCCAAGCGAAAGCCGTCCTCTCGACCCCGTCCCGGTTTCACTTAAATCGTAATCTCGGACGTGGCTCGACCCGACGCCCCAGCCCCCGCTGATAAATCTGCTACTAACCAACCAGTCTCTAAACGCGCGTCAATCCGCCGTTTCGACGCCGGATCCGAAACAGGCTTTGTTCTACAGCGCGTTAATCCGCGATCGGTCCTTTCCGCGCCGATTAAACCGAATTCCCGAACGAAATTTCTGCCCAGCTTCTGGCCCCCGCCCCGGCATTAGACGACCCCGTCAGGGCCCCTGCCCCCGAAACCCACCCCCCGTTCCGAGCGAGGAAGATTAGCAAATCAACGCAGAAACTATACCAAGAGAGAAAGAGACAGCACCCCCGGCATCCCTACGCAGAACCTGAAGGGTCTCCCTACTTCAACGCTCTGGCGCAAGGCAACTTGGCGAATTTTCTACAAAACGATTACCGCGTATCACAATACCAAACTTTGTTGGGTTATTCGTCGACATCCGAAGGACGTACTCGAATTTTGTTGAAATTGTGACATTAGTAGCGAGCCCATGGATGTTTATGGTCGACCCATAAGAGACGTGAATTTTTGTATTATTGGAAGGTGATATACCAATACGTAAGCTCAGCCATTAGTAGTTTCTTGATTTCTCGTAATTTCTACAATCTACATAATTGTATGTACCGTGGCTGAAAAGAAGGCAGCCAACTTACGTTGACACAATCGTATACATAGTCGAGAAGCATTTTCTGTATTGGTTCAGTAAGTTAGAACTACTGATCGGAGACTATAGTATCGCGTGATAGATTGAGATAAAAACTGTGTTTTGCCTTCTTTTCAGTCGCGTAAGCACACTAACTGTTCGAAGATACAGTATCCATGTGCTTCACGTGGCAGTGATTTTGTATAGTATATGTACAAAGAATTGTTTAAAAAGATAGCACACTTTGCGCCACAGAAGCTACATGCATACAGCGATTTCAAACAATAGTTTGATCTCTCTGTAGAAGACTGATAGCTGTGGTTAGGTTTTCGTACCTCGTCTTTCAAAAATACGGAAGGACATTAATATTACTTGAAGAATGTTACTATAAAAAAATATGAAAAGAGAGCGATTTTTGGAGATCGTCGAAGCAGAGAGATCCCTTAGCGTTAACAAGAGTTGGCTACTGCTAGTCTGCGGGAAAAGAGTGGGGGATAGCGAGTAGTTACCGTCGCCGGGAGAATCACTGCGAACTACTTGTCCCCTGGCACTTAGGATACGCTTGCTCCATTTTGCTTACCTTCCCAGTAGAGCCCCAGAGGCACCGTGTTAAGGAGGAGTGTTAGAGGCGGATAACGCTGGCTGCCGCGCGAGGATTTCCATTCGGATCGACTCAAAATTCGCGTCCGAAGTAAAGCAATTTCGGTATTTCGATAAGTGACGGCGTTCTCTCGCGCGGCAGCCGGCAATAGTGGCACCTTTGTACTTGCGCGGGAAGAGCAGCACGACAAAGGGATCTTTCGGAGGTGCGAAACACAACGAGGCACCCAGAACACCTTGCGTTAAGTGTTTTAAGCGGGTTCCGTACGTGCGTGTAAATTTCTACCGGGGTCGATGCACTTTACGTAAAACCACACCCTTGGTTAGAGGATGGAAAGATGGTTAGATGGTTACGATGGTTGGATGAACAGAGTGGGAGTAGAACAGAAAAAAGCTGCCGAAAGTATAGCGGAAGTGTGTGACTCGTAGAACGAAACCTCTTGGAATTTGAAATCCTTTTATCGGCGTAGTTGAAACAAAATCAACGTATCCCCCGAGCTTCCCATTTTTATCGTTCCGAGAGGAAACGAAGGATTCTGTGATTTACGGGCGCCGGGAGAGATCGATTGATCCTTTCTCAACTGTGTCTATCGCGCGGTCAAACATTGCGTGGCGCCGTGGCACCGTTGATTCTCGTTTCGCTGTAAGTCTTTACCAGATCGGACGGTTCCAGCGAAGCACACGTCACAGATAACAGCGGCGATAATCATTTATTTCACTGTCCGTTTCCTTGCTGATAAAGGCAAGTCCGCGAACTCGATTAAAATCGTTCTCCCGGCGAAGAAAGAAGAAAATCGATCGAGTTTCCGCTGAGAACCGTCTTCCTTGGTTCTTCAACCCTGCTGCGTTCTCCGAGCCGTTATTTTTCGACTTCTATCTTTCAACGAAGTTTTCCTCTTCGCTTCAACGCTGTTTAAAACGGATGGCTCTACCGAGCACCGTAGCAGGGTTAAACACTTCGATATTCTCTTTCGAATGCGTCGGATATCGGCGAATCCTGTTTTGCGAAACTTCTTGGTCCCACGGAACGTACTTTTGCGACACGACAAAGAGAAAAAGAGACTAATGAGAGACGGAGGTAGAGATCGAGAGAGAGAGAGTACGTCAGGGATAGATTGCGATCAGCGATCTCCCCGATCGATTCCGCGGGAAGGAGTTAAATTGACGTCGAACTCCTCCAACTCCGTCTTGCGAAACGCGCGCTCGCGCGAGTATGCGAACGGCTGCGAACGTGTGCGAAGATCCGTTGACGCGACGCGTCGCGACGGGACTTCGCCTGTTAAAGTTAATCGGAAAGTTATTACCCCGGCTGGGTCCTTAGACGGTGCTCCAGCTTGAAACGCGTTTTTCTTGAAAAGGTGCTCGAGCCGGTAAGCAGCCGCAATTTGATCTTAACGCGACCTTGCCGGTTCTTGCGCAGCGGTTACGTTGCGAGTCCCAGTGATATAATCGACGAGAGCCGAGACTCGTTTCTTATCCGTCGAGCCCCGACGATAAACCTCTCCGAACGCGATTCCGATTCGTCATTCCGATCGTTTCAACTACTTGCGCTCGCCTAGATCGATTCGCAACGCCGCCAATATCCTTCCAGGCTGGGGCAAATGATTACTTTTAGGTGCTAGCTAATTTTACTCGAAAGTAGAATAAAACTTTATTTCATCGGACAGACAAATCTACAATTTTGCTGACGCGCAATTGCTTTCATCTCTCGATTTGTATGATTTAACGAAATCAAGCCGGCACAGTCTCCAATTATAAATTAAAAAACAGTTCTAAAAGTCGAAGATCAAAATTAAAAATATTCTAATGCAGATTCTTCATCAGAATTTCTCAAATATTTTAGACAATGCCCATGCCTGGCGGCAGCTACGAACCTAGTCTTAACTCGCGATATGCTCTCTCTCTCTCTCTCTCTCTCTCTCTCTCTCTCTTTCTAGACTCTCCCTCGAGCTCGGACCAATCGACTGGTCCACCGATACCGTAGCGATTCGTTGGACAACGAAGACCAAACAAACACACGAGAAAAAAAAAAGAATAGAATCAGGAATCCGCAGGACATTTTATCGGATTGGGTCGAGGGATATCGCAGGATGTGGATGACTGTGTGAGATACGCGTGACCACGCGTGCCATTCGATGTGTGGCATCGCCCAGTGTGTCTGTGTGTGTGTGTGTGTGTGTACGTTTGTGTATGTGTATGTTCGAAGCACACAAACACGGAGATCGAAGGAAATAGAGTGGATGTTCGCGGGGACCGGGATAGAGAAGCGATCGCTGAGTTTGCGATTCTTCCTATCGCTCTGATCCGCCGCGAAATACGCCCTTCAATGGTCAAGCAATTGGCCAGTTCGCCGGACCATATGAAGCCGTCCACTCCCTCCTCATTTTCCATCCTTCCCTGGACACATCCTTTCTCCCCTTACTTCTTTAACTCCACCCAACCCTGTACATTTCCTTGCGATCTCGGCTCCATGCTCTTTGCTCCATTTTCGTGGATAGAGCCCGGCGAAGTGCGATCCGATTCGCGACGATCCGAATCTCCGCGATTATTGCATCCTCTACAATAGTTGATCGCAGCTTATCTACATCGTAGATCAGCTACAGCGAGGATGCAACTTGCTATTGAAATGTCTGTGGATTGCGGATGCTCGTGCGAATTTGTAATATCAGTTGCTGGTTCGTAAAAGAGAGAAAAAAGCACAGTTGTAATTAAGATTTATATCTATACACATTGTTCAAATTTTTAATTCAATATACTTTAAATGAAAAAGACGCCTCGAACGCATAGATATTCGCAGTCTATCTTTATGCATCTGCGAACTGTATAAAATATTAGAGAACGCGTATATTGAAGCGAAGGTGATTCGATGAACACCATTTTTATTTTTATCAGCAAGTTCGCAATGGATGACATTTTTATGGAGTGACTCGTGAAGATGAGAATTCCCGTAATCCACAGTCCATTGCAATCGGATGACACTTCGCCCGTCTCTGGGACAAAAGAGACGCGAGGGAAGAGTATACCTTGTCGAGGAAGAAGCTCGCCGTCCGAATTCCCATTTGCAAAGCTTCGTTTGAAAAATGAAACCATGAAATGACCTTCATTTTGAAAAATTATAGCCAACGCGAACGATTACGACCGCTCCTTCGATTCAAGCTTCGCGTCCTTCTTTGCTAGTAATACCGCGGAGCTAATGAACAGCAGACGAATGTTCTTCGAACGAGCGGGGAATTATTTCCGCGCGTGCGTGTTTAATTAAACAGTCTTCGACTTTTATTACTTCGCGAGCACGCCGCAAGGAATATTTCATCGGCGATAATTTGATCAACCGTTGCACAATTAACCGACGTCACGTTTCGAAGGAAAAACTGCAAATGCCGACACCGTCATTATTTCAACCAATTATTATTTTCTACCGTTTCCAACTGAGATGGTTTTCTTAGAACGTTAACCCGACTCCGAGAAGTCAATGTCCAAAAGTGATCGATATTCTTGCAACCGTTGCATTCGAAAAGTGAGAGTACAGTGGATAGAAGTCTGCACGCCGCTCGTAAAACGTACCAGAAATGAGATAATATTTCTCTGAAACGCGTTGACAATTCCATAACTTCTTAGCAATCTGCTGCAACAAAATTCTTTGAGCAGAGCTCCTTTCATCGGAAACATGCTGCAGCGTTTTTCTTTGTTCTTAATCCGATCCAAGAACATTCTTTTGAGAGTTCTCACTTCCATTAATCCGTTGGTCTAAGAACACTCCTCCGCGATCGTTTATTTTCTTAATTCTTTTTGGATGAGTGCTCAAATGATATCCAACACGTTTTCGTGTAACAAGTTAATTTCAACAAGTTTTCATATTTATTTGATCGGTACGTAATCTTGTTTTATAGAGCGTATTCTACTAATCGGAAAATTCAATGGGGACGACGTTTTCGTTCGCAAAGTGGAATGGAGATCTTCTCCGTATCGTTCGATCTAAGAAAACCATCGGCGTGTACGAAACGAAGGTAACGTTGGACTGATTAGGGCACGGTTTCTTCGGCGCGAAATCCGCCGAAGTGAATTTCCGCATACTCGACGGGTTAATAATTTTTCATCGTCCGCGGCACCGGCACCGATCGCGGTTTCCAATCGCTTCTGCGCAGGGAGAGAAGATCGGATCTCGATCCGAGGCAGATAGATCGTATAGATCGGCCTCCGCGTCCAAGGTCATCGAAAGACTATGATCGATATACACGGCGCGGCGCGGTGCGGCGGTTGCAGGAAGCGTTTCTCGTTACCGCGAGGGAACGAGCCCGGGCTCCAGGTGTCATGGCTGGATATCTCGAACGGAGGAGCGGCCGTAAAAGCTTCGCCGGTTAGATATCGATCCTCGTGGAAAGTCGGATCTCGCTCGATAACCCGGGGACCGAGTGACAAGCGCGATCTACGCTCGATCGGATCTCGGACGTCTCCTTTAATTGGTGCTGCTCGACTCATTAACGATAGAAAATGTCTGCCGCGCGTCCCCAATTTTTCTTCGTGCCCCATACCCTCCGGGTGGCGGATACGTACCCGGGTTCTTCTCGAACCAGGCTATAACAGGAATTCGGTATCGACGCTTCGATTCCTCGACGCTTCTTCTTCTTCGTAGGATGCTCGCAGGAAAAGGGGATGGATCGTATGTGTGTGTGTGTGTGTATGTTCGAGGATTTATTCGTTTGTGTGCATATACCTACATATATATATAGGAAGCAAGGACACCGATTGAAAAACTTACTCGCTGTTCAGCACACGGAAGGACTTGGGCGACATGCAGTTGACGCTCCATTCGGTATTCCCGTGCTCGTTGCATATCGTTATCGAGAACCTCCCGTAGTTCGCTCTGATGAGATGGATCAGCTTTCCCTCGCCGCACTCGATCTGCAGTGTTTTGCCCTCGCAGGCGTACGCTGTGTCGTACCTCTCTGTAACAGAAACGAGCTCGTTAGGTTGTTGCGACTCGTGCAAGACCCTCGTGTGTCGCCGACGAGGACGTTTAGACGCGATATCCACTCGAAACGGAACCGTATCGCACGGATCACCGGCGAAATCCTCTTGCCGCGATCGATAGCATTAATTATTATCGGGGCTACGTTTACAGGCTACCCTAAAGATAGGGTTGGACAATCTCTTATGTTACTGCGATGGATATACGACTATCTTCACGGTCCTGAACCGCCCCTCGCGGAAGATATTCGATGAAAATCGTGAATACGATTGCTAAGCAATTATTAAAAACGGTAAATGCGTTAGCTACTATCATAGAAGAGCTCACGACGTTTGCAGGAAATATTCATGAAATTGTTATAGAGTATAAATATAATATAAAATGATCGTGATCATAAAATGCATCCAGGCGTTCTTATCTCTTTGCCAAATATAAAATAATGTACCGTCTAAAGTTACTAAAGCTCATTATACACATTGCTAGAAAAGTTTCCCCAACCCTTAAGAATGTTTGAATCAGTCCTCAAGCCTGCGTCAAACTTTCTCATTGCGTACCTTATAATTTATAACTTCGGATCTTTATGCATTTAAATGCTATAACACAAAGTTCAATAGAATTTAGTACGATTTTTATTCGTTTTGGATCCACAGAGGCCGTTTCCGTGAAAAATAGGATTTTATTTCAATCTATCTCCTTAAAATTTCTCTACAAAAATTGGAAATAAACGCAATCTACTTATGAAACAATAAACATATTCGAGTAAATATAGACGCTCAATTGGAAGTCTTTTTTCTAAAGACGGATCATGAAAAAACAACAAGTCCATCAAGAAAAGGTGTACGTTGCAAAACTTGCGATTCTCGCATCGCAAAACTTATTTCGTCCAAGACGCAGCGATCGATTGTTAAGTAGAGCTCGTGGTACAGCTCAAGGTCCAGGTGGTCAGGCTGGAGAGTCTCTCTCGAACGTATCGTGTATTATTCAGTCTGTTCGCGAGACGGAGGGCTAATTATGTCGCCAGACAATGAGGAAAACGTATGAAACACCGTAACCAGGAGTCGACGGTTAGCGATAGGCATTTAGAGGGCTCGCATAGCCTGAATGAGGACCGTGCACGGACCAAGGTAGCGGAGGGTCGGGATTTCCATGCGACGAGAGTCAAGGACACGTCAAAGTAGCTCGCACGGAGTCACAGTGGCGAGGTTGTCGGAGAGGTAGCGAGTTAGGGGATGCATTACCGGGTACGTAGGCCGTGTCGCGTCTCGTCGCCAAGTGTAATGGAATTAAGATAAAGGGCACCGGTGTATAGGCGCGTACACGGGGGTTCGCGAACAATGAGACGTTGTTCAGAGGGAGAGAGAAGAGGGGCTTGATAGCCAGCCGCGCCTCACCTTTGTCGATCCCCGAGGAATTTATCCCGCGGAAATTCCGCCGCTCGGAGATCTCTTTTCAAAGTAAATTAGCGAATTCTTCACGCGACCTCTTTTTATGAGGAAAAGTCCTCCGCGACACCGCCCCCCCCCCCCTTCCGGAAGACGACTCCTTTTCTTCGTCGAGACACCGTGGCTCAAGTGGCAGATTCTTTCGGGGCCTGCCAGGTAATTCTCTTTCGTCCTGGTGAAACGCGTAAGTGGTACTCTGGCGTTAAAAATAATTGCGGGGAGAACCGTGGACAAGGGGTTCGCGCGTATTCGGGGATTCTAAAAATTTGTAGGAACCGAAGGAATCTATTTTAATTGAGAGATAGTTGTCCTTTACAGTGCTTCATTAGCTACCTTCTATCTTTGCTCGGGGCAATGCAGGAGTTTCGCAAAAGCTTTTACCCGGCTAAACTGGTTGGCGGAAGCACCAGCGGTGGTCGGTTTGAAATAATAATGGGAACAGAAGTGAGAGCGCGGTGTAACAAATTGGGAGCGCGATCGCGGATTGACAGCGGTCGAGAGCTGTATTTTCAGAAAATAGCTCGAATTTCAGGTCCCGCGGTTCCGCCGTTCGTTGGCGGGGCACAATGGCGTAGCACACCGGCAATTACGCTTCCGCGGCGGAACTGCAAACATCCGCGCGCACAGGGCGAGAACACGGTGAAAGATGCCCGGACGAGATAAAAAGAGCTGCTAAGAAGAATAACGGGCAGAAGAAAGGCTCGTAAAACTAGGTCCGGGCTTACTTAGACGGAGGAGCGATAGATCTGCCATAACACCGGTCAGCCATGGTGTCCGGGTCGGTGACGAAGGGCGCAGGCGGGGATACGTCTCGGAGGAGAGAGAAGTACCTCGGGGAACGAAACCGAGGAGGACTAGCGCACGGGGGCAACGACGACGAGCAGAGAGCTATACGCTCCACGCTCGGGGAACAGGGCTGTAATAACTCTGTCCGTGAAAGCCCCGTCGTGAGTTCATTAGTTCCATACCGACGCGCCGCAATGCCATTTTAGAGCGCTGTTAGGACTTTCCGCGAACGGCCTGCCGACGATGGATTTCTTGCTGAAACGCGATACATCATCGGCCACGATTTACTCACCGACAACGTAATTATGCCCCCGACCCTGATCGGATTCGCGGGAACCAACGCTCGCGCTACCGAGATACCCAACTTCCCAGCGGGAAAAGTCAATTTTCAAGGACAAGGAATTCGAAAGCGCTCACGTCTTCGCACTCCTGATTCCTTTTGACAGGATTCTTTAGCAATTCAGGTGCACAAGTTTATAGATATATTGCTGATTATATAGAGCTTCATAGAATCCCTACATACTATATTCAGGGGAGCAAATAGATATGCTATTCTTTTCTGCATCGCCAGTTCCTTCTTCTTCGTCGAAGTAGCTGATCAATTCGAAAATATTGTTTAACCCCTTGCACTCGAGTGGTGACACTGAAGTGCCACTAAAAATTGTGGTGGCATTATTTCGAAGAAATTATGTAAAATATTAGACAATATTTGTTACATTACAAAATTTGTATTCAATAGATTACTAAACTATTACTAAATATACTAAATAGATTACTAAGTTTCGTGTGAATAAAATTAAAATACTCTAA
>JAQQRP010000205.1:0-13097 GCA_028454245.1 Halictus quadricinctus
TCGAGTCGAAGCCCGTTGAAAATTCGCGAGAGAGGAAACGCGTCGAACCGAAGGAACGGACTTGAACGGAACAAATAGGGGCGGGTGAACGTGTTATTTTCGATTCGCGGGTCTGGCAAAAGCGGCGAAACGGCGATCCCGCGCGGGTTCTGTTCGGTTGAAATTGCAAAGGTCGAGTCGAGGAGTCGTAGCCGGGAGAAATATCGCGGTCGAGGGATCGCGAATGGAAGGAAATCGGCCGCAAATGGCAGCTTTTTCCCGGTGTTTTATAAACCGGCGGATCCAATTTGTCCGTTCGCGTTGAATGCCAGACGATTTTCCTGGCGGGCAGGTAAGATCGAGTGGCCTTGTAGACCAGACCAATTCCGCAGAGGGAATCGTCGGTGCATCGATCGGCGGCGAGGATCGATTCCTCGACACCGAGGCGATTCGCTTTAACGCCTCTTTCTCTTCCTCGGTTTTTCTCCTTTTTCTCTCGATCTTCCTCGAATCGTCCATCAGGAACGTGAATTATCGAGCCGCCTAAGAATTACGATTCCCAATTGGCGAGCAAGTTCCGCGACGTGACCGCTCCGTTGGCTGACGGACGTCGTCTGCGGGGCGCTTTTCATTTTCATTAAGTGGATACAGGGTGTTCAATGGCGAATATTTGAAGAGCTGGTTCCGGAAGGTAATTTATTAGGCGGACGAATTAATTCGTTCCTCTTTCCTAAGGAATCGAGTGATTATTTTTACACGACCGACGCGCGTTCTTCTTTCGAAAACAATTTCCTCCATTTTCTATGCATCTGCTTCGTCTTATAAGTAATGCATAGATCTTTATGGAAAAGAAAAGTGTTCTACGTGGGTTGTAAGCTGCAGAATTTACATGGAAAAGTATTTCTACTTTTAATAATTTGAATAAGTCAGGAATAATAATTTTTAATTTTCGTCTTGGATCGGTTGTCCTTTAAAATATTTGGCGCGGATAGTCGAACGGCTAGTACGAAGGAGATGGAAACACAAACTGCGTTTGCCGCATAAATTCTTCTTTGTATTGGGCCACGAAGGTGCGCGCAGGGTTTCATGAATACGGAACGATGGAATTGTAGCGTTTTGCTGCACGCCGAAGACAATCTCGGCGCCGCTTGCAGCAATGCGGCAATTCCTTATGAAAATATCAAGAGATAGGATGGCAACGAGTCGCGAAGTGTCAAAGAGATTACAGAATGGAGAGATTGGTTTTCTTTTGGATTTCGTCGAAATCTAGGGGTGGAGGGACGACATTACCATAGCAGTTTATCGTAATCGTTCTTTCAAGTGAAATCTCATACTCAACTGTGCAAAGAGAAGCAAAAAATATATTTATAATAAGGTGAATCTTCTCGATTGGAATGAAACAAGAATCAACGCAATCCGACGAATGGTCTTCGAGATAAAAATTCATAAGTGCGGTCTGCTTCGTTAGACAAAAATAATTCGACAAAATTGATCGAGTTAAGCGAGATGATTTGCGGTTGTTGCAAAAATTTGAACCGAGAACGCCGATTTTACGCACAATGGGAGACGGTGAATTTTCAACGGAGGCGTGGGCGGCGCGAGAGCAACAATCACGGCACAGATCCAGGACAGTTCGACGTTGGTGCGACGCAGGTGCGAGCCTAGGTATCGCGTTCTCGGAGCCAGCTGCGTTTTCTCTCTTTGCCCCTTTCCGTGGCGCATCCATTCATCGGTCGGCGGGCAAGACGCTCCATTCACCTACACGAAATGAATGAGTGTGGCGTGCGCGAGCGCGCGCGCGTGCCCGTTTTCCTCTCGGTGCGAGGTCTTTACATACGCCGACACGCGTATCCCGTGATTCAGCCGGACTGGCGCGTTTTCCTTCGGCGTACCTTCACTTTTCAGGCTTCTGGCCTTTGAAGTCGTTCGTCTCGCGTCCCGCGCGCCATTGAAACCCGGTGAATATGGACGACGATACGGGAGAACCGGGGTCTCCAGACGGCACGGGATAAGATAGGACGAAAATAGGCGGAATACCGCTGTCTGACCCGTGAAAATACCCAGAATGCCACTGTCTGATTGGTGTCAGACGTCCCATTGACGCTGGCTCGAATGGAGCAACGTTGCTCAACGCTGATTTGAAAACTTGATCCATAGTTCTCTCTAGGCGGGGCGTTTCATGCGGTTTTTCTGTTCGCCTGTGGCATGTGTCGAGCGTGGTGTTATATGCTGCTTTTGAATGAATCATGTTGTCACCGAGGCTGATCGTTCCGCGTTATCGTTCATTCTGGAATGATGGCTCCGTTGGAATGTATTGCTGATTTATTGCCGGTGTATCGTGACGATTGAAATTCTTGCCGAGTGGGATTATATGTGGGTGGTTGAACTCTCGTGACCTTTGGAGTCGTGAACCTTTTGCGTTCACGAGTTTATTGGTTTCTGACCTTTTGCATTTTTAATGGTTTTTAATATTGTGGATCGTGGAACTATCGGAATCTGCGGTATTGCGCTCCTTTCATGTCGTAGAATCCTTAGAATTGTAAATTGCGTTTCTCATTTTTCAGATGCTCTTTACCTCTCTTTGCGTTTCAGATTCTTTCGCTTTTCTATTTTGCATTTCTCAAATCATTGTATGGATGATCAATATTAACTTATAAGTACTTATTGTTGTAGAATCAGTTAATGCGTGGATCCTTTAAATTCATATGACCCATTGTGATCCTTTACAGTGCCAGGAGCCTTGGAATACTGGCCCTTTGTGTTTGCAATGATATTCCCTGGAATGGTAGTTCCAGAATATAATTCTCTGTGCGACTTTGGAGAAGTGATAGTTGCGCTTGTATCCCAATGACCTTGAGACGGTGTCTCACCCTAGAGGACCTAGATGGTCCTTTAAGTGTCCTTTATGTACCTACACTCCACTGACCATAATTAAGCACAAACCATGAATGTAGTAGAACAACTAGAAACTAATTCTTGAGAAAAATCCGCGGTCACCCATCTTGATCAGTACCACGAGGTCCACCGTTTAACTTGAAATACCAGATAGCTAGCCACATTCCGAGGTACCCACGACTGCGACTAATTACACTAAAGCAACTATTGGAACACCTGGAGCAAATCTTGCTCTACAGAAAGTATCATAGAAAATGCTGACCCTTGCACGCAAGCAGGCAGAAAGATAGAAAATATATTAAGTGACGATAAATAACTTTTTAAAAATGCTTCACATTTTCTGAATGTTCAGGAGTCCCTTTTTTTCCCCAAACAAGTGCAAACAATATTTTTTTGTGTCCACAAAAATTGAACTCAATTAATTAAAACATTCTCTCGAAACTCCGAACGAAATAAAATAGTTTCCCAGCCAAAAATTGCTGGGTACATGCCGTCCTGGACCGGTTCAGCTAACAGCGAGCGAAAATCACAGCCGCGCCGTTGCCCCGTAGCTCGACAAACGAAAGAAACTCGGCTCCGCGAATTTGTTTAAACAGTGTCTGGAGGCTGTGCCCGAGGTCCCTGTGCGCGTTTCCCGCGTAATAAAACTTTCGTCCCGTTCTCCGCAGAGCAAACCGGAAGTTTGCCGCAGAGGAACGGCCGTCCGACGTCGTCCGCGAGAAACTTTAAAGTCCTGCTGCGTTCAGCGGTTGCATTCACAGAGAGAAATCTCTCTTTCTCTCTCTCCTGCGCTTTTTCTCTCTCCGGTCGTGTAATCTCGCAAATGGACGGGTTACAACAAATTTTCCAAGGGAATGTTTAAAGCCGCCGGTGCAACAGGGAAAATCGATGCGGTTGCCGCATTCCTGCGATTTGCATCGGGGCCGCGGAAGACACCTTCGTTTCAATGGACGATGAATCATCGCGGCAACGTGCATCCGAGACGATTATATTCATGAGTCGACGGCGCAACCGGGCAATCAGGTTGTATCGGCCGCCACGGGAATTACAAATTTCGCGGGACGGCAGCGCCGGGATCGATTAACAAGCGTATCGTGCGCCCGGATTTTATTTGGGTCGCGTGCGACGATCACTCTCGATCAGGCGAACCGAGGAAATAATGATTTTATAGTCGGCTGCCGGCACTGCGGTTCTCCGTGCGATTTTCACACTCGCGATCGGATGTTCCGCCGTTTTATGGATTCTTTTTTATTGGGACCGCGTTTCAACGGATCCTCCATTATTTCGCGCACAAAATTCAACTATTCTGTGTCCTTAGCAACGTAGATGATTTCTACTATACAGCATTTTATATATCAAGACTGAATTTATGAATATACACTTCACTGAATATTACACCAAGTCCTCGCGACATTGAACAGTTTTAACAGTGAATCTTTATACATAATTGAATTGAACTGAATTTATTCGCGTAAAGAAACTTACGTGAACGCGAGAACGGCACATTGAAACCAGTTGTACAATGTAAATAACGCAACTTAAAATGTTTTAAAATTCCTTTCATTTTTCTACTGTTTCAAATTTTACTCATTTTTACCATAAATGTATGAAATCCACAGTCTGTTAATTACTCGTGGAAATGTGTTCTGCTTCGAAGGAGAATTTTGGAAATCGTGTGGTCTCGCACGGAAGACTCCGTTGAAGTTTTGAATCGCGATCGTGGGCGATAACGAGCCAGTTGCATCGAAGGTTTATCGATGAATCGGATGAATGCGCGACCGGCTAGACGCTGCCATTCATAAATTCCGCGCGTTATTAGAAGCGCGGGCTCTTTGAAACGGATGAAAAGGACGAGAGGCGCGGAGGCTCCAGCCGCTCGGAATTGCGTGCGGATGATTTCATCCGTTTTACGCGAGTTTGCATACGTCCAAGGCCGACAGGAATATCCGCCAAGCCTCCGGAGCGGGTTGCGTCTGGCCAGCGCGTCGACATTCGCGCGAGTTTATTGCGACGGAAAGAATCGCGAATCGTTTTTCGTCGCTCAGCTCGGTCCGTCGATCGTTTCGTTGTACACATTATTTTCTTCCAATCTCTGCGCGCTTTTTACCAACAACAATTTCCCTAACGATTGCCTTTTAGCACGTAAAGAAATAAATTGACCTGAATTACCTATGCTACGTAATGGCCTCCTTCATTTTCTCCTTTATTAGCGATCCGACGTGCGAATTGAAAGTTTACAAGACTTCGGTAAAAATATTACTAGATTTATGCGAGGCGTAATTCATCGATAAAAATCATTCTAACGATCACGAAATCGTTTTCCCCACAATTTTTATCCTCGACGCGATCAGCCTCCTTTGCATTCAGACCTCGAACGTGCAGGGAACAGTCGATTTATTTCGTTTTATATTCAAATTTCCGTGACGCGTTCGAATTCTTAAAATACTGGGAAACGTGTGCGCTGACGAAGATTAATACCCGTTCCTTATATCTTCCGAAAGGAAATTTTCCCTCGCGAGTGATCCACTGTAAAAATGACCAGTGAACATTTACATGAACATTCGCGGTCCAAGAATAATTTTTATGGCAGCCTCGCACGTAACTTTTCATGCCCAAGGTGAGCTAAACGTGACATCGTGGAAATTGCTGTTGCGATTGAAGTTGCGTTGCTGGATGCGCGAGTTTCTAATGCCAGTCGATAAATCAGTCCGTAAATTCTCCAACACTTGAAGAACGATCGTCGGCGTTCGCGGAATTTCGTTCGGCAACTGGGATTCCGTTGATGCCAGCGAACTATAGTGAGCCGGACAGCTCGAAGAAGTGCGACCGCTATTCGAGATTTTATCGTGTACTCGAAAATTGCCTGCAATGAATTTTAAAAAGTCACTCGACCGTCACGAATCAGATGCAGCGTGACAAATTATTAATCTTCAAGTGCATTTTTGACTTTTGGAAAGGCGTAAGTGCGACGCGAGACAAGAGTTGCCTGAGAACAATTTAATAAATTCGAACCTGCGGGGGCGTGCTGTAAGTAACGAGAAGCGAGAGTTGCGTGATTAAATTACCCCCTGACCCCCTCACCTGTAGCAAACCCGTACAAACGGAACGATTACCCCGTCCCACGGTTAATTGCATTTACTCTGTAATGCAGTTCTACAGAAGGAGAGAGGATCGTGGAGATGGGAGCCCCTCCCCCCGGGAGGGGGGAGGTTCGCAGCTTTAAAAAGAAATTCCACGGCGCGGAGATTGCCGCGAATGTATAACAGACCAACCCGTGGAAGCTCATAATGCCACCAGGCTCCTAAGAAGCTTACCACTTGCGCTTCTGCTTGTCCTATCGACGGTTTCCCTCGCAAAGAGACTTTTCACGCGGGACTAGCCAACAAAGATCACCCACTTCAAGTTAATTGCCTCGGGGAAGCACAATTCTTTTGGAATTCGGAGTCGTCCGAGCATGTTTTCACAACGTTCTCTACGATTCTTCATGTTTAGCAAATTCATCGAATCAGAACATAGGCCATCTTCGGGAATTTATTGCAGAAAAACTAGACAGCGTAAAGCTACAATATTAGGGTGACCCATAAGTAACCAATTATTCTGAAATCTAAAACAAACTTTGTAGTAAATTGAAGATTTTATTTCTTAATTTATTATATAATCTCCATCATTATCAAGGACAGTTTGCCACCTTTCCTGCAAATTTTCAATCCCCTTATAGAAATCCAGGGTTCGTGAAGCAAAATATGACTCAAGGTGTCTCCTCACATCTTCTACAGAAGTGAATGTTTTATTTCTTAAATAATGCTCCAGAGATCTGAAAAGATCAGAGGGAGCAATATCCGGTGAGTACGAGGATTCGGTAAAACTTCTCGTTGCAATTGTTTGATTTTTTCCTGAGTGAATTTCTGAGAAGAAAACAAATTCTTTGCAAATAATTGATTACTTATGGGTACCCCTAATACTTTGTGCAACTTGTTCGGGCATGATTCAGTATTGTAGATAAATTTTTGTATCACACTATGTTCACCGGTACTCATAGTAAATTCTCAAAGTAATCATATGGTCATCTGTAATCTTAATTTTTTAGCGATCCATTTCATCTTGACGGGAACACTTCTATGTGCTTTAGCCGCAGTTTGTATGAGTATTAATTGAAAAATCCACAGTGTCAATTTTCTTTTCTTGGTTTGCGTGCCAGGAATTTCGTTAGAAAGATTATAGTCGCCGATTCGATCGAAACAACAATCGTTCGGATCGTGTGGTACGGAAGCCGATGGATCGTCGTCTCTCGAGGGCCCAGAGCAATCGATCATCGACCGGCAACGAACTGGGTTAATAATGGTGTGCGAGAAGGAGGGAGCACGCGCGTACTCGGTTGCGTAAAGGCAAACCATTAGCAAATTGAACGCGATATGCAATTACACCGGTCGCTAGTGCGGCCGGTCAGCCTGCCGGCATGGCATCAAGTTTTCACGGCTGTTTGCACTCGCCGACGACGAACAGTAGAACGAACGGACGTGTTCCGGTGAGTGGACAAAATTCGTATTAACAATCTGATGCGTGTACACCCCCTGGTGCATCTTCTCAGAAGATTAGATTCGAAATTATTAAAAACAATCACAGTATTTCTGACAACTTTTTTCTTTAGAAACGGGTGCATCGAAATGTTTAACTGTGCAAGTTCAATATTTTCTTGTAATTAACTTCTATTTATCACGGAGAGAAGAGTAGTACAATGCAAACAGTACATTGGAAATTTAATCGATATCTACAGTGAAAGAATA
Organism: Halictus quadricinctus; assembly: GCA_028454245.1. Lineage (NCBI taxonomy): Eukaryota > Metazoa > Arthropoda > Insecta > Hymenoptera > Halictidae > Halictus > Halictus quadricinctus. Next base: position 7,659 of record JAQQRP010000205.1, read on the forward strand.
TATAAAATTGATAAGATAAAAGTGGGCATTGTTATTTAATTTTTAAACATGTGCATCCTGTTTCATTTTTAACTTCGCCTCTCACTGTGTCGAGGAAAGGAATTTTCAACATATAATATAAAATACGCTGTGATATCGTCTACCGCTTGTGAATAATTCATAAGGTTGGAATCATAATATGTTGGGAAACATTTCTTTGGAATCAGTATGGAATGATCTACCAGTTTTTTTTTCTTGCCCACCTAGAATTCCCGTTTGTTCAAGCGACGTCCGTCTCCGATACGAATCCGCCGCGCGATACACGTGAAAGCTCACTGGTGCCGCGTTATCGACCTGCGCCCAGCGTATTTAATTACGTGGGCGTTGTTCTTCGCAATCGGCGCCGATACCGAGTCCTCGGTAGCATGCGGATCGACAGCGGAAACGCGCAGTCAAAAATCGTGACACTCCCCGGTCGCTCGTCATTGTTTACTCCTGTTGAAACAGACCGGCCAGTCGAAAATCCCAACATTTTCCCAAAGCGTCATCTTTCCCGGACAAAATGCTCTTCCACTGATACCGATGTTCACATAATTTGACAGTGAAAGAGCTCAGTGAAAAATCAGGCACTCGTCATTGTCTCGGACAGGAAATCGGAGTTAAAATTTTTCAAAACGTCGTCATCCTTTTCTAATAAAAAGCTTCTGGGTTAATATCGAATTTCACAAATCCAATCTCAGTTGAACGAAAATTACGTTTTGGTAATCGTTTATGCAATTCCATCGATCTCCTAATAATACTTTAATCTAATTTTCGTGCGAAAGTAATAATCCAGAAGGAAGTGTGTTGTTTATTTTATTTTCTCAAAATTAATTTACAAGAAGAAGTCTGTTTTAATTATGGGAATCGTGGAAACATTTTGTACAGAAACTTCGAATTGGTAGTTCGACTAGAGGTGCATTTGCTGGCACTCTGCAATTGGAGACCGGTACCTAGGGACAAGTAGATAGGGATGGTCACTGTCAGACGCTGGCAGCAGGAAAATATTTAGGGGATCGTAACGATCGAGTGTCGTTGAATTACAAAGTAGTTAGGAACGGTTGTCGCGGGACCCCGCCGATCCCCTGGGAATATTCATCGAAGGAACTGGAAACCGATATCGGTGTTATTTCGAGTATCGTTCACCTGTTAGGGTAGCCGGTCGCTGTGAAGACGGTGTAGAACATTCATCAGCTTTTCGCGCCGATTCCGGTCGAACTGCGATCGACGTTCGACCTCCTGTAAAAACTTGAATGTACAACAGGATGTTCCGCTATTCATGATACGATCGGGAACCGTGTAGATTCCACGTGAAAAAATATGCGTGAAAAAACATAGAACGAAATTTTATCCAGAATTCTCGTGGAAAAATCAGTTTGGAAAATCTGTCTAGCGTGTTTAACGTCGAATAGGTTAACCTGTCTATTCGTGGCTGATCGTGCACTTCTCTTGCGCGCTCGTGTTCGGCGAACGTACAAAGCCGATTTGAGCGGGAACAAAACCTCGTGTAAAAAAAATGTTATTCCACATTTGCGGTTTGTTTCGCCTAGAAGCATTTTCCAGCTGGAACCAGGATTCGAAATTCTGAGAGCTATGTGGGTGCCAATCGAGCGTTTTTACATTGGTGATAAAATTCTCGCTGTGATATTTTACAAATAATAGTGGAAAAAGAAATTACCTGCAATTTTTTTATCTTTTTCGTCGATGTTTTGCTCCGGTTTGGCCAGTTTCAAAAATTTAAACGACTTTCGTACTGTTGTCATAACTACTGTCCTACTATTTTAGATTATTTTAGACCTTTCGGTTTAGTGCACTGCAGCTAAAAACTGTTTGGGCTAAAAATTTTTATATTTTCTTTGCAGAATCACTGTAGTCCACAAAATTGAACATTTCTATGTACAATAATAAAAAAACATATCGACGGAAGAAACCAAAATTTATTCGAAACTATAAATTTATTCCGGCAAATCTTTGCCAGTTGCAGAATGCTAAAAAAATTTGAAAATCAAACGCGTTCTCGCGGCGTCGCGTAGTTCAGTGTAGGGGTTAGGCGATTTCGACAGAATGGCGTAAATCGAGGACCGGTGCTCGGAATTGGAATGAACGGCGCGGTTCGATTTCATCCAGCGAAGTGCAGTAATCAATTCGTTAAACAAGTAGGCGGAGGTTCATTTTTCATTCGAATCGAGCCGTCGATGTAGAGAGGAACAGAGATAGAGAGAAAGAGAGAGTGAGAGAGAAAGGAGGAAAGGGAAATAGAGTGAGATAGAGAGAAAACAATGGCTGCCACTTTCCCGACACGGGACGGTACGTTAACGAAACAGCGAAATTTCCCGGTCGACGATTCCGTATTAATGCACAAGCCATATGCAATTTGGCATATTATTCGGCCTATTAGCCGCGATACTGCGCGTTCCGGTCGTTCCGATCGTATCAATGACAAATTAGTTCTGCGCGAGCGAGAAAGAACAGCCGTCCCGGAAAATCGGCGGTGAACGATCGCGAAATAATCGCGATAATTCTTCCGTGCGCGATTCGGAAGCGATAACGGGCCAACGTGTTTCGCTGTGCAATGTCATTTCCTTCTTTTTTTTTGTCCGGAATAATAGCCTGGGTAAACTCGCGGAAAAATCTGCGGCCGTCACGCGGACCAAGAAAACGCGCGGAAAAGGTGGCCCAAAGGGAAATCCGACTACGCGGGCATTGTTCTTTTTCCGCCACCGCGTTGGATCTACGCCCGTAGAACCGTTTAATTAGAAGTCACTGTTCCCGATGTTCCGCGAAACTGTGTTTCAACTGTTTTTATACCACGGCCCCGGCGAAATTACGCGAGCAGATGGAGTCCGCGTGGAAAACTAATAATTTGCGTTATGGGATTAATTACCGTCCGACTGCGGATCAAATGTTTTTCTGTTCCGAACTTCCCCGTTCTGATTAAAAAATAGCTCCGCCCGTAGCTGGAACGCGAAAAAATTTCCCATCTGTTTTTCCATTCTGCCCGAGCGCTGCGCCGGTCGCGTACACTACCGGTCGAAAGTTCCGGATTGTTTGCCAATTTCCCCCGTGACTGTACCGTGCTGGGAAAATTCGAAACCGATTTCCAGCAAATACAGTTCGGTTTTCTTTCGTTGTGGGGTGATCAAAGATTGTTGTTGTAGGGATCTTGGGGAAGAGAAACAAAACTAAGTCGCTACGGTTAGGACAAATTTCGACTTTAGCTCACCAGCTTCCGAGCCCTCTTGATTGCGAGGGGCCAACTCGTTAACTGGTACACCTAATTCCGAAAATCGGCGGCCCATTAGGCGATGGTCAGGGGCACGAGGGGGGCAGTGATCACGAGAAAATAGAAAAAAAGGAAGGAGAAACTATTGGACGGGCAATTTGCAGCCGGACGATGGAAGTCCGTCGATATATCATAAGGAACGAGGCCGTGGAGCGGCGCATTTACTTTGCCAGGTAATTCCGCGAAGGGTGGATAACGTACGAAGGGTTGCTCAAGGGGATCGGCCCATAAATTCTCGCAGCCGGTTCGGTGGCCGCGGTAATTGCTCGTTTCCCTGGTTATTCCCGGGGCACCGTGGCGCGTAGACGTCGTCACTGACCCATTGTGGTCAACCCCGGGGTTCGCGTATAGATTCCGACTGCATTGTGGGCAATATGCCGCGGGTAATACGCCGACTTGCATGCTGCCCACTCTCTCCACCTCCCTTGCATGTTCATTCTCTCTCTCTCTCTCTCTCTCTGCCTTTCTCCCTATGGTTCTCCGTTCGTTTGTCTATTAACACATAGTTCCGCTCGCGGGCTTCGCTGCAAAATTCAAGCGAACCTCGAGGAACTACGCAACGGCAACGTTTCTTTCGAGCCGACAATGGCCGAGCTTGCTACTACCTTGCTTACCAACCCCTGTCCACCCCCGCAGGGGGTGTGTCTTGTTGACACGACCCAGAAACGCACCAAACAGTGTAACGTTCTTTTCCGCGTTTTCGTTGAACACTGCCAAATTGAGTTCGACGCACATTTTGTAAATTTTTTAGCCGACGCGTGTCCCTAAGAGTGCCGTTACGCCGGAAAATAAATTGCGACATTTTTCGCGAGAACGAGTCTCGCGACATGTGTAAACGCCTCGGGGCGACCAGCAAGTTGAACTCGCTTGTGACAGCCGCTCTCGCGGTGCGTGTAGACCGAACGAACGCGAATGCTCGTTCAACCCCCGCCTCGACAAACTCGTTCTCGTTTAACGCTAGGTCTACGGAGCGCTAAAAATTACTATTCCACATTATTTTGTAAAAATAAGAAGAATTTATCTGTCGAAATTTTTAGCTACTTCTTTTTATTAAAAGGACTTATGACCTTCAATGATAACTCGCTGAATTCGTCTCAACACTGGCTATCACATCGTGATAAAAAAAACTTAGCATTCCATTTAAAAAAATAGAGTTCACCTTGAAATCTCCTCTATGCCTCCACCCACGCAGAAAATGTTTGTGTCACAATATGTCCCCCTCTATATAACATTTTTTCGTATTATTACAAATAACGACAATATTCAAACTGGACATGGTTATTGCCCCACCCAAAGAAATAAATTTGTTGAATAATTTGTCATCGATGTGACTTTACAATCTCGGTAATTGCAAATTGAAAATATTAGAACCCGTCGATTTTTCAGGTCCCGTAAATCTGGTGTTAAAAGGTTCAGTATTCCATTCAGTGTTTAATGAACGTGCCGTATCGCCGTATGTGAGAATTATATGTTGAGTATTCGGTGAACGTATCGTTTGTTTATATTTATAAAATTTAGCAAGCATTTTTCAGAGAGGTGAAATCAAATCATTTGATCGGCAGTGGTATGTTTAGACGGTGGTAATTTTCTTGGTAGATTCCCCAAAGACGCTAGTTGCGGTCGAACCCAATCAACACTGTTGCGTGCTCCAGGGAAATCACTTTCATCGTTTGTTTAGAAGCGAAAACAAATGTATAAAATGTCGCTGCGAGCGATACAGGTGGCGGTGTTGGCGTAATGTTATAGCAATTTCGATCAGGTGTATCGCGGCCACTTTTGGAGCCTCCAGAGAGATAACCACCCTGTATTGCATTGTTTCCTGTCCCAGACATTGTCATTTATCGGCAGATCTCATAAAATGTTTGGATCAATGTGCCCCCCTAAGTATTTTCTCAGTCCTTATAATTTTTAAATAAATTTTATACGATTCTCTTTGGTAAATGAGAATGCAAGTCCAGACTGACAGATTTTCTAATTACGTTTTTAGTTTTGTAATATTCTTACAGGAGTGATCAAAATGTAATAATTATTAGGTTGGCAAGAAAGTAATTTCGGTTTTCACTAATAGTTATATGCTATAACTGCATCTTTTAGGTTACTTTTGAAGCAAATTACACGTAATTTTGATTAAAATTGTT
>JAQQRP010000206.1:0-13081 GCA_028454245.1 Halictus quadricinctus
GGTTATATCACGCCATTAACCGCGCGGAAAATTCTCTGTTTTAATTTGAAGTTGCGTACAGAAATACAATTTCCAATTTACCTTTGAGAAAGACAATTGCAGTTGAAGTGGTCGACGCTGTCGAATAGAAAATGATTTTTCAGCGCGATACCGTTAAATTGTACGTGACATAAACTGCAATTACCGAACATATTGTAAGTTTCAATTGCTCGTGTTTTAGAGAATTAATTAATTCGCAAGAGGCGACAAATTGTAACAATAGTTTTGAGTTGGGATGTGCGAGAACCCGAAATATCGGGTCGGGTCGGGAACACGAAAGTTTTTCGGGTTCGGGACGGGTATTCTAGGGAATATAGGGATTCAAAATAAAGGGAAATCAAAATTTTCGGGAGGCCCGATTCTTTTGGGAATCCCGAAATTTTCGGATACCCGGATTTCAGATTCGATTGGTACAGAACTAAAGGTAAAACAAATTCTTTCCAAAAAAATAGATTACTTATGGGTACCCTTAATATTTCGCTGGGCCACGTGTGGCATACGTGAAAATTTCCCGTCGCGAAAGGATCAACGCCTTCGATGATCGATAAGCTACCCGAGTTCGCAACGATAAATATTAGATCAATACTCGGTAGTTTCGCGATAGGCTGCGCCCGATTTCCGGATTCATAAGTGCATCGACTTCCAGTCGGAGGGTTGTCTCGCGATATATTTCTCTGGGGGTGGGGGGATGCGGGAGGGCGAGAACAGGAACGATCGACGCCTCTTCCAATTCCTTGGGCTGTTACTCTTCCGCGGCGACAAGCCTCGGCGAACCTATCGCGGAATTCCCGTAGATAAATCAGGCCGCGACCGGAAGCTGCGGAGTCGTGGGGAAACCGTCTGCGGGCGCGCACCGGGTGTATCTCGTTCGACGACAGCGGAAATAAAAAATCGCCGGAAACCTCTAGGGAGGGGGGGGGGGGTGTGTGTCGTGACCGCGGATACATTAAAGCCGCAGCCGAGTCGAAGGGGTTGTCATCGGTGGTGCTCGGAGGCAAGGGTGCGGCATGGAGGGGCGCGTGACAACTCGTTTGTTTTTACTTACCGGCTCGCGACCCCGGCAGCTGCTTGATCGCAATTTAATTGCGACTTTGACGCGTCCCGCCGCCGCTGTGCCGTCGGCGAAATTAAATCGAAACTCGTCGAGGGGTCGTCAACCCCGCGACCCCGCCGTTAATTCAGATGTTTACTGACGAGTTCGAGCGTCGTCATCGGGACGGCCTCGTTCGCGAAACAAAATATTTCGCGCGCGCATTAGACGGCCGCCGTTCGGCCACGTCAGACGTGGCCGTGTAACAGGTGGTTTCTCGCTCAATGAAATAAAATTAATTTTTGGTGCCGCCCCCCGCCCCCGCCGCCGCCGCCACCGCCACTGCCGAAGGTTGCCCGGGAATAGCGCAGTTCGTCACTGTCGCCGGTAATGGAATTACGAGCGCGGAATGCTGCCGCCCATCGACGAAACTCGATTTCGTTCTGCGGGGGTGGGGTAGGGAGGGGGTGTCGAGAAGCCCACTCCGGTGGGGGTCGATGGAATTAGTTTTCCACAATACGATAAATTGCAATAAAAGATTGATGATCGGCCGCGGAAAAAGCGTCGCCGGAAAGATATTGAGATCGATAGCCTGGCCGAACGGGTGGGTTCGTGCGACGCGGAGTGGCGGGACAAGTCGGGCCTGCTCCGTCCCGCCGGAAGGGGATCATTTTCCTCGGTGTGTTTCTTCTACGTAATTTTCGCGCGACAAACACCTCGGCTATTTGAACGTTTAATGACTGTTTCCGTGCGGCGCGTTTTCTTGTCCCGAGGTACTTACCTTGTCAATTAACTAAGGCACAATTTGACGTCTGTAATAACGGGCCGACCAGCAGGAAAGGGATCGTGGGAGCGTGGATGGGGGCTTGACCATACAGGGCTTTTATAGAAAATGTACCCTAGCAATACCTATAATCATCATGCGGGTCGTGAGAATCAATAACAGTCGACGAAAATTCGTACGTAAGGGTGCGTGTCCATTTCAGGGTAAAACTGTCGAGGGTCACTCTCCAGAGTGAAATTCGTCAGCGTTTTATTTTCCACGAAAGGAATGGCACTCTCCTATAGCAATCTCAGTAGTGTGTACTGTTCGTGCCTCGAAAGAAATCTCGCGGGACTGCACAGGGCCAAAGGGACCGCTCTACCTAACCCCATTATGCTTCTATAGTCCCAATATTCAGGCTCTGACGTCACACGCTGCATAGTATCTGCAATCGTTGTAGCCAATAGTGAAGCTAGAGGCGTGCCCCTTCCACTCTGACCAATCAGCTCAGCATTCCTTTCACGAGGCTTCTTGTGAGTCACGCACAGTACACTGACACGCACCCTAACCGTGTCTAATCTTATTTTCGAATTCTATTAATTACGGTTATATTTTCAATAAGTTAGACAAATTCACGATCCCGAGAAACGTGAGAACACGAGTCTAACGTGATAATAAATTAACCAGTGCACGCGTAGCGCACAGAAAACAATGAGACGATTACGACGTAGCGTTTCATGTACAGACAACCATGGCAACGTTTACCACGCGTCATGACGAACGCAGATCATGATGATAACGTGATGATGACGCTTCGTGCACGGTCGTTCATTGATTTACATTGTACGGTACACTGAAGTGTACAGCGAGTGATATACCGTTGTGTACGCTCCTCGAGGGCAATAGATCGCAGACAGAAGGCTTTATCTACCGAACCTCGTAATTCGCGTCTACATCTTCAAGTATCCGAATAATTAATTAAACCGTTTAATGCAAATATTCTGTACGCCAATCTTTTTCCTGTTTAATCCTTCGTATGCTGAGCCGGAGTCATTCGTGACCCGTCGTGGTAGCGGTGGAGATAACCTTGAGCGACCTTCAGCGTGTACAATTTTAATCTGTTATAAGACGACGCTTTCTATTTCGAAATAAGAAAATCGTTGTAGTATGTCACTTTATAGTTTGCTGCTACACTCGAGGCTCTCGCTCATTCTCAGTCGAGCCGCGTAGGCACTCTCATCCGAAATACGACGAAAACCGATCCCGAGCCAGCGTCTTATATCGGATTTAATTATACAGAATGGTTCACGAGAAACGGGCCACCTAAATGGTTCTGTTAGGCTCGGAGATAGAAGAAAATATTAGAGAGAAAAGTTGCACTGTTAAAGTGGGCAAATATGGTGATATAAGCAAAACTTTCTGATTGTAGTCGTTTTCAAGGTCTTTTGAAGGTCATCGATGATTTTTAAACAGGACATTATATTTTACACTTCACAGGGTTGTAGCTGAAATGACCCGAAATGACTGCGACAAGTTGAACACCAGCGTCCATAGAGTGTAAATGTATGGTGGTGTAAATATATCGTTCCATTTAACAAAACTTCGACGACCTTGAAATCTCAAAAAATATAACCTTGAACAAATTTCTCTGACATTTTTTTCTATCATAAAAAACAAGCGAGATATTTTAGATGCTCGAGGTAGGTGAAACAACCTGTATTAGATTGCAATAAAATTCTAATATTAATACAAATTCATGAGAGTAGGACCGATTAGATAACCGATTTATCGCAAGCAGTGTCCATTAAAGAACGAAAAGAATGGCCAATCGGTCAGCTGCGAAACCTCGCGGAGATGTTTCGTCGCGTCTCCTCTCCGCACGCAACCACTCCGTTGGATTTGCATAAATTGGAGGAAATTCAGGGAAGCTCTCTGGCGCCGCTTCGGAACGAGATGCAAATACCCTGGCCGGGCACGAACTTATAAATCGGGATCCCCTGCATCCTCCGCGGAGCGAGGTAAAAGTCATTGAACGTCGGTGGCCGCGCTCCCGGGGTGACTCGATTCCGTTTCGAAGAGGAAAACTTTCCTACGGATGGTTTGATTTCCTCGAAATGCAATCGTCGCCCGGCGGGTTCGCGAGGCAACGAGTCACCCAGAAACCCACTAGCGCGGCCGCTGTCTCCGGGTGCTCGTAGATTCGCGATAAGGTAGAGTCACTACATTACCGTCAAAAAATGGTTTTACGTGCCTCAAGTTTCCGTTCTTATATAAGAATATTTTGTCGCTGGTAAAGGGCTCATTCGAAAGAGGAAGGTTCAATCTAGCGCGCGCTGGTCAGGAGCTGCCGAGATTATGCAGATATTTGGTAATATAAGCGTTTGAAGTAGGCCAAAAATTGAGCCCAGATTCTGTAGATTCGCGATAAGGTAGAGCGACCACATTACCGACAAAAATCGGCAAAAAATGGAGGATGTTATTAATTAGGCGATCGGTCGGTGGGTTCGATTTGTATCCCGAGGGATCCTCGAGCCTTTTATCGTTTCGGACATTCGTTCGTTAACTGTTATTAGAACCTCGGCGAAAATAAAATATGAAAGATTGACTATAACTGTCGGGGAAATAATGTTAACATAAACATTATTGCGGAACACGCGCGGAGCTCATTTCCGTGTTCGGTTTGAACGCTCGAATAATTAAATCTTATCAAAATTAAACTGCAAACACAAAAGCGTCAGAATTTTCCGACACACCGAGCAATATACGTTGTCAGACGGAAGTTTCGTGCGGCCTTTGTCCGGTAAATGAAAATGCTCAGAGTGCAGAAACTTATTTCATTAAAACGATTGAATATCGAAAAAGAAATCCGTTCGACCCGCTGCAAAAGCTAATTTTATCGTAAATATTTTGTAAAAACAAACTCGGTCAAAGACAGAATGCTTTCATTTTTCCGGCAACATAAAGGCAATAAATATGTGCGGTATAAGTTACGTATCGATGAAACAACAATTTCATCAACTTCTACTCACGAAATGCCGCGCGGCTTCAGCAGAAACTTCTGCTACGAAAAAAAACGACGGTAATAAAGTGTACAGTCTTTTCTCGATATATGTCGTGAATACCTGGCAGATAAAAGTCGCAGAACTATCCCCACTACCGACCTTGGACGCCGAGGAGTGTAAACACAATACGCGTCGGGTACGACGTTTAGAGAGGATCAGAGAATACTATCTCCTGGACGATATATGTCGCTGGCAAGACCTGTGTTGTTGACATATATCGAGAAGACACTGTATGTAACAAAAGGCAACCTCTCGGAGAATAAAATTAACGTTAACTAATTTAGTGTCTCGTTCCTCTGTTGCGGTCACAGTAAATGCGTCGTTTAATAAATTGTTTACACTAATAACATTAGTGAGTCTAAAACTGAACAGTGTGAAATCGCTCTCGCGTATTGTCAAATGTTTACAGGCTTTTTATATTTGCATCCAGTTCGCGAGAATAATACGCGTTCCCTGTAACCATTGGCTGGTATCATCATTCGTTTTAATACCTCATCTTGGTGTTCATTAATCTCCGTTGATGCGAGCGCATGTGCAGCTGTGTTTTCGCGGGTTATTGTATAGTCGAATAAAATCTGTTTCCCGAGAACGAGGAACCTTTCGATGGGTTAGGTTGGGAAAAAATGGTATCCTACTCTGGCGAACATGTTGCTCGCTGACACTGGCGGCGTTCCGACGGGCGAAACAATTAAATGTAATCGATTAATTTAGGAATACCGAATATTCTCGCGGCTCCGCGTTATATTACCATTACCGGGTATGTTCGCGGCGCACGGCCATCCCACGGCCGCGTGCTCGTCCATCACTTTGCCTGGCCGCAAATTAATTATCTCGTAAGCATTATTTTAATTAACGTGGCCAGCGAAAGCTCGTCGCGGCTTTTTCTGACCGCGCTCGCTCACCGACCGCGTTTTTCTTCTCCGTCCATTTTCCTCGCTCTCGTTTCGCCCGTCGAATGTTTTCACCGGTGGTGTTGTTGTTGTTTTTTCTTTTGTCTTCCCCCACCGTTTCGGTAAGCCGTAAATAGAAACAAATGGACGGCGTGAACGTTCTCGATCGCGAAACCGTGATCGATGACGTCTCTCGGCCCGTTTGCTCGTTACTTCGCTCCCCCTTTTCGTGCTCGCCCTTATTTCCACGGGCCAGCAAGACAGTAATAATTAAATGAAATCAAAAGAAACGATCGCTATAACGCGCGCGACGCGCCTCCCGCCATTTTCATCCCGTTCCTTCCTCCTTTTCCCCCCATTTTCCGCGATGAAGGTCGCTGAGAAACGGTTACGCGCGCGCTGCGGCCTCCCCCGTCATCATTAGAAGTCGCTAATTGCGAGTTAGACACAAGGATCCTCCAACCACGAGAAACCCGCTTTATCGTCGGGAAACCGCGCCGTGGAATGGCTCCCGAATCGCAAGCTTGCAATTGAAACGATGAGCGCGTGAAGGAGCACTCCGCTGAAAAATATGAAAAAAAAATAGAAGATTTTACTTGATCGCGTCCGATCGGTGCCTCGATCCACTGTCAACGTTGCGAGCATTAGACGAAAGCTAACGAGAGCAGATAATAGCTTTCCAGAGTGAACGAACATTTTATACTATTTCTGGTCGAACCTTACACTCCACCAAAAATGAAAATTACGACGTCGTTCGTTCAAGCGTGCAAATAAACTAACAATAAAAAACCATCGACAGGTTGCAGGTAGAATATTGTTTGCTGTTTCAGAAATAATTGTACAGACGTTTTACGCTAAACAGGCACACCGAAACTGACAGTTTTTAATGAAATCCTTTCATAAACAATATTTTTCACGATAAACAAATAAGTTATTACCTATTCGAACTGTCGCTGTCTCATAACGTGGGACCCGGAACCGCACGGGGACAAGAGGAGCGAAGTTCACCGTCACGTGATGCGACACGCCTGAAGCAATACACCTGAACCAATACACCTGACGAATAGGATGGTTGCTTTGCGAATTCCTTTCGCATTCCTTCCGAGTACCATGTTGTGAGCAGACTGAGGACTTTATGCATTTATGACAAAAATGAGTAAGCACAATTTAAAGCAGTGGACATATTAAAAAGATTTTAAAAAGATGAAAGACGAAGATCCTGGTTTAAGGGCGCCTGCGTATTGGTTTCAGCTTAATAAAATAACTAAAAGAGGAAAGAAATTTTTATTTCGCTTCTGTGTCTTGCAATTAACGCAAATATCTTTTATTTTGCATAAAGATTCACAGTCTGGTTATGAGACATCGACGATGCACGCAAAACTGAGTCGAAAAAAAAGAATAAGATTTTTTTGCTCGACGCCTCGTTTTCGAGAGGAACGAGTTCAATGATCCGTCGGGTTCGCGTACTTCAGTATACAGGGTGTCCCAAAAATGTATTTCCTTGAAAGGGCTAATTCCTGAGATCATTTGAAGAAACTTTTTCCCGTCAAAAAATGTTCTCAGCGGCTTTATTTAGGAGTTATTAACGAAAAACGCGGACCAATCAGGGCGCGGCTACAGTGGACGGATTCCGGCTCGGCCAATGACAACGTCGCGCTCAGCGGGACCCGCCGCCATCCCGGAGTCCGTCTGCTTTTCTCGCGACCTGATTGGTCCGTGTTTTTCGTCAATAACTCCTCAACGAAACCGCGGAGCATATTCTCGCAAAGGAAAAAGTTTCTTCGAATGGCCTCGGGAATCGCCCATTTCAAGAAATTTCAACATTCGTCTTATACATTTCGGGATTCGTCTTATTTTCGAACTCGATTTACTCGAACACGAAGCGTCGAATGAAAAAATGTTATACTTTCTTTCCGACACACTTTCGCGCGTAGAATTGACCTTCGCAATCGATCGGCGAGGATACGCGGGACACCAGTTCCCCAAGCCTGTTTCCTAGTATTCCGGAAGTGGAATCGGTGACTTGATCGAGTCAACGACCACAAAACGAACCGGATCATTTTCGGTCACGCAAAACTTGAAAATCGCATCGGTTATTTTACACGATTGGGATTATCATTCGGCGACAGTAATGTTATTATACACATTGGCGATTTTCCCGGACGGTGACCAGCGGATTGAGCGACGCTTTCACGTCCGTGCGTCCGCTGGTAGTACGTTAGCTGCAATTTCCCGGGCTATTTAATATTTCTCGTGATCGGTGTTTAACGCGTTGCTAACCCCCGCCGCGCGTAACGTTTCCCTTGTAATCTGTCGCGCGTGTTAAAACGCTCTAAAATTATAAAACGCGTCGCGAAATAACGCGCGGGGAATGTACTGGCTGGTGGAACGAATGTCTCCGAGGCGGGAAGATCTTCTGTAAATTAGGTTCGCTCCGCGAATAATTCTCCGGGAAAATCCTGTTAGTAATTCGTGTTTCAAAGCACGCCGGGGAACGCGTGGCGGGGACATTCGGCGCTGCCGAATAACAAGCTGGTTAAAGGTTAAGGGTACCCTCGAAACATAAATAAATGTTTGTATGGACGATTTGCATAAACATACATTTTCTCATCGTATATTCTAGTGGTTTGCATAAATAACGAACCGGGGAAATACAGAATGTAAAATAGCCGCGATATAGTTCCCTCTTCGGGTAGTTTCCGCGCCCGAAAGCACAGAGGGGGTGGGGGGAAGCGGAGGACCGGCGAGTGTCGCGACGTTGAATTAATCCGTAAACCGAAGAACAAATGGTTTTTGTCGGTGTGTAGCGCGCTGCGAGGCCCTCGGTCGGCGTCGTCGTGATCGGCTTCTCGATACGATCGATCCGAAACAAAACGTTATTGAAACCGACCCCGCCGATGCTGCCAACGACCGTGTAATACCCATTAAATTTGCACGCTGCGAAACGCCGTAATCGCGACACAGAGTGAGCCATTCGCAATTAACCATTTCCAGCGTATTAGATTATTAACTTGCCGGTGACTAGCTGTGCAAAACCTTGATCCGGGTCGCCGCACTCGATAGTCAATACCGAAGGTGTAATTATGAGATGTGGATCGGCCGTGATCCGCAATCTCCGCGATAATTTCGCCAGTGGCTCTTTGAACGGCTCTTCTAAAGTTCGACAATGATCGCTAGGCGACAAAAGAACATTTAACCCTTCGCACTCGAAGCTATTTTTACTCCAAAACGAAACATCTCTTCCGACCTAGAATATTTCCCCTCTATATATTTTTTGTCGTGGTATGCATACGAAAATGGTGCAATTTACTCGCACAATACGGAAGTGTTTAGTAATTTATTAACACGTTAACTGCCACGTCAGTCATATATCACTGACAGTGATTTTTAACTGGTTTTAGAAATTCATTTTTACTATAAAATAGCCAGATATCGAATTTTATTGGAGTCTTTCGAATTCAAAAAGGGTTAAGACAGCATCCCCTACAATACATTTTAAATGTCTAGTTATTGTTTGATTAATTAAATTACTCTGATTTTGTAACAATCTCTGGGGTTGCTATTTGGCACTTAACGTGTTAAATACAAACAAATCTAATAATGTAAAAAATATTTTGAATAATAATAGAGCAATTTTTAGTAGCGCCATTCGAGTGCTAAGGGTTAATATTTGTTATAAACGATTGCACGTAATATACATTGTTTTATGAAATCGAACCATAAACAGTTCGTAAACAACGTTTATCAACTATGCGCCGGGCAGTCGATCCACCAAATATATTGATTTCGCTTTTAATATAAACAATGTAATTAAACATGTAAATTATGTTTGTTTAATGTAAATGGGAAATAAAATAGCTAGAATTATTACCCTTTAATTATGGGAGTTAATTTATATCCATGTTTTGGTTTGAATAAACAACAGCAAATTAGTCCTACCTAAACAGTCGTACCAAACGAATAAAACTAAATAAAAATAGTTTCTCCCTGGCGTTTTATTAATTTACGATCACGCGTAACGGATGGATTATTAGGATATTTTCAGGCAACGAGAGATCGATGAATATGTGAGTGCGTCGCATTATAATATCACGTAGCTAATCTACAAACAGGCAGAATTAAATTATTCAGTACAGATTCGACGATCAATAATCTATGTCGAACATGAAAGCGCAGTGTAACGTTGTGTGTACGCAATGAAAGAGTTATAGCATTAACGATAATTCTAATATAATTTTTATCACAATTTTCCTGTTCGTGAAATTTCCATCGCGCTTTTCCTCGCGTTGAGTCATTATTAACCGCGAAAAACTGAATTAATTAATGGTGTTATGTAGCCCCGAATTAACGCCAATATATCCATGGCACTGTTAGTCCAGTGAAACAACAGAATTTATTATTCCGCGCACGAATATTCATCATTGTTGAAAAAGAGCGTTCTCCGGCCGCGGGAATGCAAAATGATCTGCAGAATAAAATCGTATGGCCGGTTCGAAGCGGTTCACCAGTAAATTCACAGGTAAAACACAATTCACCTCTTAGTTCGACAAAAAAATGTATGGCACCGCGTCTATATAACACCGTGAACTCCATTTTGTTCGCTTCAACCCTTGTTTTATGAACGACCGAGGCTGTCACGATGAATTAACTTTGTTTTCCAGCTTTTCGTAAATAAATATCCTATTGATCATGCCGAATCGACTTTTCCTTTATTGAAACGCATCAATAACAATGTCACGAATCGTTATCGATATGCGTGCTATACTACGTAGTATATACTACGTAGGCGAACTTCTGACTGCCCTGTAAAGAATGGTAGCTTCCATTCATGGTACTTTTATTTTTCGAAATTTCAAAAATTTCGAATCTTAAATCATCGACGACCGATACTCCCGTGATATACAGGATGTCCTGATAATACGACCAAAATATGTCGAAACCACCGCACGAAACATGTTCTCACAAAGCTTTGTTTCCGCCATGATTGATCGCTGAAATTCGCGCGTGAAATTTGAAAAATATTTTCACCGTAGGCTTCTTTGACCTTCCAGGACTCACTGAAACGAACTTTAACCGGCACTAATGTTTATCCGCAACAACACTGATCGACACGAACTTTGAAGCATACATATTCAACGACCCGTGTGCGCGTCGTTAACCAAGTGTGAGCATAAGAAGCATATAAATACTTCGAGTTTTTGTTTACAAACACGCAACCACCGGAAAATATTATCATCGGTTAACCCCTTGTCATACAATCTGTCGGAGTCAACGCGAAGATTTCGAACGAAATTAAACAAACATTCTCCCGGGGTCAAATAGGGTATAGCATTTTCTTATAACTAGACTGCGGATGTTTATGCAATTTTCAATTTTTGTAGGCAAATTTTAGTTTTAATTTTCAGTGGTTGTGACCTTTGTAGGAATAAAGAAAAATCGTACTAAATTCTGTGGAATTTTATACTACAGCATTTTTTTAACACTTTCAGAAGCCAAAAATGCAGAAAGGTCCGCAATCTACTTATAACCTACAGCACTCGAATGCGCATGTGTCAAACCGTTCGTCTTTCTCCTATAAAATGTTCTTGTTACTCGAACGAACTATATCTTTATTAACCCTTTCCACTCGAAGCTATTTTGACTCCAAACTGAAACATTTCTTCCGACCTAGAATATTTTTTTTCATGTCATACATACGAAAGTGGTGAAATTTACTCGTACAATACTGAAATTTTTAGTAATTGATTAGATGCAAACAAATTTAATAATTTAAACAATATTTTAAATAATGATACAGCAATTTTTAGTGACGTCTTATATGCTAAGGGTGAAAAGTAAGAACGATGGTTCGAACAGTTCCATCAGTAACGTTCCTGGGAAATATTATTACCAGCAGCAGCCGTTCAAACATAACCTCGTTTCATTAAATACCAAATGATTTTACCGAGAATGATTTCGATTTAATCGAGCACCAACCACAGCGATTAGTCGATGAACCGCGAGCCCGCAGATAATGCGATGCGGGTGGTAAATGAAACGCTCTCATTTCATCCCCCCGATTAAATTCTCAAAGAAACGCCAAAGTCGGTCCAACTAACCAGGCCCGTGCGCAAAGATGTTTTCCCCCTGTTCTTCCCCCCGGCGGTGCACGCTATAAATTGTTTCGGAGTTCATGGTGGCGCAGGGTCTCACCGCCGCGACTCAATCGCGATCATCGATAAACTTGGTGAACCAGCGGGGGTGGGGAGGGGTGGGGGTATTCGAAGAAAATAACGACGTCGCTGGAAAGTTGCTCGGTGTCGGTCGCAATTACCGGAACCTCGGTCGGGAAAAAAGAGTGGCCACACCGTGGCATAACGCGCCGACGGCGGTGGGCTCACTGCCCCGGGATTGTTTAAAGTATTCCTTGGCGAAGTAACCATTCCCGTTCCGTGGCACGATAAATGGCAACCGTTTAACCGTCCCGCTTTTTACTTCCTTCCGGCTGTGACGATATAAATGGCACTGTTCAACCGTCTTACCATCGGCTCCCGTATCTCCGTCGGGGTGCTTAAGATATTGCGGACCTCCCCGCGCATCGAGAGCATTTATTTCGGCGTCCCCCCTCCCCGTAAAACCTCTCCTGCCAGCATCGCGGTCGATAATAAATACCCGACGGATCCTGATTAATCCGCGATACACACCGATAGCTCCCTGTTTCGTCGGTGCAACGACCGATCGATCCGTCCGGTTTTTACGTACGTTTCGACCGAGTATTTCCACCAAGAATTTCCACCAAGGATTTTCACCGCTTTTTCCCACTGTTGGAAAAAAAGTATCCGGTCCTACGAATGCCGTGCGCCTTTCCCTTTCCTCTCGTTGCATTTTCACAACGGTTTTCACTTTCCATTTCGGAGGCAGCTTTCTACGACGACGACGACAACCGTAATTGTTCCAGCAGTCCGCCATTCGAGGCCAGTGGTCGACCATCTTACGCGTTGTTAGTATACGGTCAGAGAGAAGAAGATGGCGCGCTCCGGTTCCGAGAGCGCGGTGCACGCCAACAGCCGACGATTTTTAACTCTTCGCGAATGAACCCCTTGCACTACTATTTATTTTCTGATTGTAATGATTAGATATCCATCGTTCAGAATTTCATAGGAAAGAAAGACAGTTTATATTTATTGTATGCCTACGTTTTCTCCAAAGGATATACACTAACGAACAAAACTGAGTCTACACTATTTGAAGCAGCATAACTTTTTAAAAATTAGATCAAATGACTTGAATTTTATTGAGAAGTTAGAAGGATTAGTTT
>JAQQRP010000208.1:0-13063 GCA_028454245.1 Halictus quadricinctus
CCGGTGACGGGAGGGGCCAAGAAAAAGAAGAAGAAGACGAAGGCCGGCATTGCCGCGGTGGGACGCGCCCCTGCTGCCTCTCCGGCCCCGGCCGTTTCGTCGAAGTCCCCCGTCCAGCCCCGCCCCCTGCGGCCGCGCTAGGTACCTCTAATGGGGAAACCTGGGTGGAGGTCCTGGGCAGGGAGGCCAAGGCTGCGGCCGCCGCGGCCAAGGCAACGGCAGACATCCCCAAGCCCGGGAATGCCAAACTGAAGGCCCCCCCCCCCCCCGATCGGCAGCAGTCACATTGACTGTCCCAGAGGGGAGTAGGGCCTCTTATGACGAGGCCGTCAGGAGGGCACGCCAGGGCATCGATCTCAATGCCCCCGGAATTGGGACCCTGAACTGGAAGTGGGCGGTAACCGGGGGCCTCATTATAGAGGTTCCTCGTACCGACCGGGGCCCCAAGGCGAATGCCTTGTCCGTCAAGATGACCACCGTCGTGGGAGGAGGGGGGGATGGAGGTCAGGTTGTCCAGGCCCGCCAAAAAGTGTGAATCCCGCCTGACGGGCTTGGAGGTCTCTGTGACACCACAGGAGGTGGTGGAGGCGGTGGCGGAAGCCGGGGGCTGCACCGCCGAGTCCGTTAGGGTAGGGGAGCTGAAGGCTCCGTCCAGCAGACACGGCACCATTTGGGAGCAATGCCCGGCCGTGGCGGCCCTGGCCATAGAGAAGTACCCAATTGCACGCGGGGTGGTCCACCGCCCAGGTGGTGGTGCTGGCGGCTCGGCCGCTGCAGTGTTACCGCTGCCTTGCCTTAGGGTATGTTCGGCAGCGGTGTACTGCGGAGGAGGACAGCAGCGGGCATTGTTAAAGCTACGGTGATGCGAGCCACCGGGCGGTGGAGTGTAAGGCTCCGACGCACTGAGTGCTCTGCGCTGCTTTGGGAGGCCACAAGGCGGGGAGCAAGGCGTGCTCCACGCCACCGAAACCGAAGAAGGGCGCTAAGGGGGCTTGCGGTGTGGCGCCACCCCAAAGCACGGCGAAGGGGATTGCCGGGGTACGCCGACCGCTCTCCCCACCCCCACCTCCAAGGCGGGGAGAGAATGGAGTCGAGGCGGACCCTAGCGGGCCAGGGTACACATGCCCCCCGCCACCCGCGAAGACCGCAGAGGAGGGAGAAGCACGGACGCCAAATAATAGCCCACACGCCACGCCGAACCCCTCAACCGGTACTCCAGGCCAACCTCAACCACTGCCGCCGGGCGCAGGACCTGATGGTCCAGTGCCTGGAGGAGTGGGGGGTTGGCCTGGCCGTTGCCACCGAGCCGTACGGCGTCCCGGACCATCCACACTGGTTCGATGACGTTGACGGCTCCATGGCAGTGTGGTCGTGTCGCCACTCGACGACCGTTCCCCCTACTCCGTGATCGAACAGAGCAG
Organism: Halictus quadricinctus; assembly: GCA_028454245.1. Classification (NCBI taxonomy): domain Eukaryota; kingdom Metazoa; phylum Arthropoda; class Insecta; order Hymenoptera; family Halictidae; genus Halictus; species Halictus quadricinctus. Next base: position 1,422 of record JAQQRP010000208.1, read on the forward strand.
GGGGATGGTAATGGTTAAGTGGGGAAGACTTCTGGTCGTGGGGTGTTACAACTCACCCAGCTGCGACTCCGCCGAATTCGGGAGGTTCCTTGACCGGATGGGCCTTATGATAGCCCCATATATAGCCGTTCCGGTACTGGTCATGGGGGACCTCAATGCCAGGTCTACCAACTGGGGAAACCCCGGGACCAGTGCCCGAGGCGGAGTCCTAGCAGACTGGGCAGAGGGGATGGAGCTCCGGTTGTTAAACCGGGGCTCCGTGCCTACGTGCGTGAGGTGGAACGGCTAGTCGATAGTGGATATATCGCTCGCGACCGCCGCCGCCTCTCGCCGTGTGTCCAACTGGAGGGTCTGGGATGGTGAAACGTTATCGGATCACTGCTACGACCTGATGGACGTGGCAGGGGCCTCGGAATCGCCGGTGGACACGCCCCTCCGACGTGGCACCCCGTCGGCGCCCAGATGGGCATTGAAACGAGTGGACAGGGACCTACTGAGGACCGTGATTATCAGCTCCGCCTGGCCCTCGGACAGGGAGCGCGGGGTAGAAGAGGGGGCGGCTTGGATCCGGGACACGTTGCAAATGATTTGCGACGCCCCGGGTCCGAGCTCAGCCCCCGAGAAAGTCAGTCTACTGGTGGTCAGGGGAGCTGGCCGAATTATGCAGTTCGGCCGGCCGAGCCTGCCGCCGATACACCCGCGCCCGTCGCCGCCATTTTTTAGGCGGCAACGCGAAGCCGAGGGTCGCCGACCTGTACAGGGAGTACAGATCGGCGGCCGTGGCCCTCAAGCGTGCGATAGCCGCTGCTAAGGCCAAGGCCTGGGATGAGCTCCTGCTCACACTCCGTGACGACCCATGGGGACGCCTGTACAAAGCGGTGCTTGGGAAGCTCCGCCCCTGGGCGTCCCAGGTCACGGAGAGGTTAGACCCGGAACTCCTCTGGCGCGTCGTAGATACCCTCTTCCCCCTTAATGATAGGGAGGAGGGGAGGTTGAAGCGCGCCCCGGGTCCGATCATGGGATGGTCGGACGAATTCCGGGTCACGAATTGGGAGCTGTACCGGGCCGTCCGGGAGCTGCGGGCTGGGGGCAAGAAGACCCCCGGCCCTGATGGGGTACCCAGTGGTGTAGCGGCCTTAGCCCTAGAGGTCCTCGCCCCGGCGTTCAGGAGCGTCATGGACGCGCGCCTGCGCCGGGGGGTCTTCCCTACGATTTGGAAAGGTGCGTGCCTGGTTCTCCTCCACAAGGAGGGGAAACCCGCAGAGTTTCCCTCTGCATACCGGTGTGTCTACTCGACGAGGTGGGCAAGCTGTTCGAAAGAATAATTGCCGCCCGCCTCGTCGAGCATCTGTCGCGGGGTGGTCCCGACCTGAGCGACAGCCAGTATGGATTCCGGAGGGGGGGGGGCTCGACTATTGACGCCCTGGAGCGTTTGCGTCTCCTCCGGGAACGGGCTGTCGCTCGGGGCGGGGTGTTGATCGCTGTGTCGTTGGACATATCAAACGCATTCAACGCCTTGTCCTAGACGGAGATAATGGGGGCGCTAGACCATTTCCAGGTTCCCCTTATCTCCGGGAGGTGGTCGGCGACTATCTTCGCGGCAGAGAGGTGGTGTTCACCGGCCGGTACAACACTGTGCACACGAGAGAGACGCACCGCGCGTGCCGCAGGGGTCGGTCCTTGGGCCGCACCTGTGGAATCTGGCGTACGACGCGGTGCTGCGGGTCGTCCTCCCCCCGGATACGGGTGTCATCTTCTATGCGGATGACACCCTGCTTTATGCCAAGGGGGGGGGGGACTGGAGGAGGACCAGACACCTGGGAGAGGCTGCCCTGGACTGCATGGTCGGGCGAATCCGAAGAATGGGGCTGACCGTGGCCGCCGCACAGACTGAGGCGATCTGGCTGTACGGACCGTCGCGGTCGTGGCGGCCAACCCCTGGTCAGGACCTCTGGATTCTCGTCGTTGAAACCTCCGCCGAGATCGGGCCCAGGATGAGGTACCTGGACCTGATCATAGACGGCCACTGGCGATTCGAAGGACACTTCGAGCTTCTCCTCCCCCGACTGGAGAGGACGCCACCGCCTTGGCGCGGCTGCTGCCCAATGTCGGAGGGTCTCAGTTGAAGGTCTGCCGCCTCTATATGGAGGTGGTGCGGTCAATTGCCTGGTATAGGGCACCCGTATGGCACCACTTGCTCGCGGCCGGCCGGAGCAGCCAAGCACTCTTGGAAAGAGTGCGGCGCCGACTGCCCCTGCGGGCCATACGGGATTACCGCACCATCTCCGCAAAATACAAGAAAGCAGACTGTTTTGGCCGAAAATGGTGCTAAAATCTCGCTTCGCGGCCCTTAAATACACTACCAGCAACCTCTTCTCCACAAGGACATGGATGGGGGTGTTATTTCCCCAGCTAGACCAATGGCAAGCAAAGGTTATATTTTTTAAAGGTTGTACGGAGACCTTTTTAACTGACTGTAGATTGCTGCCGGCATGCGGCCAGCAATAAAACATTTGGCCGCCAGATTTGCCGTTTTACCTGTGAAGGGCGCCACACGATTCGCAGCGAAATCATCGGTTAGTTTTTCACCATCTCAAGGACAGTTTATTGGTAGTACATATTTCTTCCCGTTCACCATCAACGTTTATATGATTGTAAAGAAAGTGTACTTTTTTAAATCGAATGTGTCGAGTCTCGCGCGAGTGCGAATGTGGAACAATTGGGAATCTGCAAGATCGACCGGTAGAAAGAGATAGAGAGAAGAGGCGTATAAGATAGGGCACGTATGAAAAACTGACCGCTAGTAGAACTGTTGGTAGAACTTAGAGTAAAACTGTTAGAAAGAAATTAGGAGTACAGACCAAGGAAAGATAAATTAATTAACTTTAATTGTCGTTTCTTTGATTTTCAGGTGAGCGTGTATATAGTGTAAATAGTAACCTAATGTAAAAAAAAATAAATAACGGAAAGCTTTGATTTTCAGAGAAACAAATTCTAATTGATTATTACTTGGAAATTCTCAATTCATTGTCTTATATGATTATATTATGGAGACCAGAAAAAGGCTCGCAACTGGCCGAGTCCTTGGTCAACCCTCATAAAACAATTTCCCAGAAATTGCAGGACGGTTGAAGACCCGTGCGACCGAAAACCCTGAATTTCTAACATTTGTTTGAAGTAATTGCAAAATAAATGGTGAAAACAACATCTTTTCCAACTAACACCATTTTCATTAGATACTTTTGTGTTACCACTGCATGCATATGTATTCAAATTTGAACAAAATCCGAAACACTACATCCAAAAGTGTCCCTTATTGCGTGGAATGACTCAATTACATAATAATTCGTGGAATAAGTCGAATTAATTCGACATATATTACATCGTTCTGTCTTACGACACGAAAAGTGTATATGGAAAACTCCTAAATTCTTGTCCATGATGGCCTAAACATGGTGAGATGGAAGGTTCCCTGGCATAAAGTATGCCGCAAGCCGCGACGTCGCATCTATATCTTGTCCAATTAGACGAGGCAGTAGACGTAAACATAGCCCGTCGAGTGGGACAGAGTTGAAGTTATTATCCTTTGTGACGTGGCAGATTTAGCCACGTCCCTCATGAGCAGAGACCAAGAGACCGGGCCGCCCTTTGTCAGTACTGCCGCGATAACGGCTGTCGCGATCGCTCTCCCTGGGAATGTCCAAGAACCCAGATTGGAGAGTAACGCGTTTTAAACGCCGCGCCACTTGGCGCGACGAGAAGTTGCAGGTCCGTAACCGGGTCCCAGGGGGACCCGGCCCCTTTTCCCTTCTCCCAGGAGCGCGGAAAATTCGGGCAGAAACGCTCAGGGGACGGCTACGAGGGACACTCCGCAGGAAAACATCGAGGAAAGCACCGAGCCCGAGTTTGTCAACCCGGAGGCGCCGCCCAGGAAGTACGGACCTGAGGAGAACATTGTCTCAACCACGCCGCCGCCTCTCCCCGGAAAGCTGAAAGCTGTCCGTCGAGGGAACGGCTCGATGTCTTCCTCCGAATTAGCCTATAAGTCCGATGCCGAGGGCCCTGGACCGCTGGGCGCGGCCCTGCCGCGCGGGATCTAGCGATAGGTCCGAGCGTCGCGCGGGAGTAGGGAAAATTAGGAAAGTGGGGGACGCCTCGCTACCGCGTTAGCGAGTCCTCGCGAAATAGGGCACTGTGTCGCCGAATTCAGTCCGAGATAGTCGATTTACTATTGCCTAAGAAATCGAGTACTTTTCAGTATTTACTGCTGCCGGACAAACGATCGTAAGAAGCTGCCGAACAACGAGAGAGCTAAGCAGTTGAGAAACCACGTTGCCGAGTGGTAAGTGCCGATCAGGCTTTCGTACCATTATTATTTTCGCGTTGGCGCGGCTAGCCTTTTCGTGAATCGGTCGGACTTCGAGTCGCGTAAAGACGTGACCTCCCTCGCCGTAAATCGCGATTAGAATAGGATCGCGAGGGGGTGAGGCCGTTGGTAGGTAAACGGACGGGTTGAGTGAACGCGGGTCCGGCCGGACAGCCGGGGGCCGCGTGACCGTCTCGTTACGGTTGTACATCGCCGGGTTTGTAACGCGGAGTCGCGGATCCGCGGGGGACTCGTACCGTTGCCGATTTTTCGTGAATGTGGCCAACCTAGAGATGTCCTACGGTGGGACGACGCAACGGATGTCGTATCGCCGTTTCCAACTGCTTCCGACGGCCACAGTCATTTAGAATTTGCTGCCGCGTATTTCATCTGAACCTGGTCGCTTCTCGACCGGCTAATTGTCGATAGAAGGTGCCGTACATCGTGCCCGCAATCGAGTTCGACGCGTAGAAAAGTATATCCGGGTGTAATAAGCGCGAGCGACTGTCTAACTGTCGCATAATTTTGTAAAACCGCGCGGGCTTCGTTTCCATCGCTGCCGGGCGTTCCCGGCAGTCTCCTGTAACAGCCGGATTAAATAAATGTTCATTCGAAGCCAACACCCGTGTACGCTTTCTCGTGAGAAACCTTTCTGCCGCGGGAAACGTCCCGCATTCTCTCCGCGTAGAATCCTGGCCCGGGCTGACGCTACCCAGGGCTTCGCGCGGCTCTCGTAGGTTCGAAATCGTAATCCGCGTCTCGCGTCTTTGACGAAATTGTTCGTGTGATACTTGCGAGTGTCTGGCGCCCGTTCCGAGTCCCAAACCTAATAGCTTCTGTCGGGAAAAATCGAGCCTACGAGGGACCGTTTGTCCCGGGTGGGCCACGCATCGCGCGGCCGATCGTGGCCCGGCCTCACGGCCTGTAAAAACCCGCGGTTGCCCAGGTTTTCTCCCGTCGAACGGGCCGGAAAATCCGGGCAACGTGACACCTTCCAAGATAATTAGCAAAGGACGCACGCTGATACTTCACTGCCTTGTCTCGTTGGACAGAGTAGAGGTACCAATTCGCGGCTGATTGGTTCAGACTGGAAGGGGCAGGCCTCGTTTCACACGCATTTTCGGCTGCAGTCCAAATATTGATTACAGCGGTCGCACATACTATGTAGCGGGTGACGTCGAAGGCAAAACAATGGGACTACGGGCGCAGCAGAGGTGGGGATAGGCACCCCTAACGGTAGGATTCTCAAGAATGGTGACACTTTAAAAATGGCGAAATTAAAATTATTTGAAGTGAACGCTGCACCGCTGCACCAGAAGCAGAGACCGGGAGGCTGTTAGGCCTACGGCCTCCCGGGCACAGGGCCAACCGTGCGAGGCTGTGTATCGCTATGCAGCGTTCACTTGAAATAACTTTAATTTCATCAATTTTAAAGTGTCCGCTTTTTTAAAAACAGGTCCGTAAAGGAGACACTTGGCGCTATAACCTCAATTTTTTTCAAATTTTGAAAAAAGTACCTACTATGAAAACATACCATTTGTTTAAAATAATTGCCAAATAAATGGTGAAGAAAACATTTTTTCCAAATGACAACATTTTCGGTAAACACTTTTATGTTTTCGCTACAAGCTACCAAAAACTCATTTTCATCGGTGTGATAGTTCTAGTCTTATAATAAAATGAAAAAAGGGTGACACGTATTTTTACGCGTCTGTAAAATCAACAATTTTTAAAACATTGAAAAATCCATTGAGATTCGATTGATAGGTCATCATCATCGGTGAAGTAGTTTTTTAAATAATACAACATTTATAATGTTTTTCTCCCTTCGCCACGGCCACGCCACGGCGACCGGGGTCGCTGAGTATTCTTCGCAAGAATATTTCGTGAAACCCCTGCCGTGGCCCGGTCGGCTCTACCATAGGATCCTCAGGAGTGTTACGAGCCAGGGCTGCAAGAAACGCGAGAGGCCGGCGAGGTGTTGTTACCCCAGGAATATGGTTTCAATTTGTTAGTTAGGTATTCGGACGCACCCAATGCGAGATCGGGGAGCCGCTAGGATAGTTGACGTCGAGGACGCACCTGATGCGAAATCAGGGAACCTCTGGGAGGTTGGAGTCAAACGCTGACGCACCCGATGCGAAACCGAGGAGCTACTAGGAGGATGAAACTTCGTGAACGCACCCGATGCGTAACCAGGGAGTCACTAGGAGAGACACGCGGCGAACCCGATTTGAAAGGAAGGCGGATAACTCACAGACGCACCTGATGCGAAACCAGGGAGCTGCTAGGATACGGAAGAACCCAATACGAAATCAGGGATCCGCTAGGATGGTATAGTTTTCGTGGACGCACCCAACGCGAAACCGGGGAGCCACTAGGTTGGAGAAATCTTTGTTGAAGTGAATCTAAGATTAGTAAGCCTCGTAACTTATATATAATTTAATTGATACAATCCGAGCGGTTAGATTGTATCGTATGGGAACGTTCAACTATTAGATTAGGATATTAGGCAATAATAAAAGGTTGTAGATTACGCGAGTTAACAAACAAGACAAATATATTCGGAATTGAAATAATTACAAGTGTAGTTGTTTGTGTCGCGAATGAATGTAGTAAGTGTACAATTGGAGAGATTGTTACCTACGATGCATGGTTTTGACGCAATGGCAATGCGGGTGCAGAGAGCGATTGTTGAATGCCAAATAGAATATATACCGAATTAACGGAATCTATAAGGTTACGATTTGATTCGAAAGGGACTTTAACCGGATCTCACTAGAATTGATTCTGATGCGTGTAACGCGACCGAATCACTTCTGAATCTCGACTGAACCCAACTGAACCGACTGAACCGAAGAGGATGAAAATGAGGGTTTATATACCTTAAAAATAAAAGGGGTACTCTGTTTAAGATTTAATGTCACGTAGGGTCACTGTCACATTTTTTGTCACTTCTAATGAAAAGCAGGCCTCAGTTAGATTTTCGTTGAAAGGGGTTAATGAAGGTTATCCGGGATATTTCCTATCAGAATATTAATTAACGGATGCCAGAAGGGAGTGTCTAGAGATTTTGATATAAAGAAGGCATACAGTGTCTTCCATTAATAAAGGGGCCTGTTGGGACGCTTTTCGTTCTCAGAAAAGAGATTAGAACTTCTCATCGAAATGAACGTGGAGAACGTCTCCGTACGTAACAGGGTTAAGAGGGGAGTAAACGGTTCTGGGGTTCTCGTAGCTAACCTCCGTGGTGCGCGGCACTTGGCCTTTGTTGGGAGCATCTTGAGCGCCTCTCAAGTGGCCTTCGAACACGGCCAACTCTGTATGGCATAGGAAAACGGGCCCCGTTTCCGAACACGGTGAGACCCGTCTTGTGTGGGCCGACCTTAAGTCGTCAAAGAAAAAGGGCTCTCCTTTATCGTCCGAGGAGAGCCCAAAACATCAGGGGCAAGATGTTAACCTTGCCTCTGACAAAAATGGCACGGCGCTCAACGAGGATGAAAACCTAGAGAAGAAACGCCAAGAAGACCATAAAGGAGGGGATAAGGAACCGTTCCCCTCCAACAAGAACAAATTCGACGCCAAGCCAGCATCAGGTAAGGTGAAGAAGAAGAAAAGGGGAAGGAAGCCGAAGGAGGCGGCTTCTGGTCCAAAGAAAGGTCTCTTGATCTCGTAAGAAAAGAGACCTTCAAAGAAGTCTTGGCAGTCACGAAGATTTGCACGAGCGCGAGTTCGCGAATTGCAAAGCTCATGGCTGTCAAGATACCCGAATATGCGAACGCACTCAACGAGCTGGTGCAGGAGCCCATTCTTCGGAATGGCTACCTCGAAGGGCAGCTCGTAGCGGCTCAAGCAGAGTCGGCTCAAGCTGCTGTGAGTGCAAAGACTGCGTCGTCCACTGCCCCGCGGTCAAAGACGACCAGTCAAGCTGGTAAGCGCGTGCAATCGACCTACGCAGATATGGTAAAGGTCGAATGCGAAAAAGTTTCCCAAGACGCGGTGAAACCACCACAGCATGTAGTCAAGATCTTTTCGCCGAAGGGCAAGGAGCAGAGCAACGAAGCGACCAAGCGGACTGTTCTCTCCTTGGTGAAACCCAACAAGGAGAAGATCCACCGGCCAAGCAGGAAATGGTGCAATTCTGAAGCATTACTATGACGAATGGGACTAACGAATCCCCAAAATGTGAGGCCTGTTGACCAGAATTGTCGGACCTATGGAATCCGGTAATCCCGGGAGAAATTATGAAGTCGTTCCCGGACCTTAACACATCTCCGGGTCCCGACGAGTTGTCCGCAAGACAGCTTAAAGTAATCCCGCTAAACATCTTAACAAGAATATTTAACCTGTTCTTGATTTGTGGGAAACTGCCGAAGCACCTTCTGGTAGCGAAAACTACTCTGATTCCTAAGAAAGATGGTGCTCAGAATCCCCAGGACTACAGAGCCATCACAGTCCAATCGACAATGACCAGAGCCTTCCACAAAATATTGGCTAGGCGTTTGGTTAGGCTGGTCCCACTCGATAAGACGCAAAAGGCTTTTCTGCCTACGGACGGTTGTGCGTCTAACACCTTCGACTTGGATTTGATCCTACGCTACTACCGACAGCGTTTCAAACCTTTGTTCATGGCGTCCATAGATAATGCTAAAGCATTTGATTCGGGGTCACACAACACCATTAGAGACACACTTTGTATCATGGGTGGCCCCAGCCCCATGGTACATTTATTATAGACTCGTATGAACGAAGTTCGACGATCTTGAAAGACGACGACTGGGAATCGGAGAATATACGTCCAACTTGCGGTATGTGACAGGGAGATCCTCTGTCTCGTATCATATTTAACATGGTAGTGGACAGACTACTCCGGCGACTGCCTCCTGAGATTGGCGTTCCGATAGATAACGCCACGTTTAACGCTTTTTTATTCGCCGATGACATGATCTTTCTGGCCACAACACCCAACGGCCTCCAAATAATGATTGATACCGCCTCCGATTTCCTGGCTAAATGCGGACTTTTTATCAATGCCACGAAATCCTTCACTGTGGCACTACGAAACGTGCCCATATGAAGAGTCGATGGGTAGATGGCAGAGCACGGTTCCCGTGTAGGGGTCGAGTACTACCAGCACTGAAAAGAGAAGACGAGTGGCAATACCTCAGTATCCCCTTTTCACCCGAGGGACGTACTGTTGCCAAGCCTGAAGGACAATTCCAAGAAGCATTGGAAAAATTAACAAAGGCGCCACTAAAGCCTCAGCAGAGGCTTTTTGCTTTGCGCGTAATGGTGTTGCCTTGGATTTACCACCTCCTTACCCTAGGCAACACGACGCTAAGCAGGCTTAAAAAATCGATGCCATGGCTCGCACTGGGGTAAGAAAATGGCTTTGCCCGCCGCATGACTTGATCAAGGCCTACTTCCATGCCAATGTCAAGGACGGGGGTCTTTCGATTGCATCCATGAGGTGGCTAATACCTCTTCACAGGCGAGTAAGGCTGCAGCGTTTCATTTATAATGACCAAGAAACCAGCCCTTATCTCTCTTAGGATCTGCAACGAACGACCAGACGTCTGACTGAAAACCGCCTTGTACTGGATGCGTCCGAAAAGCTCGAAATAAGATGGGCCAACCTTCTACACAGTTCCATTGATGATAAAGGGCTTAGTGAATCCCGGATGGTCCCACTACAACGCTTCCTTAGCGGGAGGGACTTTATCAATGCGATGAAACTGCGCATTAACGCCTTACCGACAAGATGACGTGCATCGCGCGGACGAAGATCAAACCGCCTATGCAGAGGCATTTCGTCTCAACTCGTGGGAACAACATGGAACAATTTACAAACACAAAAACCAAAACTAAGAAGGAAGGAGGAAAAAGGGGAAAGAAAGGAGGAGGGAAGGCGAAGGCGATAAACGAAAACACGCAGGCACACAGGGACGAAGCTAGTGCCTGGGAAGACATAACAGATTCGAGTGACTGTCACTCCGATATGGAACCTTGATGAAGTCGACCTGGACACCGTACTGGCGAAAGTCATGCAGGAACAGGAAAATAGAATTTAGGAAAGAAACCTAAAAGCACAGAGAGAAAGAGAAAGCAGCCAACGGAACAAGCAGGCCTGTTCCAGCGACTCGGGCTCAGAGTCGCATAAGAAAGACAAGAAGGAAGAGAATAAAACAGAGAGCGACGTCGAAGTCAAGTGGGTTTGAGGAAGTGCCGTCCACACTTGGCAAAATGCGCAAGTTCCTCTGGTCTATGGGCCTGTCAGACACCGAACTGAGGGACGGAGAGAAACTCCTCGATACACTAATCGTCTCAGAGCACAGTCTGAACCTGGCCAAGAAGAATAGGGAGCTCCAGACCAGGCTGACTGCATTAAATGAAGAAGTCTCCGTCAGAGAGAAATTGAACGAGCTATCTACTAAGCTATATAGACTTATGTCTGAGAAGAGTTGCGGCAGCGAGGTCCCATCTCAAAGCCGATACTCTACTCGGACATAATCAAAGCCAACAAAGCTACGAGACTGGTGGCCAAGAAAACCACCATTTAGGAATCGAAGCCAACAGCGGCCATCTACCCTGAAAAGGGTAGCAAGATCAGGAATAGTGAGGAGACGAAGAAAGTCCTGTCGGATTGCATAAATCCGACAGAACAGAAAATAAGTATCCGGAACCTCAGGAAGCTCGGGAACTCCGGAATTCTAATCCCTAATTCTACTCCCTCCCCGAGAGGAAACCAAAAATTATAATATTCGGAGTCCCCTCTGAAACATCAAAGGTGGATTTCCTAAGAGCAGTACAAAAGCAAAACCTCGAGATAGACTCAGAGGAAAAACTAGAAGAGGAGTCCAAACTTCTCTTCAAAACAGGAAGGAAAGACTGCGAAGTCACCAATTGGGTGGCTGAGGTGTCTCTGGAAACCCGGAAAATCCTGCTGAGCAGGAACCGGGTTTTCATCGGATTCCAGGCATATGGACTTAAAGATTATATATCGGCGAGTCGGTGTTATAAATGCCAGTCATTTGGGCACGTCTCGAAGCACTGTAAGGTGAAAACTGACACGTGCGGGATCTGTGGCAGAGATGGGCATACATTTAAGGTATGCCCGAAGTTACAAGAGAAACCTACTTGCATAAACTGCAAGAGAGCTGGAAAACCAGCCAACCACAGGCTTAGGGACAAGAGTTATCCGGCGTACAAACACGCCATAGAACTATGCCTTAGTCGAACTGACTTTGGCAACGAAAACAAGAAATGAAGAGAGAGA
>JAQQRP010000209.1:1387-13060 GCA_028454245.1 Halictus quadricinctus
TGATAAACTATGACAAACAAGAAATTCGCTGCGGCTCAAAGACAAGGTTAAATAGTCGATATATGTCAACGAAACGGTTGTGTCCTCCGTAGTGGGGATAATTCCGCGACATATATAGAGATCTCACTGTATTTGTATAAACATTTTAAATTCTTTTCGCGCGCAGAATTCACCACCGACTCGACGTTTCCTCGGGAAGTTACGAGACCGCCCGTATAAAAAGCGGAGGTCGTTACGAGTTCAAGTGAATACGCGACTTGACGATGATCCTTTCGAACGGCCGGCCGTAGACGTATCGAAGCAATAAAGTCGGGGGAAAATCGGAGAAAAGAGGAGAAGACAAATGGACGGACCCGGAGGGAGAAGGATATACACAGGACGAAAGGTAAAGATTTAAATGGCTTCTCGCAAAAAGCATTTAGCTATTCCCCGTGGCAAACGACCATGGCGAAACGGCGAGAGAGAGAACATATTTTAAACAGATTTCCCTCTTCCGTGCGCGATATATTTATGTGCCGTGGAACCGGCAACCAGGAACCAGCCGTACGCTAGTCTAGGGGTGTGTTGCCGCCACTGTTCAATGCTCTTCGAGGACTCGCCTCTTTTTCGGGGGTTTCGAATTTAAAAGGTTTAAAGCGATTTCCCAGGGGGTGGCGCGACGGATTCCCGGCACTCGAATGTTGATCGACTGCCGACAACTTCCTCTTTCCTTTCGCCGAGGAACTTTCTTCCGTCTGCTTCTGTCTCTTTGAAGTCTAGATCCGCGATCATTCCTTTAATTTAATATACCATCAACCACAGATCTATTGATTAAAATCTGATTTTCTATCAAAATAGAGTTCAAGTCGAAACAGAGTTTCGAATTTTCGAGTTTTTACGTATTCTATCTTGCTCTGGTATGCTCAAGAGCGCGTAATACGCCGAATAAAAATTAATTTCTAACGTTTCCTGTGAAATGAAAATAGCAAACTATTTAAAACAATCAGTTCTTTCAACAGATTATTTCTCACCATTTCTGATAGAATCCAACACCAAATACAACCCATGACGTTGACCTGACAATTTTAATTTGACAGCAATAACATCCCGGAGAGTGGATAAGATGCAGTGGGGCAAATCCGCATTAGGATCTTATTTATTCGAATATACGTTGCATTGTACCAACTGTAAGGTAGAAATCACAATTGCATGAACTGGGTTTGTGGAAACTGCAACAAAGGATCAAAAAAAAAAAACAATGTGAATGTGAGAGATGTCTTGACTAATAATTCGCTAATTCCTAAATCCTCGACGATAATTCCGCTTTTGCCCCATAATATAAGGAAATAAGATTCAATAATTTTTAAACAGGTAGGTGCAGTTTCTGTTTTGAATTTATTAAGAAAATCATAAGTTTCAGAAGATATTTTTAATCCAAATTGATGCAACTTAAGAAATAAACCATGCGCTAAATAAAAACACTAAGATTATTAGGTTTTAGTGGAATAGGTAGAAAATACATCAGTTTAAATGAAACTTTACAATTTCTGAGTCGGTTTTACCCCACTCCACTTTATAAAATGCGCGCACCGGTGTCGCACGTTCGCCGCTCATAATCGCGGAGCGTACTGAAAAATTACAAGCCAGAGATTGTTGTAACGTGCGAGGATCCGAGCGGCATGAGTCCCGTTGTTCCGTCGGGCGCGATAGTAACTTTTACGGAAGGCTGAGGTCGGGCAGCGCGGTTATTGCGAGCCGTTGCTGAATATTCCGCCATGGGATTAGGATTGTCCCGTCGTAAAACGCCGGCGCGTGATCCTCTCCGTCCGACGAGAAAACGCGCTGCGAAGCGTTCTCGCGCGTTCGCGGTTCCGGCGATCGTTCGCGAAATCAAAGCCGGCCGCGGCGGACAATAGATCTCTTTGAATCGAGCGGGAGGGTCGTAAAGCACGGGTGCGAGCGTCGATTTAAGGACGCGCGCACCGCGATTGTGCTAACGAATGCGAGCTCGTAAACGGATTCCATGCCTCGAGAAAGAAACATGGGAACGGGATCGGTAGACCGTCGAGGGGGCGGGGGATTCGACGAGCGAACTTGTCCTTCAAAAACGCATGCACAGAAGAGGAGGAGGGGGAGGAGACGAAGGCCACGAACGCCTTTTCTAATGGAATTAATGTGCTCCTTATAACCCGCCCGGAGCGCAAGATTTACCTTTCATCCCGGGGAATATGTGATCAGGGTATTAGTGCCTCTGTATTATTAAGAGATGAAAACTGAAAGTAAGAGGACGGAACGACAGGAGAAGGAGGAGAGGGTGGAGGATAGGTCGTACGTAGGTCGGTGTAGTTGGACGGGGGAGTTTGAAAGTCCTCTGGCAATGGAGACGTTTTCCTGATTTCAATGCGTAGGCTGATTTAAAATTCATCAGCCTCTTTAAGGGCTTATTTTTCTGCTCGCGCTCCAGGGTATTTATTTTTTTCTTGTCAGGACGAAGACGAGGAGGAAGACGGTAATCCTGTATTCCCGGTGCCGACCGAGTGGAGCATCTTCTTTTGTCGTGCGGCCCGAGAGGGTAGGATTTTTAATTTCACGTGGCCGTGCGTCTCTCGTGCTCCACTTCGTGCACCGTTCAGGGCAGCGGGTTCGCGAACCACCCCGCACCCGCACCCGCACCCGCACCCGCACCCGCGCCGTGCCACGTCGTCTACGCTCCGTCGTAAAATAAATTGAAATTTCGAGTACTCGTTCCCTGAGAATCTTCCTGAATTACTTCTTATCGCGACTGCGTCTCGCGTGCTTCGTGGGTTATAGATTTTTAACGCGAATCCAGCCCGCCGATCTTATCGCCGCCGTTTATCTTAATTCAGGCAGAAACAATTCCCGCGGAGCGGATACGACGGCGGTGGTTGGGGGGACGAGGGGCAGGGGGGCAGGGGGGCGGAGCAAACTACGAACTCACTCCGGAAAAACCTCTGGCAATTTTTCCAGCAGCAAATTGTATAGATTGCATTAAGCGATATCCCGGCGAAATTACAATACGCTACATTTGACCCGGAATTTATAATATCTTCGCCGGCACCGTAGCCAACCAACCGCCCAGGGACCTATACAGTATCGCGCGAGACGTCGCGCTAATGTGCCCGCGTACCCCAGTTTCAGGCTCAACCAATAACACGCCGGCGGACAGATTAGGGGGCGAGCTTTTAAAAATACTCGAATTGCCAGCCACCCTTGTTTCGCTCCTCCGCTTGGCCCGTGTGCCAGTCAATTGCGGATATTACGATTACGGTCCCTGGCGATCGACCTACAACATCGGGAGAACACGTTTGCCTCGAGCGATATTTGCATTTCACCTTCGATCGCAGAACTGCAGAGTCTCTTAAGTCATTCTTTGTTTAGATTAAATTGGACCGCCAACAGGTTGATAATACGTTTGAAGCCTCAACATATTTTGCATAAATTTTTATAGCAGCTTTTTATGTCTTTTTCTGCTGGCTGATCACGCTTTAAACTGTTCGGAAAACTACCAATTTGTACTAAATATACAGGGTGTCCCATTTTAAATTCTCAGGGCAAATATCCCGGAGAAATATGAACAAATATTTTAGATAGTAGTTGTATAGTTTCGTGGTGGTCACGTTAAGCTATTATTTATTCGACCTTGACACAAACCTGGTAAGGTCTATGCCGACAGTGTACAATATTTACCAACAACCTCTCGATGCCAACAATAATAATTAGACTGCGGATTTTATGCATTTATGACAAAAATTGGTAAGCACAATTTAAAGCAGTGGACATATTAACACGTTGACTGCCATGTCACACATATGTGGGTGACGGAATTATTTGTCCAGGTTTTAAAATGAATTTTTACGTTAACATATTCATTGTACCAAATTTGATTAGGATCTGTCAAATGCAAGAAAGTTGGTGGATTATTCAATATCATACATTTAATTTTTTCAATTTTTATTTCATTAAATAACTTAATTTGATTTTATGGAATTTTGAGTTTCCTAGTTTGGCAGTCGTAGTGTTAAAATGATTTAAGGGCGCCAGCGTATTGATTTTAGCTAACTAAAATAATTAAAAAAAGAAAGAAATTTTTATTTCGCTCCTGTGTCTTGCAATCAATGCAAATATTTTTTATTTTGCATAAAGATCCGCAGTCTAATAATAATGCATAATATAAAACCTGGAGTCCAATTGAAAAATTTAAAGTTGATCTTTGTAGGCCCTTCCAAGGTGATCTCGAGGTCAAATCAATAACAGCATAACGCATCCCCTTGGAAACGAGGTGCTACTTCTATGTGAAACATTTTTTCCCTGGAAATGAATAATGTATACTGTATACAATGTATATACAGCATATACTGTATATACTGCATATATTGTATATAATGTATATACAGTATATTCGACCAAAGTATACCGCGGTTACTTCTACATCGCCTATCAGCAAAATTCGAACGTCCCTAATTTTAAGCCTACAGTTGGTTTGCTTGCACAGCGGAGGGAGGTAGAGTATTTTAAGTTGGTACATTCTTTAATTGCCAGATCTTGCTGGCCGAAGTAACAACCAGACCCGGCCCGGTCCGTCGTTTCCCTCGTTCGTCCGCTTAATCCAAGATCAACAACGACGCGACGAAATTACAGCGAACCAGGGGAGGGGGTTCAAATTGGGGTTCCGCAGGTACTCCCCTCCAGGCGCGTTCACTTTCTAATAGCCGGTAGCCGACGGGGTCGACATGCATAGATAGTTCTACGCGTTTTCTCATTGTTACCGGCGGAACGGCGAGCATAATTGTGACAGCGCGTAATGGACAATGCCGAAATCCCTGCGTCCCCTTAGTCAGCAAAGCACCGCACCGCACCGCACCGCACCGCACCGCACCGCACCGGAGAGATGTTCGAGCGTCGCCCGCCGCGATTAGCCACGGGCGCGGCCGAATCAATGTTATTTCGAAATATTAGCAGAGACTCGACGAGGCACCGGGTACAACGTACGCCCTATTACCGCGATTAGCATACGCTGACAGCCGGCCATGCCGCCTCTAAACAAGGGGGGCACAAGGGGAGGGGGAGGGGAAACGACGTAACCCATCCCGTCGTATCGGGTGTGCAGCTCGGTGGAGACACGGGCCGCGGAGATACCGCTGCTAACCCGATTCGATACTGGCACAGGGTGAGGTGGCTGACTGCTCGATGCCGTGTAACATATTGCGACAAGCTATGCAGAACATTAGGCCAGTGACGCCGACTGATGCTGTTCGGCCACTCCGCGCTAATGTATTCACGCATATTTGTGTCCTGACCGGGGTTCGACACCGCTCCGTTGTTCCGCGAAACGTCCTGCAACGATGAAACGAATTTTCTGCACGCCCGCGTCAACAACAAACCATCAACGCCCATCTCTAACCTGCGGTTATCGCTTGCTGAACGATTTTATTGAAAAGGTTCGAACCCTTCTCTAATGTTCCTCTAATTGTTACATACGACTGTTTCCGACGGGGAGAATATTTGCATTCCAATTTAGATAAAATTGTCACCTGGAATCAATTTTTCAATCTTTCTCGAGGTGAAATGAAAATTTACGGGCCCGTGTAACTTTCAGGTTACATGCTAATATATCGACATTTTATCAAATAATTTCAGTTCCTTCACAAGATGACGTATACGTCTTAATTATATAATGTCTCTGAGATAACCAATAACAGTATTGATGACGGTTAGAAGCACCTTCCACCTGAAATATCAAAGCACAGTGAATTCCCGATATAAGTCACTGCGAGCCTCGCGTTTAAAGGTCACTGGGACTATCCACACCACCACGGATAGTGACTTTTACATTTCCAGTGTGCACTGTGTATTTCAAATGCAACCACAGATTTCGTCTAAATGTCACTCGCCAGAACCGCGCAAGTGACTTATATCGAGATTTCACTGTATATGCCTTGCGAGTTGTCTACGGATAGAAAATTCGGCCCATAAAGGGTTAAATAAAAAATATTCCAAGGCAGCAACGACATATTACAATAGTTGAAAAGGTGCTCGGCTCTCCCATTAGCGAGGAACCAATTTTTCTGAACGAGTCCCGAGAACGCGAGACCCCTGATTAGGGGGGGCAGAATGCGAGCAGGTTTCCCTCATCTATACAAATAGTATATTTATTCCCACACGCAGCGTGTATCTTCATCCTGGACAAACAGGGGCATGCCTTGAAAAGTAACAGTCGCGTCTCACCCTCCGCGCGGGCCCGGTTTGTTTATTCCATGAAAAAAAGATTCCCTCGGCCGGGCCGACAGGAAGGAACATTTCCGCGAAGAATCTGAAGCGATGCCGGGTCGAGCTTGTTCCTCCCCCGGTGCTCGTTGCTCTCTCGCTCTCTCTCTCTCACTCCCGTCAGGTTCTCGGTTCTCCTGAATTATTTCGCGCTTTGTAATTACGCGGGATCCAGCCGGACGCCGAGGAACGGGGACGTCGTTGGTCACAGTGATTGCGTGCAGTAGCCTGGCCCGGGGAGAAGATACTTGCAGTAACCCGATTCGATGGCGGGACGGGGGCTGGGACGCTCGTCGGATGGTGTGTAACATATTGCGACAAGCTATGCCAAACATTACGCCGGCGACGTCGACTGATGCCGGCTAACCAGCTCGCAGCGGTAATACGGGCCGGTCGCGTCGGTGTGCCGTGCCGGTGAGAGCGTGGGTGAAACTGTCGCGCGTTTGTACGAATGCACGCGGAACAATCCCCCCTGGCCCTGATAGGAGCGCGCACGGCCGCGGGAATAATTATCACACGCGCCCGGTCGTGTCATCTCGTTTCGCACGTTGACGAGGCATTGTTGAAGCGGGCCGCGACGCGCGATCCTTACGACGACTGGATGACAGCTCGCTAATAACCGGCATTAATCGAGATCCCACCCGACCAACCGAGCAAGACGCCGTGCCGCGCCGAACCGAGCCCCGTTGCCCTGGACACCGACGCCGGCGTCGCTTTCACCGAATTCTCCTGAATAATAGCTGCATCGGTTGCGTTGCGTTCGATGGAAATGTTTTCTCTCGACGAGAACGCGCAAGGTGCAAGCTGGTAAATGATCTTTTTACCGCGCAAGCAGAAACAAGGTTTTGTTAGACGAAATTTAGAATCCATAATGTGGTAGTACTACAATGAAATCTCGATATATGTCAACAACGATATATGTCGCGTAACGTCCACGAGAATACCCGAACCGTGTTATATGTTTACGCTTCTCGGCGGTCGAGGTCTCTCGAGTTGCGTTGATCTTCACGGAGTATACCCCGCGGTAGCGGGGATAGTTCCGCGACGTTTATCACCTAAGTCTTGGCGACATATACAGGTTGGTTAAGTAAGGCCACCTAAGTATCTCTTCAGGTTATTGTGAAGCAACAGATATTTGTTACGTAATGTGCACAGTGTCAGTGGACCAAATATCTGGCAAGAATATTTTTTTTCGGAAGTAATTTTTCTCGGAGTTGTCAAGGTCATCGGTGTTTTTTGATACATAACTACATTTTTTTTTTTGTTGCATCGTGTAACTGAACAAAAAGTACATTCAGTTATGTATAATAACATGACTTTGATCTTCGAAAATTGAAGTTTTACCTAGAACCGATGTCTATCGAGATCGTAGGCTCTAGATCTGGATCACTTTCGATTTTATTCAAACGTACACAGGTAGTGGGGATAATTCCGCGACATTTATCATCCAGGTCGTCGCGACATATATAGAGAAATCACTGTGATTACAGTCACTGGCGTCATTAGGATTTCGACACTCTTAAAGAGATGATAACTTTTTCAATATTAGAAGTTTGAACTGATTTAGTCCACTCGAGAACAAAAATTTTGAAAAAGTTGTACTTGATCGAAATTGCAGGGAAAATATTAACCCTTTGCACTCGAATGAGACGACTTTGAGGTGCCACTAAAAATAATTTTACCAAAATTTGAAACAATGTTTACGTTGCGCCATTTGTTTTTATTTAATAAACACGCTAAGAACAGTGTGTTGTAAGTAAACACGCACAGTTTCATTTTTGTCTTGTTTATAAAATGTTCTGGGTCGAATTAATTTTCTAATATCGTCGAAATTCCCGAATTTCATCAGAATAGCTCCGTGTGCAAGGGGTTAAGGCTTTTTATGAGCTACAAACGTCTTCAAACCTCACCATTTTTGGATAGTAAAAATTCCAGTCTTGTAAACTGTAATAAATCTAAGGATTCTTGCATGTCTCGATGCCTGTCGATTTTTCCCACATGGCGATACTCACACATTACAGAACGAACGTTTCTATTACGGTGTGAACGCAAACGTCAGTATCGATTACTATTGATCAACAAGCGTGCAAATACGGTAATGCGATACAGTGGCTGTCCAGCTTCCAAATGCGGGGCAATATTGGACAACTATGATATCGTAGAAAATAGTATATTCTATAACAGATGAGTAGCATCGGAAAATTTTTGATATTGGGTTGTCCGGAAAGTTCGTGCCGATTTTTAAGGAAACCTCAAACGCAGTACATTTCAATTTCGATATGCATTTATTGAATTTTTATAAGTGCCATTTTGTTCCATTTTAATCTTTCTCCATGTTTCACGCAACTTTCGTTTTTCGGCGAAAAACTTTTAAATATGATTTTTCATGTCGACCAAAGAGTTAAAGTTTTTGTCATTATAGGAATTTTGTGTTGACCTAAAGAGATGAAAATCTGAGGGTGTAATGTCTGGTTAATACCGCCAACAGCTTTTGGAAGAAAAAAGCATCAAATGTCTATAATGCACTCTGTTTCCTTCCATATTCAAGAGCGTATAAAACTAACAAAAATGAATGTATGCTAACCAAACGTTTTTTCTAAAAATGCTTGAAATATCACCTGTTAGGCTATGTACACATATCATTTGTTTTCAATCATTCTGACATACTCAAACCTATCCTAATACCACCTACAGAAAAACTGAACTTTCCGGACAACCCAATACTTTGCGATCTTTCTTGTATTCTGTTTTTCCGAAATATATGTACTCTTATGCGATAAGTGTCATTCGGTTCCGTAAACAAAATAGAAATAGCTTTGGTGGCGAATGCGTCAAGGACGATTAGCGGTGAGTCTAGTTAAATTCTTTGGTTCCCCACATGATCCGTGCGAGGAAGAGAAGACGGGGAATACTTGAAGAGCGGAGGTAGACTAGGTCGTTCGAGTCGGAAGCCGAAGAGAGTCGCGATAATCGGAGCCGCGAGCGAATTTACATTGGTGCGATCGGTTTGCGGGTGGACGGATTTGCATTCGAGACGGAGCCAGCCCGGTGGATTCGGTGGAAAATGGCTGGAGCGCCGCCGCCTAAGTGCAAGGATAGCGGCAAACGACGTTACGGGGTTGACGGACTCATTACGCGGCGGTTTGCATATAGAGCACGCCGACAACCGGGGCGGATCTCTATACACAACTCGAACACGTAGTTCCAAACGAACGGATGTGCAGAGAGCAACGGACACTGACTGACTACTACACGAGTAATATGGATTTGAGGGGAGGCTGGCACAATAGTGCCACTAATGCACAATCACCCCCGCGTCGCCACCACGTACACCCAACCGCCGAACCCCCTCCGGCAAACTACCTATACAGACCATTCAATATTGGCCGGAGCTCTAGCTGCTGGGTTATCCACGGTTAATGGCGCGATATTGGCCCACCCTGAAGAACTTTGTTGAATCATGCTCTCGTCACAACTTTGAGACCGCGACGCCGACGTTCCTTACTGTTCCAATATACTCCCAATCGCTGTGCCAACGATCTTGATTCTACTCCTCCTTCGGCTGAACTTCCGCTCGAGGGACCAGAAATTTTTAACTTTTCTCGGAGTAATGTTATACACTTTCGCCAGAAAATTATAGAACTCTAAGTTCCGATGCGCGGAGTTCGCTCGTTTAAGAGTTACACGCGTGTAAGGTTGCTCGATTTCAAGAGCGTTTAACAGGTAAGTTAATGTGTACTCGAGACGTCGTGTGATGAGCGGAGTCGCGAGGAGGTTGGTCAGGGTTAGCTGCCGAAGATGCTTGAAATCGGTCAACTTTAAACGCGCATAACTTTCGAACCAGTGAACTCTGCGCACTGAAAATTGGATTCCGCGCATTTCAATTTAAAGTGCTAGAATTTTTTCCGCGAATTGTATAATATTCAATTGGGAGAAGTTGAAAATTTGTGGTCCCCTGAGCGGAAGTTCTTCCTTCTAAATCTGCTGTTACATTGTCCACCTGTTTCATCAGTTATCCTAAGTCTTCAGTCAAGTGATATACCTACACACAATTCTCCTCAAATTTTTTTGTTCCTTTTAAGTAAAACATTAAATTATTTGTCTCTCAATTCTAAATAAAATACAGTTTGCAGTATAGTCCAGATTCAATCGCCGGTGCTTCGAATATACTTGATTATTCTATAGTCAAACTTTGCAAACATTATACAAGCCAAATAATGTTTACTTCTCTAAGAGAAAAGAAAACGAGCAACTACCTGTATTCAGGCTCCTAAAAATCAGATATCTTCTCAAACGACTAAAGAAAGGAATAAAAGGTTTACATATCGGATCCCATTTTCCTTCCTGCATCCAGGAAAATCCCGACGAGGAGACTTCTATCGATTCGGGAGCACAGCCGGATCCTATGCGGTCAAATAAACTGAAATCAAGCTAAATCTCGCGTCGGTCCGCGCGGGGGCGTATCGACATCGATGTCTGGTATCCACGAGGATCAAAGGACCGAGCCGCCGCGTTCACGAGACAGCGGCGATTCTCCGTAAACAGAACGTCGAAATGCGGTCGGCCATTTCGACGCGGGGCGCGGCGGCGGGATCACGAATAACACGGCGGTGCTCGCGCGCAGGGGAGCGTCCGTGAAACGGTCATATTGTGCAGCAACACTTCGGGGCCGATATCCGCGGTGGACACCGTACAGCCCTGCGACCGGTATCAGCACGGCCCATTGCTCGCGAATCCGACCAATTTCCTGCACATCCGGATCTGATCGTCACTTTACGACGCGTGTACCGGGAGTGACCATCCGACCGGCATTCGAACCGATGCGATGCGATGCGTCCATCCACCGAGAGTCCCTGGCTCGCTTCTACTAAACCGCGTATACATGTACATGACCGGCTCATACCCATCGACCGTGCCCTATGTACCGGCTGATAACGTACGTATCGTGCTCCCCGGTTTCAGCATAATCTGACTGATTGGCGGCGGACAACCCCACGCGATCCGATCCCCTTACCCGACTGACTCGTTGCGGCTAAAACTCAAAACTTCTTTGGAATCGATCGTTCTACGTTTTTTCCAGTTTAAGGTAGTTGCGTGACTTTTGCAGAGCCAGCAGGTCGATAACTGCTGTATAATTGTAACTGCTGGGAAATATTAGACTGCTTCGACAATGAACGAGGCTTCCAAAATCGATACTGAAAAGTAAACGATTTTTAAACAACAATTAAAATCTCTAATCCGGAATTGTATTCGTGTTTTAACACTAAACCTACCACGGTCAAAATGACCGAGTTAAATTTTACAATTACTATAACTGTAAAAATTCATTTATGGAAAACAGTGGAATTATTATACTGAAACTTGCGGACAATCCCAATAGGGTTGCCATTTTTATGAGGCAGTATTTAC
>JAQQRP010000021.1:0-18361 GCA_028454245.1 Halictus quadricinctus
TTCCGAAGTTTACAAAACTCTTTGAATGGTAAAACTTTCACTAATGAGGATGGTCTGAAATCGCACTTGGATCAGTTTTTCACCGAAAAGGATCAGAAGTTTTATGAGCACGGAATTATGAAGCTACCAGAAAGATGGCAAAAGATCATAGAACAAAATGGAAAATATTTTATTGATTAATGTTTATTGCTTTGATAAAAAAATTGGATTTTATTTCACCTAAAAATACCGAAATTACTTTCTTGCCAACCTAATAATTACGCTTTATCGTTTTAGTGTGATCCACACTCAAGATCATCGTCTTTTACATTCTGTCTGCGTGTAGGATTATGTGAACAACAGTGTGGGGATTGAACCGAGCACAACGGAAGTCGAATCTTCAATGATTAGCTGTTAATATCTTGGAAACGAAGTCTCAGTTTGCAAAGCGGTAAAAAGCCCTTTTAAAAGTCTACTTGAAACCCCTGCATAAAATTAATAAAAATATTCAGATGGGATCTATGCACGTGGAAAGTACAACAGGAACATATTCGGTATGCTAAAATCAGCAAAAAAGTTTATACATATAAATATGTGGGGTGCAGTCGAATAACATGTACAAACGGGTACGAGGTATTGCTCATGAAAAAATAAGAAACAAATATTTTCACGAAAGGCTCAATTTTTTAAAAAATCACGTTCAAGGGGGTATTCTGGTGTTTGAGATTGTTTTTTCACAAATTTTTAGGAATTTTCTTCGGATAAAATATTGAACCTGTTGCATTGAGATTTTTTAAAAGTAAAATTAATCGAAATTACATGAGTGATATGTTCCTTTTTTTTTTGTAGAGAATGTTTTGAAAAACATGGACGGCGGTTGCCGTGATTCTGGTCTTTGTACTGATTAGAAAGAAAAAGTAAAGTTATCAGTATGAATGTAGTTCTGGTCTAAACCAAAAGAAATTAAAAATTTGGGTTGTTTACAAAATGCCGGTGTTTTAAAGTAAATTTACTGAATTTTAAAATATTTTTCGGCCTTTAGTGCGACAACAAAATAAGAAAAAAATGACGGATTTTAAACATTTTTGTTCATGCGATACCAGGATATGTAGGACTGAAGAGTCTCGCAAAGTTTGAAATCAATTGGTCAACTGGAACTTGAGATATCGTCACAACGGTTTCGAAAAAAGTGGTTTTGAGAAAAACGCGATTAAAGATTGAACTATCAATATCTGGCAACGCGAGTTGCATTCTTCAAACGCTTATAAGTATGTCAATTTTACGAATTCAAATAAATCCTTCTGCACGCATATTCTACAACGCTTGTACTGAAAGAAAATGCAAAAAATAAAAATCGATTTTTTGAAACTGAAAAACAGAATATTCCCATAAAAATCCACTGCGTACGTACGATGTTACGGCTACGGTACGATTTGTCGAGCAATGTATAACGCGTATGTTTGTAAACAATTTTTATACGATACTTAAAAACTACAACGTTGAAGAAGAAACACAAAGAAGATTTTTTTTTAATATTATTTTGTCAATTACAAAATTGCTGAAAGTTATTGAATCGTTGTCGTATGCATACCTACGTCCGTCTAATTAGTTTTGATTTTCTAACTCTTTAGATGCCTGATTACTACTTTGTACTAATTGGTCCTGCCTTTTTTTATAGGCAAGGTATTGAAAGCACGATACAAACACATTACACGTTATACATTGATCGACAAAACGTACCTTAATCGTAATAACATACGTAAGCAATCAATTTTCAAACTTGATATTTTCGAAAGCTATGCCTTGGATAAAGATATGTTATTCTATATTTTCCTCTAACTTTTTCAACCACCTCGTTATATCAATTGCTACATGTCGAGAAGATTGTTGCGATATAAAATTAATTCGGAAATGAAGCCGCGTAAACCATATGTTTATATAAGCTATTTCGTTTATTTGTGTACGCTGAATTCACCGATGTTGCACTTCCCACATGCAACACAAAATCCTATATATATGACTAGGTCCTAGGCTTTATGTATTTCATAAAGGCTAGCAGGCAACAAAGCAGAGTAGCTCTGACTATATGTACACGTGTAAGTTGTATTGGTAAACAATAATAATTTTCAATGACGTTATACGGCTGCAACATCGGCTAAACAACTTCCTGCAACCAATAAAGAGATAAGGTGATTAGGATCCCAAGAAAATATAAAAGTGTAGCATCGGTAACAATAAGGGGATTCCAGGTTACACAAATAGAAAACAAAGTACGTAAAGTAATAAAACGTGCAAGGCGGACGACCTCTGGGTATTCAGTTACACGTCTTCATCGGCGTCAGTGGGCGTTCGTGCTCCTTTTTTCGTCAGTGTTAGTTCCGTTAGCATCATTAGTGACGTTAGCGTCTGTTTTGTGGACGCGGTCAGTGTTAGCGTTGACGTATGTTACCGGTAGTTGTGTTCAAAAGGTAGGAATGGTCATTGGTGCTTTGCAGACTTTAATGGAACGGGAGGAAAATGAAACGTAAGATGACGCAATGAAGAAGGGAAGAAATAAAGTTCGAGAAGAAGAGGAGCAACGTAACTGCTTTTGAACGACCGACTGACACTGCTACAGAGTGGATTATTTCTGTGTTATGAGAGACTGTTATTTTCTACGATGCTATATTACTGAAAAATTTGAAGCGGAAAAATGTTTATTTATTCCCATCGTATCATTTCAAGATGTCTTCAGTTCGCCACGTTCAAGCATTACATTATTTTTAAATTTAGTATCTCGAATGCACTAGTCAATTTTGAATGTTTCATTTATATTGTGTTCTAAATTCGAATATTTTCTGTTTCATTCCTACTATTCTGCAAAAATTTTTAAAATAGCAAAAATCTTATTTATGAAATGTATGCATTTACATTTAGGCAATGAATAACCACTGCATTTTCAATCTCTTTCAAGCTGTTTGTTAAACAAAAAATTGCTATAGTAATATTAGGTTTACGACATATAAAGGTCAATACATTTTATCACACAATTTGATACTTTATTGACTTACGTTACAAAAAGTAGGTCATTCCATAAAAAAGGTGATCTTGAAATTTCTGAAACGCCTTCACTCACAAAAAATCAAGTACTGTATGAGATGGGCTCTCGAAGCCATTTAAATTCCATGTTTTACAAATTTAATAAAACGTATTGTTTAATAGTTATCCGGGGTAATCAAGTTAGCTAAGACACTCTCTATATAGGATTATAACTGTGTAAAAATATTATTACTGTAAGTAAGCACTACCTTATTGTTTTTTTCATCGATCTGGCACTCGTACATGTTGTGACATTGCAAAACATCATCAATGCTCGGGTCTTAGATTTATCTTTTATATATCGGAAGTAGATTTATTTTTTATATATATTTTCAATAGTGGTTTTATTTGTTAATTGCATATATAACTTCAAAGCAATATATTACAAAAACGGCAAAATATATCCTGAGATTCATACATATTCGGATATATTACTTATTATAGTTTAAAAATTTTATAGTTCTTTTTACAACTATGATAACTGCTACTTTTAATTTTATGAACTTTTTAAGAAGTGCCCATGCCTTTTCTTTAGGATCTATTGTGGAAAATTTGTTAATTTCTTTTTAAATATATTAGTTGTATTGTTAAATTTCATTTTCTGTGAATAATTAACAACACGTACACATTCATAAACAAATTTGGATTTTTGTCCAAAATTTTGCCATTTGTCCGCCACAGTCACAGTGCGGAATTTACAACAGTGCGGAAACTGTTATTAATAATCATTTTTGTGCATAATACAATTTCTGGAATAATTATATATCAATCATTTTTATGTATTCTTAATTTGTTTTTGATATATGTTTTATTCCTATGGAAAAGTAATGTGAATGTAAGGATTGACCAAGATTATTTGAAAGAAATTGAATGGGAGAATGAGTCGGATAGCGAATAGCGATTTGTTAAGTTTGTTAATTTTGTTTATTGCTATTATAATTGGTTTAAGTTCATTATTATTAATGTTACATATGGTTCATTTATTATTAATTTCATTTTAAATTTGTCAGTTTTTAAAAATAAATTTTTTTTTATAAAAATTGTTACATACATATACAGGGTGAGTCACCTAACGTTTGCACCTCAAACATCTTCGTTGTTTCTAAAGATACGTAAAATATGGTAAGGATAAAATTGAATGGTACAATGGGGCTGACACGATTCCAAAAAAAAATGTTGTTTTTATGTCATTTTTTTAGAGATATCAAGGTCACCTTGACTTTTATAAATGGAACCACCCTTTTTTCAACACCTACAATGATAATCCCTTTCATTAGGAATACAGTGACAATAATTATTCCAAGTTCATTCAAGGTCACAAACAGAGAAAACGTACAAGATTTAGAATATGATAGCAAAATACGTTTATCACGGTTGAGACTTGTAGTAAATAGTAAATATACTATGGTCGTAGTTAAAGTAAACATACTAAGGTCCTTCAATGTTATTGTTATTAAGCATTCTTATTTATTATCAGTATGTTTCCAAACGCGATTCCGCTAAGTCTTATTGAATGACTGAAAAGTGTGATATGATCACGATTTACTGTGAATGTAGACAAAATGCAGTGCAGGCCCGATTACTTTATGAAGAAAGGTACCCCGTGTGAAACATTCCTTCTAGACAGACTTTCATTAATACGTACAGGTTGTTTCGAAGTACTGGAAGCGTACATGCAAGACAGCACAAACGGAAGAATCCCACGACTAATGAAGACAATGAGATTAATATTTTAGCAGCTATAGCTGTCAATCCTCACGTGAGTACGTGAAAAATTTCCCGGGAGGCAGGCATAAGTCAAAGTAGCGTAATACGAATTCTGGCCCGACATAAATTTCATCCGTTCCACATATCGCGCCATCAAGAATTGCACGGGAATGATTTTCAAAATAGAATTAACTTTTGTCAATGGGGATTGCTTCAAAATCATTCATTTTTTTCTAATGTCTTGTTTACGGACGAAGCAACATTCACTAATCATGGCTCAATTAATCTATGGAACGCCTATTATTGGTCTATGGATAATCCGCACTGGTTGCGAGAAATTGATCATCAAAGACAATGGAGCGTAAACGTGTGGTGTGGTATTTTGAACGACAAAGTAATTGGACCATATTTCGTTGATGGAGTGATGACGGGACAGAAATACGCTCAATTTTTGCAAGAAGATCTGCCAATCTTGTTAGAACATGTCCCTTTACAAAATCGCTATGATATGTGGTACCAACATGACGGTTGTCCTGCTTATTATGCACGAGTAGCAAGCGAAACGTTGGATTCTCGATTTTCAAACCGATGGATTGGACGAGGCGGAACTGTTCATGGCCAGCACGTTCGCCTGATTTAAATCCACTGGATTTCTTTTTATGGGGTCTGCTAAAAGAGACCGTGGAAATGAAAATGAAATACAGGTATTCTGCTTCCATATTTTAATTTTATACGTTTTTTCTGTC
The DNA here is from genome assembly GCA_028454245.1 of Halictus quadricinctus. Taxonomy (NCBI): domain Eukaryota; kingdom Metazoa; phylum Arthropoda; class Insecta; order Hymenoptera; family Halictidae; genus Halictus; species Halictus quadricinctus. The sequence continues at coordinate 5,511 of JAQQRP010000021.1, forward strand.
CTTGACCTTGAATGACCCTGGAATAATATAGTCACTGAATTCCTAATGAAAGGGACTATCATTGTAGGTGTTTAAAAAAGGGTTGTTCCATTTAAAAAAATCAAGGTAACCTTGATATCTCTAATAAAAATTACATAATAACAAAATTTTTTTATGGCATCGTGTCAGCCCCATTGTACCATTCAACTTTGTCCTTACCATATTTTACGTATCTTTAGAAACAACAAAGATATTTGAGGTGCAAACGTTAAGTGACTCGCCCTGTATACATTAATAACCAAATTTAGAGAAGTGCCGAATAATAGGCCATTTGCTCGCACATTGCGCTGTACCGCGCTGTTCTCACTAAGGAAACCCTCAAAGTGCCGTAGAACCACTACTTACTGGGTTGAATCGTTACGCAATTGCGTGACCGACAGTTGTAGGTTACCATTTCTGACCTCGATGGGGATCCAGGGCTTTTCCTCCAAATCACCGTCCGCGACCCATGGCGTCGTCCTGCGGTGGCAGCAGTAGGAGGACAACGACAGGGGACATCTTCGCGAACCCTCCACCAAATATATCGTACCGTCGTCGCCCTAACCAGCGTTACCAGACGGTGTGTATTCCCCTCTACCACTAAATGTGGCTCGATTCTCCTTGTAGTGGAAATGATATGACGTCACATATCCCCTCTTGTCACTGGTCTATGCCTTGTGCAGACAGTCGTGAGAGGGGAATCTGATGGTGAGAAGGGATGCGTACAGACTTTTTCTGGCAACGTTAATCCCGACCGCAATCAAATCTCGCCGAAGGATGGCCGAAAGAAATCCGGAATTCCTGAGAAACGAGGTCCTTAGTGCGCAATTAGGCTAGGATTCACGTGGAATTGAGAGAAAAGAAAGGGAGTGAAGGATGCCCCCACTATAGGTCATTATTACGTTATCGCTTGGCTAGATAGTGCATGCGAAGTAGAATTAAAGTATTTCGTACCGAAAATGCCGTCGGCGAAGTCACGACCATAGTAAATCGTTCATAGTATTGTACTATTTGCGTTACCTGACTCGATCGTTGTTTGATGAATTGACAGAACACCCCAACACAGATGTTTTCGCATTGCGACGCTTGCGTTCTGAGCGCAGAATAGCGCATTATATTGAGATCACTTAGCATTAACATCTTGCACTGACAACGCTAGTCTGCTCTGAGCACGTTGTTCCTACCGCTATTTCCATTGGTCTTTCGTCTCGACTTTGTATGACACCTTTGTAACAAGCGCCCGGCCATCCGGCGAGCCGAGGAAAACCCCGCGGTCGAATGTCGGAGGAAGTCACGGCGATCACGATCTCGCCATCTAGCCGCTTCATATACCGGGTAACCGTCACCGTACTCCCCAGTGAATTATAAATCGCCGTTGCCGTCCCCTTCATTAAAACGACACGTACCCAACAGATCCGTGTATTCTTTACAACCGCACTGTCCGTTCTGCCGCGAAGACATCTTCGTCCCCTCCTGCCGCGTACGATTCCTGGGCTATGAGCTTCCCAATCATCTCTTGTTTCCTAGGGGGTCCGATATTAGGGGAAATTGTCGCATCGTTATTTGGCGCAAATTTGACATTCTGCACCTCTACGGTGCCTGACGCCCGAACAATCGGTAAATTCGCGATTCGTAGCCCAGCCACTTGGTCCGTAAAACCCTGTGTAATAGTGTGTATCCAAAAAGTGCGGGATTCTATTTCTACTTTTACTAAGTAATATACAGGGTGTTCACGCTATTACTAGCCAGCGTTTTTCTTGTAAATAGTAAATATTTGAAAAGAATGAAAGAGGAAAAAGAAGTATTGTTTTTTACACACCACACAATGGCGTATGTAATTTTTGGGATTATACTAATTTGTTAGATATGAAGGTGACCTGCAATTTTTGCAATGGAATGCTGTATATTTTTTTAGATCACATGAAAGCATATATCTAGACGAATTCATCAGTATACTGCACAGTGACCTTCGAGATCATGCAAGGTCAGAAATGGAAGATAAATTTTGAATATTTCGTGTCAATGTGTTTACAAGTATTCCTTATTCATACGAATCAGATGATGTTGTCGTTCACTATCAGAGTGTTTACTTTTAGTTTCTACTATGACGAGACAATTTCAGTATTAGTTTTGAAACCGGAGTTGTCGGATTTTCTTCAAAATGTAAGAGGACTTCTAACTTTTTATCTTCAGAAAGAAAACATTTCCGATTATGATACATATTTTGCATAGACCTTGTTTCCTTCAAACGTTTGGCAAACAAAGCAAACTGATTATCATTTGGTTGCACTCTGTCCGGATATTCTTCTAGGTATTTCAATTTGCTTCGTCTTTTATTTCCATTGCACTGGTAATGAATGCGTACACCATACCCGCCTTCTCGTCCACCGAATAACGATACAAATCAGTTTCGGAAGTAATACTGAAATTGTCTCGTCATAGTAGAAACTAAAAGTAAACACCCTGATCGTCAACGACAACATCATCTGTTCATCCATGTAACACAATATGACCTACAAATGACCTTCAACCCAGAAAAATGGAATAAATAAAATTCAACGTGTAAGATTCAATTGCTTTATTTCTGTTACGCAAAATGTTCAAAAATATTCCCTTGAGCTGCTATTGTTTAAAACAAAAATTTAATAACCTGAAATTATTTGATTAAAGAAGGGCCATTTTCGTAGTGAGAAACGTAAGTCATTATTTCATTTGTATAAGATTTTTGTCACTGCATGCTGCGTTCCGACCCTCATTTTTTTTACAATTTTACGACCTTCCATGAAAGAAATATTTTGTTAGCACCTCGTCGAATTCGTCTAAAAGTGCACTATCAGATTATGTAAATAAAAGTATAGCATCTTATTTGAAAAATTAAATTGATTTTGAAATTTCCGTTACTATAAGAAATATCAAAAAATAGTTATACCACATAACGTCCCCCTCTGTAAACACTGTACATAGATTGACGTATTTCGGGTTTTATCACCAGATCGCTGATAACTAATATGTATAAAGTCAATTATCTGTATTATTATATGTATAAGTCAATATGTATATAGTCAAATAAAATATGTAGAACATATTACTCTTTGTAATTCAAAAAGTAGACATTTTATTCATAAGTTATTTATAAGCGTACTCTCAGCTGTATAAAGTTTGCATATTAAAAATGCATTTGATATTTAAGTGTAATAATCTACTAACTTTTTATAATTGTATCAAAAGACATGACTCTTTTGAGAAGATATACAAAAAATTAGTTCTATAGACGACGTATAAGAGAAGTTTGGTAAAAAATGGCAATTGGTTTTAGAATTTTTTTATGTAACAATAAGCCTGTAACAAAGGTTTAAACAATATATTTTGTGAGATTACGTCAGTTCTGTACGTGATCACAACTCGATCAAAACAAGTGAAGGGCATTGAAAAATATAAGAATTTTTAGATTTACTACAGCTATAGGCTGTATGTTGAGAAAATGTATGGCATCGTATTCGAGTATTCGTAAAAGAAACAGTGCGGATATATGAAAAAATTTGAAACGTAAGGCTATAAAGTTTTGAGAAGTTATAACACGTGCGTTGGGCATTACTGTTAAAGAGCTATAACACAGCTCGTCGAGCACCTGCTATGCTGAACGTTATACTTTGTACCATCCTCCTAGTAGTTGACAGGTTATTACACCTACGTTGTATACAAAGTATTATCTCGTATCGTACTAGTAAAATATGGCCTTCCATTATATTAAGAATTTTCTACGAAACCTACTATAATGCTCGGCTCCTGTCCGTGTAACTAAAAGAATCTAAATTACGGTAAAAGTCAAACTTATGTAGGTTTCCCTAGAATTTATTTGGCAACGTCGAAAAAGTTTTCATACAAGCTTAACGTGGAATATCATAAATCAAAACAACAAATTCTATAGATATAAGCATGTTTAAGTACACGTAATATTGATTCATTTAATAATGAACAACCCAATTTTCACATAATTGTAATTACGGATAACCTAAATTTTTTACATGGTATTTCACAACTTGACAAAGTAACCTACTTTTTTTCAAAGTAACTTCTTATACATACAGTTTCTGCATTACATCTATAATACATAGCTTTTAGTTTTACAACATTAAATGGCAATAAATTGCTTCGTAAGTTTAACCGACGTTTAACATTTATGTATGTATGGTATTACGTATAACAGTTAGGTATGGATTGTTGTTGACTTAACATTGAAATTTTAACCAACTTTATTAGACATGTTTCCATAAAATAAATATGATACCTTACTATTAAATAATAATCTGCGTGCAGCATTTATTAATCTTTAAAAGTTGGTTTAACACTAAAAGAACAAACAGATACAATTATTTAATACTATGTAGATATACATATGCATACATACTTTACAAATCTTTAAAATCTCGGAAAAGTCACAATTTTGGATTATCAAAATACTTCTACATACGTACAATGATCTGAAAAGTAGCATTTCACGATAAAAAATGTAATGTAGTAGTTCCAATATAAAGAGAAAGTTTGTTATTCTGTAAATGTTTTAAGGCATCGGAATCCAAGCATACTCATATACTTCACAGAGTTGTGTTACACTTTTATGTACGTCAGCAGATACATTTTATTTCTTTAGCTGTACGGTAAGCGTTTTTTAATATGAGCAAACACTGTAAAATTTTTAATAATTTAATGTATAATATAGTCAGTCTGGAAATTATTCAGACAATAATAACATTTTTTTTTAAAATAACTAAATGTTTTACTTGACAGTACACATTTTATTTCATTTGTCCTGTAACGTGGTTCTCAAACTTTCTTTCTACGTATCGCTTACAAATTTTTTTCAAGGTAGTATTATCAATTGTTTGAAATTGACGAGTGAAAAATTGTCAATATTACAATGATTATATTTTGAATTTCAGTTGCATTGTCAGTATGAGCATACCATTAATATTGAGAATATAAAATAAATGCGAATTTTTAGATTCTTAATATAGATAATGCCGTCCATTATTAAAGATGTTAATCATTATTGTTATTGTATACTACAAAAACAAATAATTTCAACATTTTTTCAGAAACTTGGAGGTCATCATTAAAAAAATAATGTTCATATAGAGGGTGACCGGTATCAACGTATAAATGTAAATTACTCGTACACTGCGTATTACATAAAAAAATAGTTCAGATAAGAAGTGAATGGTTTCGAGGGGGCCAGAATCTGGTCTAAATCTTTTTTCTGTGGATAGACACGTAGAGGTCACATGAAGGTGACCAAGGTTTTTCTAAATGTTTTACATTTCTCATTATAAGTTGAGATAAAAAGTTGTAAAAAACAACTATTACACTTTTCTTCACAATTCACGAAAATTTCTTTTATGCATCATCTAGTAAACAAATCCTTCTAGCTCCACAATGGAACTCTTAGTATTGTAAAAAGTGTCCAAGTATTAATTTCGGCCACAGTGTCTATGTATACACATCTGCTGTCAGATTGCCTAACTGGAATAGAAGATTTATGAATTTGTAACACGGTATGCTCAATCAAATCGGTCTTTAATCAAATCAGAATGGTATTTTGGTTTTTGCATGAAATCCAGTATAAAGGAATCAGATTTGGCTCAATTAATGTCTCTAACCAAATCAGAATGCTATTGGTTTCTACATGAAGTTGAATATGAAGGAATCAGATTTTTAAATATTAATTGGCATCACTAAAACATTGCACTGATTCAGCTTCGGTCGCTTCGAGACTTATACATAGATTATAGTAAATAAAATAAGAAATGTTTTAAATCTTGGAGGATGAAATAAAATTATTTCTCGTAGCAGGTATGTTGTTATTCTAAGATTATTCGATTATTTCCCAAACTATAGCTCGTTGTAAAAAACATTTCAAATAAAACTTACTCTGTTTCGGGTGAGACATTTTATGATGGTCACAAATCTTCTCTAGACGGACGTGCTTCCGTCTAGCTAAACTAAATTTTGAACGGCACTAAATGGCCTTGAGTGACCTTGAAAGACGAAAGTGTCATAATTTCGGTACAGGCTACACACTTATCTAAGTAAAAGCATGCTGCTTTTAAATAGAAGCATGGATTTGTGACCAGCATAAGAGTGCCCCCCTCCAAACAACGAGCTATAGTTTGAGAAACAGTTGCGTGCAAAACTTGAAATGAGACACCCTGTATACTGTATCGTCTCTGCTGCGTGCAACAGTTGTAGAACTTCTGCCAGTGTAGAGTATTTTTGTGAAAGACCTCCTTGATTTACTGACGGACAATTAAAATTTTTTGTATAAATTAACATTTCTATACATTTTCAACGAATCTTTTATATGTTCAACTTATATTTTACTCTATAATCATAGACATACTTACATACGACTAGTTGTAGAAGATGCGTACATTAATATAATTTTTCATTGTTCTGGAAAGATTGATTGAAACGCGATTCATTAGACTAAAAAATTCTGACTTTCGAAGATGCTGCAGTGGCCATCTGTCTTCATAAAACACAGAGACTTCTTAATCGCGTCAAAGAAATAATATTGAACCTCAAAGGAGAAGGATCTTTATTAACGTTCAATTAATGGTTCCTTGGAGACCTAAATTTGTTTATAAGTTTAAACATTTTTAGAAACAAGATAATTATACTTGTTTCATTATGTTCGTTATGTTGCCACTGAAAGACAATAACTTTAAGATGTAATAAAAGCTTCTACGGGAAACTTGAACGGCTTAATATGTTTTCTGTTGTTACATCTACAATTTTTTTCTTTAATATCAGTATAAACACAATACTGTTTCGATAAAAAGTTCTTCACAAGCAATACATAACTTCATTTCCATATACTGTAGTTTACATAATATGCTTGTAATGCAACTTTTGTTACACTTGTCACTTTTTATTTTTCAAATGCTTGTAAACAACCATTTAAAAAGCTGCGTACTCATTTCAAAGAATATAGTTGTTCGCTCATGCTTATACGAACTCAATTAATAGCCTTTCAGTGAAAGTCAAAAATCGCTAAACATGAGGTTATAGCTCTTTACAAAACATCGTTTTGGTCAGAATCAATTTGTATTTCGGACTACATAATACTCTGGTAGATTTTTTTACTGCATGTGCTCCCAGTGTAGCTAGCCTTCGACATTTATCATAATCTGTGATGGACAAGATGCATTTCAAAAAATATTCGAATACATTATAATTTATTTTTTTCCTGATCTGAAATGTATTTCGATATTTGATTTGATTATTATGTAACTATCAAATACTTTTATTCAGTTGCTTCAGAAAATAAAAAATACGCCTGTATTTCATAATGGTTTCGCCAATAGAGACAAAACATGCTTGTATTCTATATTCACTAAACATGTACCAAGCCATATGAGGAACACTCTTATACACTTATATGTGTATATTTTCGAAGATCGTGGGCAGTCCAATCTACGATCAACGAAAAATTGACGATCAGTGCTCAAACTCACGCCACCAAGTCGTATGTTTCAATAGGGAAATATTGTATTGTCTATGCCAGCGTTTTTAAATCTTTTTGGATTAGCAGCACAAATTGAATTTAATAAAATTTCTACAACACATCAGCATTTTTAAAATCAAAATATTTAAGTAAATACCTCCACCGATATCTCTTTTCAATTTTCGCTTGTAGCTTTTTAGAAGGAAGCATCTGTTCTATTTTTAATGTTGCCGTATTTTCTAAGAAAATGATAGAACCCTCAATTTCCAAGTAAAATTTATAAAATAAGAATTTCATTATTCTCATTATCATCATTATTCTTGATGATACAACATTTATTTCTCTATTATAAACAAAATTATTACAATTTCCATGTTGATGGTTCCTATTTTATAGATATACTCGAAACCTGCAAAAATTTACTCCCACTTCTCTTCCCGAAAATGGTCGATTACACGAGTTATTATTCATTATACTAGCGACACTAATGCATTAACTCTAAAATTTAAAAAAAAGGCACCTAAAAATAATTTTGTGATGTGTAAATAACGTAGTTATACTATTTTTGAAAGACATTATGGTAATTATTTACAAATCGGTGTATCTCTCAGATCTCGTACGTATATGTATACGAGGAGTGCCCTAAAAGTGCCCTCTATTACTAGACTATGGTTTTTGTGCATTTATGACAAAAATGAATTAGTTAAATACCAAATTGTGAAGACATTAGAAGTTACTGAACTTATTGAAATTATTACAAGAGGACGTGTACTTTCATTTAAGTCTAGTAAGTATTAATGAAAATAATGTGGGATTTTCGAATCCGGAACTCGCGATTCGTAGCTCATGAGCTCACCCACGAAATCCTCTGGCTTGTTATCCCACAATAATTTATTTGTATCTTCGTCAAAATTCACATTATCGCTTTCAAACTACTACCTTTTAGTATACATATATAGGATGTCCCAGAATCGGTGGTACAACCGAGAAGGGGATGTGATTCAACATGAAAAAGAAAACGAATAAAAAATAAAGAATTAAATTTTTTCCCTTGAGGCTTCGTTCTCGAGAAAATCGACTCTGAATATTCAGCGAATACGCATGTTATTCGATAGGAAACGTCTGCGCGTCTGATCATGACCAACCAATTCTACTTCCTGCACTTAAACTCGATTTTCTTGAAAACAAAGCCTGAAAGGAAAAAATGTTATTCTTTATTTTCGATTTTTTTTTTCATGTAGAATCACCCTGTCACCCTGATCACTTAATTCAGCGACGTTTCCATTGTATGCAATAATACTGCAGTTCACTGCTTTAAGTGCTCTTTAGTGCCATAGACTTCTCTTATTTTATCGTGTTTGCATCCCAAAATTGCTGCCCTATATGATATTTTTTATTCCGAAGAATAAAAAGGACTCGCACGGAGCTAGTTCCAGGGAATAGGGCGGATGATCAAGGATTGTAACATGAAACCGCGCTAAAAACTCGTGAACGGTGAGAGAAGTGTGGAACGGTGCGTTATTGTGGTAGAGAATTCACTGGTATCAGTTATGACATTGGCTAATAACACGGGCGTACTAAAACTCTTACTGCACACGAACCACGAGTCGTATCGTCCTGAAACTTGACCTCGTGATAGATGAGACTATCTGTTACACGTTCCAATCGAAGATATAGCTGCGCTGTTGTTGCCAATGTAGTAGAAAAAACATCATGCTGCGAACTTTGTATCCAACGTGCTGTATACAATAAGCAGTAACATGTGTAGAAAGAAGTTGTTCAAAATAATGATCTTGCAACATATTTCAAGGTCATTTGAATTGACAAGAAGCCTACAATTCTAAATAATGTCAAAAATATTTTACCGTAAACTCGAAAGTAGATCAAAATTTACAAATGCGTAATCAAAGTTTGTATCTTCTGTTTCACTAGGACCTACACAATTTATACACAACGTCAACGTCAAGAATAAAGCTGAAACTCTTTCTTTGATTTCTACAAGCTAATGGTGTGAATGTTAGACCATAACCTGGGCAGAACGATACAAACATGTACAGTGTTTACTCCATATATGTCCAAAACACGGGTCTAGCCACGGACATATATCGGCCAGGAGATACTATTCTTTGATCCACGCTATCTTACACTCCTCAGCGACCGAAGTGTCTCGAGCATCTTGCTCAAGGGAATATTATTTAACATTTTGCGTAACAGAAATAAAGCAAATGAATCTTACACGTTGAATTTTATTTATTCCATTTTTCTGGGTTGAAGGTCATTTATAGGTCATATTGTGTTACATGGACGAATTCGTTATTTTGTCAGCTACAACATTATGTTAACGAAGATATATCATTCCATTTAAAAAAGCATCGATGACCTTAAAATCTCATAAAAAAATGACCTTGAAAATTTTTCTCTTACAGCGTTACATGTGGCCCTTCGAACAGTGTAACTTTGTCCTCAGAAGTTTTTTTGTACAACGAAAAGTAACGGAGATATTTAGATGTCCTGTTTCTGCGGACTCACCCTGTATAAACACTGTATACCCTTTCTTGCCCGACCATACGACTACTGAAGATCAGCTGTGCGAACAGTTGTGAATACAACGTACGACCGACAAGGTCAATCAAGTATCCAAAATATCGCCCCCATTTCTCCGCCAAGATGACATTTAACAAATTCTGTTCTGACAAATAACTGTCAACGAGCACAAATAAATCTTACCCTCGCATCTTCAGGAACGCACGGTCTTAAGGGGTACATAGCGAGTGTATTTTTTGAGAGGTACGTTGCACAGTGGGAGAAATAGGAAAAGGTGGAAAAAAGTCATGTCAGGAAATAGATATATCTTCCACTCATTCTTGTTCCGCAATGTTTACTTACACTCATAAGAATTTATTTAGTATGTCTATAAACATTGAAATTCCACAAACACTTTGAATCGTAACATGATGAAATTATACGTCTATATTATACGTAATCGTCTTTGAACTTTTATCGATTATGTTTATGTTATACACGAGTAGATGTTTCGAAACCGGTATAAAAATTAGTTTCTCGATGCCTTTTACAATAAGTTCTGGAGGCTTATTTAAATGTCGTTTTTGTGCCGCTAAGTTTTCACTTTAGAAGTGAAGAACTAAAAAATATAAAGGAATACCGCCTTGAAATCTATATGCTATTAAGTTTAATCCATATGGTACAAAAGCTGCTATTTTGCTGCTCTGCTTTCATATTTTTTTCAAGTTTTCTAAGACTATGAAACGCCATGAAACGAATGCGTGCATTTTCGACGGATAAAATTCATATGGACGAACGGATACATATGTATGTATCTACTTCTAGCTTATCTTTATGACTATATAGTTATAAACGATTAAACGTTGTGAAAATCGCAGTTATAAGTCGGAAATCATGAAACCCATTCATAACCCGCAAACTAACTAATCAATATCGATGAAATTTTCAGCATGTACATATATATATTATATGTATGATTTATTTGAGCCTATATAAACACTTCTTAAATTTTCCATACAGGCCCAGATAAAAAAGTTGCAAAAATCAACTTTTACTATTTTTTCGAGATTCCGACACATCTACTTAGCTAATCCTTCTAGTTTTACTGAAAGACTGATGTCGTTTGGTGCATTTGTAAGAAAGTTATTCTCATTTAAAATGTGTTCGATCATTTATGGGAGTCACTGTATTTTCACTTATTGTGTGGCAATTACATAAACGTTGTTTGACGTTTTATAATAATATTTGGACGTACTTTAAACAATATAAGACGATTTCTGATTTTTCGTCACATAGAATGGACATTTGTCCCACTATAAGACAAATTCCAACGGTAAAAACACTTTTACACCAACACTCTTACAAGAAATCGCAGACTTCAGTGGGAAGCATTGAATTCCTTCGTATCCAGAATACAGTATAGTCAAATTTAGTGTATCCCTTAACTATGGATGTTTACATTTATTTCCTTGGTATTTAATGGAAACGTCGACTTATACAATACAAAGTATATGCATACAGTTATGCCAGGTACTGAGTGACTATAAACATATCACAAATTGTAAAGTTTGGGAGCAATAATTTTGAAACTGGTCATAACAATTCTCTGCAACCGTTGCAGCCCGGAGGGGGAGAATATTAGGGAAAGTCCACAAGCTTGTCGTTCTGCCGTCAATCCCATACCAAACGGTTATTTCATCTTCCTCTGAAGGCGCATTAGACAGGGACCATGAGCTCTTAGTGAGAATTTGAGTCTCTTCCAAGCAAGACAAGGTCTCTTCCAGTTTCAAACAATCAGGATTTGCCTCTCACGAGCAATTAGAATCAAAGCTTGTCAAAGTAATCTGGCTATTTTAATTAGTCCAGATAGTTATGTTCTGTCAGCGGTTAATGAATTTCAGTTAACATGTTAATTAATAAAATAAGTATAGCAATGCATTCTCGTTCTGCGAATTGATTAGGTGGCATCTTACTACAACACTTTATGAATGCTAAATAAATGCATATACCCTAATTTGACACAAACTATTTCACAATTGAGAAGATTCGAAATAACAGTAAACGTTTCTGTTAAATGTCAAATTACAAGATAGTATACAATAGAAAAAGCAAACTTCGGTAGAGATTAAAGTAAATTTTCTTCCCTATTTGCGAACATTATAAAATTTTACATCAATTAGTAAAGATACTTAGGATGTAATCCGACTAATTTTTTATGTTCTGATTTTACTAATTATATCTCGAGCAACAATATATAATAACAACGTATAATTTGACTAATTATATCATAAACAACAACATTCTTCATTGTAGCATTGTAGAATGCGCATCAAATATCAGCATGTAAGCATTTATTAAAATATTCATCGAAGATTCATACCTAGTTTAGTATAGCGTGAAGCGGATGAATATTCAAGAAAATCACGAAGCAGGTTACCGTCGCCTTGTGTGGAACAACAGTCCTCGAGTTATTTCGGATGTATGACTTTTGTGTTATGCATTGCTTATCCTTGTTGTGAACGGTGAACTTTCTACGACACAGCGCACCAATTAATGTGTACTATAACATGTAGATTACTGAAATATTATAATAAAACGCTAAAACAGACGTCCAAAATAAATGTTTACATACGCCGGGATGTTAAAATTTTAAAATGCATTACAAACACATTCTTCTTACGTATGTTTGTATGTTACGTTATACTTTGTTGCAAAAAATAACACGTATTTTAAAACAGATTGAGTAATAACATTCGAAAATTCATGGCTTTCAGTGATCAAACTATAATTTACAAAACGTTTTTAT
>JAQQRP010000210.1:0-13030 GCA_028454245.1 Halictus quadricinctus
ATTGGACTTTTAGGAAACACAATTGACCACTTCTAAACTGCTCATTGCAATATTGAAGCGGTAGTTTGATAAGGTTTTGACCCATGCATACGTATATGGATTTCAAACCATGCCGGCCCCCTTAAGGTTCCACCGCTCCTTAGGTAAACTATCCGTATATAAAATTCTTCTTAAATAATTGATCATGTTATACGCAAATGTATTTTCTTAATGAAAATGTATTACAAACACCTTTGTTCTGCAAATTTTACCACCGGTTAAAGTGTAAAAAAAGTTTTAAAAATATGGTCGTATTCTACGATTCTTCGTGTTTGAAATTCCGTTTTTTAATTTGTGGAGCATCAAAAATTTCAAATATTGGGTACTTGAAACTGTCATAAAAATATATTAGGTTGGAGGGAAAGTTCTGCCGTATTTTAAAGAAAACATTTGAATCAATTTATAAAAATACATGTTTAATATTATTCAATGATATAATTTAATTATTTGTAAGAACTTGTTGCCACCTTTCAGGTAACCTGTCTATTCTTGTTTCCCGATGATTCAATAGCAACGTGTGTATTTGATTTACAAGCAAAAGTACCTGCTTAGGTATGGTACGCAGGGCGATAATGCAGGTAGAAGGTGTTGTACCGTTCGGTTAGTCCAAGCCCATCAATTTTATGACGAGCAAGGTCAGATGTTGGTCAACTCTAAAAATGAGGCTAGCGTAAAAATTAGTTTCTACGACGAGTTTTAATTACTTTATGACCACCGTCCGACGAAAACACGAAAGAAAACACACGGTCAACACGTGCTGGAAGTGACTTCCTCATACTGAATCATAATATCGCACCTCCTACTAGGAAAACATAACAATAGATACTATTTTTACCAAGAAATTCCTGTATGATTAATTCCATGATATTCGACATAAGCTGTGGATTATAGCAGTGAGCTAAGGCTATTAAACTGTTACCGCCCACTACTACGTGATTGTAGGGGGTGGAAAGACGCCATTTCGTATGGGTTCTAAGTGGTGACGTTGTATTGATACGAATGCGCGGCCGATTGGTTCAGAGTGGAAGAGGCAGGCCTCGTTTCACACGCATTTTCGACTGTATTCGAAATATTGGCTACAGCAGTCACACATACTGTGTAGCGTGTGATGTTCGATGTCAAAACATTGGGCCTACAGGAGCGGCTGAGGTGTAATAAATTGTTATTTCCTTTGTTCTAACGATTAAATTCCTGAACAACGTATTCCCCATCTATTACCACAACGAACTCTGAAAAGTTCTGGTTGATAGCTTTTTAAATAAATACAGCATGTTCATTCTGCCTTGGCGCCGCCACGCCACGAGCCGTCAGGCTCGTTGAAAACAATCTCGTCGAGAATGTTTTCTACGAGCCCCGACGGGCTCTAGCATTGGCCTGCGGACCCCTGGGGTTGTGGTAGCAGAGGACACACTTTCTTCCGAGCCTCTCAAACCCTCTCAAGTGGCTGTCCCGAACCCCAAAATTCGTGTAAACTGGGAAAAACCGCCAGACGTGCCGGCCTGTGAGATATGCGTTGACCTTAAAGGAACACAAAAAATGCCGTGTGCGCCAAACTCATCAAAAGCACTGGATTTCAGTCCCTCGTACGGTAACCCTTATTCGTTAACAGGGATTCGCACCGTCGCCTAACCCCAACCCAAATCGGGTTAACCAAGGAAGGTTAATGTAATCTATCTTAACTGTAAGGGAACGGTTCTTAAGTTCTAGAAAGAGCGGGGTAAAGTTACTTAAACTTTATTTTTTAAACTTCAGGAATTATTTATTCCAAAAATGTGAATACTGTCAATCGAACAACAAAATAATAAGTATTATCTAATTATTTAAACAAAGTAATAAGTATAATACAGATAATAAACAATACAATGAATATAATAAAATGAGAAACGTTATCTAATCTAAGAAGGAAATAAATATAATACAAAAGGTGAACATACATATAGAGAAATTAGCATAGATCAGATTATAGAATATACATATGGAACCCTTTACATATATAAAATAACAGGACAAGTGAATATTTTAATACTTGGATATGTAACTGCGGAAGTATCTTCTCTCAGTTATCGAACACGATTTACTCTTTGTTCGCCCATTGTTCCGACGTAGAACACGAAAGGCTCCCAATTAAAACAAACTAAACTATTTTACAGCCACTAAAATAACTGGTCACGACCATGTACTGGGATTCGGGCCAATCTTGCAACCCTACTTCGGCCGCGCGTACGCGCCCAGGGTAAACCCGGAAAATTTTCCTATCTCCGCAGGCTAGTCTACAAACTCTGATCAAAGAATTTTGTATACGAAGACAGCGTTGAAATGATCCCGTTGCCTTCTCTCAATATGTACTATGTAATATTAAGTACCTTGGATAGAGAATAGGGTGCTACACTGTTAGCTATATACACTTTATTCTTCTATGTTACACTGAGATAGTTCGCGCTGTAGATGTTCGGTTTTGAAAGTCTTAGATATTACAAAGATGGTTCGCGATGTATTCGTTTGTTTCGGAGAGTTCGTTTCGTCCGTTTGCCCGTTCGACTTGTTCTCTCGTCTGTCAAGTCGTGTCCTGTCTATCGTCAGTTTGGTTTTTTGGTGATTGGATGATTTTGTATTTAGGTGGGAAAATGTACCGTTTCGTAATTGGACGTGGGTGCATTGGGAGGAGTTTTGAGTTGATAAGAGTGGGAGACTGTCAGGAAATTCCTTGGTTTTGTCTTCGTTCGTCAATGGCGTGATTTATTGTGGACATTCCGTTCGTCGTTTCGTTGGTTCGGTCGCATGTGCTGTCCGTCTGTCGGGGTCGGGATTGTCGAATTGCGGTAGTCATAAATTAATTTTCTCGGTCGGTTTGTAACTAATTCGCACGTGTTTTTTTATGGTACATCCCTTTCATGTATGTCCCTTTGTCGCCTGGAGGAACGGTACGGTACGGTCGACCTTCGGTGTTGCCGTCGCAACGAATTTAGTGACATTTTGTTATAATATTTGAACCAGCAGAGATATTGCAATGAAATTTTCACTAGAAATAATTTAAAAAATAGTAATTTTTTACTATACACCAATAAATATTTTTTTTATTTGTTAATTAATTCTCATTGATCTTTTTTATTAAAACGTAATTGTTTAAATATAATTTTCCGTTCTAGTTTTTACTTTCTAAACATGTATTTTATATTTATGTTTCACATTTCACACATGTAATGTTTTATGAAATATGTAAAATACAAATTGGAGAAATCTTTTTGTAATCTACGCATACAAAAATTACCGAGAAGGTAAAAACGCATCACAAGCGTGTTAAAAGATATTTTTTATAATAATTTATAATAATTATAAATATTGTTTTCAATTTAATTGTAATAAAATCATGTCCATAATATATATTACGACCTTTGTTGTTTTGTAAAAAACTGAAATAAAACGTTTAAATATGTAAAATTTCTCTGAATATTGATCACTGTGTTTTCTCCAAAGATTTAGTTTCAAAACTGAATGCAGACAGAATCTTAGTCGAAAGCTTATCTGCAGCATAGCATAAACATCTCGAGTCTTGGTAAACAGTTCATTCGAAGAGTCTCTTGATTGTTAACTACGATACACTTACCCACAAACAGTGTGGATACTCACTAAGAAAAACTGCTATACATACTACTTTGACAAAATTAAAAAATAAAAATTATGTAGCGTATGTAACGGTTTACAAAGCAGTTTCAGATGAATGATAATGCGACATGAAGCATTGTTTGAGGCGCTACATCACCAACGTACTAAAGGACTGAAATGTGGAAACATTTTTGGTTTTTCAATGATCGTCGCAAAAAACTGTTCTTCTTTAAATATGGATGGTATTATGAAAAGTATTGAGTTGTAAAAGGGCGTTAAACAGAGCTGCAATGCAGCCCACAAAAAATTAGTAGAACGGTTAAATAAGGAGTAAACTAGAATGTTCTCGTGTAAAATTATTTAAAAACAGTTCAAATATGTTTTTAAAGTCATCTAGTAAAAATCCTATGGTGCGGAGGTGGAAAAAATATTTAGTCATGAAAGAAAAATGTTTTTAATTAATAATAACTGTAGCTAAATATATGAAAAAAATTTAAGATAGTGTTGATGACAACAGCTCATTATTAAATTAATGTTCAGGATGGTCGTCTTTAAACTTCGATATGAAATCTGTATTTGTTCGAATTTTTCCGGGTTTTCCATTTTTTACAACTAGAGTTTGCAACTACAAAATTGGAAAAAAATAAAATACGTATCATTACAATTAAAATTATACGTAACTTATATTAATTAGAGATTTTGTATATAAGATTTATATGTTAGTTACATATTTCATATAAAACAATTAAGCCGTACCTTCTAATCCTGGTTAAAAAAATAATGTGCATTCGGTTTTATGCTAAAAGCTGCTTGGTTCTGTTCCGTGCTATAAACTGCTCGGTTCTGTTCCCTGCTAGGAGCTACTTGGTTCTGTTTCCTGTTATAAGCTGCTCGGTTCTGTTTCGTGGTAGAAGCTGCTCGGTTCTGTTCCCTGCTAGAAGTTGCTCGGTTCTGTTCCATGCTAAAAGCTGCTCGGTTCTGTTCCATGCTAAAAGCTGCTCGGTTCTGTGCCATGCTAAAAACGGCGATGTCACGAAAGTGGGAACGCTGAAATCCCGGGTGTGAGCACTCTCCTATTCTCTTTGATAGTATGGACTGCGTATGAATTTCGATTCACAAATTATATAAAATTATAATCAAGTAGACTATGAGGATATACAGTGGATTCAAAAAATATTAGAACACTAAATTTCCAATTCTCGAGAAATTAACAATATTTTAACTATAATAATTTGTACTATAATATTATACTATTTATAATATAATAATTATACTATAATATTTTAACTAGAATATTTGTGCATAATATAACATGACAAAACTGAGGATACGTTTTTGATCGAAAATGGTACAAATTGATCGTTTGTAAAATCATCAAAAATGTTTTTTCTGAATGAATCTCCCCCTTTACAACAACTGCTTAAAACTTAATCTACAATCATTTTATGGCTGTTTTATAGAACGATTTAAAGTTTGGTCGTTCAAACTTAACGATGGATGGCGAAAGTAGAGGGATCAAGCTTGAAACGAGCCCAATTATATTGTTGTACTATTTTTTTCAATGAAATTATCACAGTTTAAATATTCTCAATTTCGTGAGATAGGCACTAACAACAATTAAATACAGAGTGTTCGATTTTAATCTATAAAGGTACTTGTCTTTTAAACCGTTCGTTTTTCGAATGTGTGTACAGGACTGAGTGTGTTGCTGCAATAAATTCGAAAATCAAAACGTACCTGGCGATTTCGAGTAACCCACTTAGATAGGTGGCAAAAACACAAATCGATCCTTCCGTACATGCTACCGTTGCTAAACCAAACATTACTGACATCAGTAGATACCAACAAGTAAAATTACTTCGCAGGCTTCTCTCGTTGTAATAGAATCCTAAGTGATGTAGAAAGCGAAGTTGAATATCTGATTGCAGTAATGTAGACATTCCTAATGTTAAAAATAGACACATTGTTCCTCCACATGTTAGAGCTAAAATCCAGAATGATGTTATGTTAGTAACGATTTCTTCTGGAAATGCCATTATATGATTTTTTTGGTGAGATTTCAGGTTTTCACGACCGGGTATTAGACAGTTTTTACTGTTTTTTTTTTTTGGTATTGTTTTTCCAAAAGTCAGTAGAAGCTCGTGTATGTCTTGTATTACAATTCTACAAACACATCGTGAAATCATACATATCTATATTATAAGAAAGTATTTCTTCTTCTTGTGTACTATAATATGGCTAACTTGAGGAAATGTTCTTCAACACCGTGGTATAATTAATATTTTTAAGAATTACAAAGACAGTTAAAAATAGCTTATAACTAGATTGCGGATTGGATGCATTTATTATACGAATGAGTAGATGCAATTTAAAACAAAAAAAGTATTAAAAAAAATTAAGAATGCCTATGTTTTGTTTTCATCTCACTGAAATTGTTAAAGGAAGAATGACAATTATTTGGCTTGTGTTTTTTACAATTAGTACAGATCATTTTTATTTCGCATAAAAATCCGCAGTCTACTAACGATTCCTATTTTTAACCACGATAAAACTACAAGATAATTTTGTTTAGATAGGAGAACTGAACGGTACGGAAAAATAGTTTTTATTACACGTGGCGAAACATTGGAAAAACAATTCCAAAGGGACATGACTAGACTGCGAGTTTTACAAAATACAATGTTGCTAAATTAAATTGAAGTAGTCTTTATTTTTAATTAAATATAACCTTTTCTTGTCATTTTTTATTGCAATTTATTATCGCATAATTACTGACCAACTTTTGTGTGAAAAATTTTTTATCAAGTTACCGGAAATGCATGAAATACGACACGCGGTAACCTTGCGTACGTCTCGAGACTGAACGCGTTACGTTCCGGCTATTTTCTCCGATCTCGGCAAATTTTGGCAAATAAGATCATTACTTTACGTTTGATGTGTCCGTTAAAAGTCGTATGCAAACAAATCAGGTGGGTACTTTGTGGTACTTTTATAAAAACTGGAGTCAGAATTGATAAACACTTAACATGAAAAATTAGGACAATTTGTTCACATTTCAAAAAAATTTTATAAGATTCGAAAGCCCTAATAAGACTAAACATGACTTGTAAAAATCAAATTAATCGGGTGCTATTCAGCAAATAGCACATGTTTCAGGAAACGTATCGAGTTTTATATTCGATTTTACGTTTTAGTTATAACAATAGATTCATGTATTTAGTAAAAATTGTGGATAGTATTACAAACTACATAATATTACTAATAAGGTGCGAGACAAATTTTTTAGATTTCATACTTCGTAAATTGGAATTTTTATTAATAATAATTGGATATAAAAAATAATTAATATTATTTATAAAATAATTATAATTTCGAAATAATTGGAATTTTTTTGTTATTTTTTATTTTTATTTTTTAGTATTGTCTCGTGCTCTGTGCAAGGCCGCGAGCAGTACGTTAGGCCAGTGGAGCGGTTATTACCCTTGGAATATGATTTGAATTTGTTAGTTTGGTGCGCGGACGAACCTGATGCGAAATCAGGGAGCTGTAGGATGGTATAGTTTTCGTGAACGAATCCAATGCGAAATTAGGGAGCCACTAGATTGGAAAAATCTCTATTTAAATTACGGTATGTCGCGAACGAACCTGATGCGAAATCAGTCGCTGAAATTGTTAGTAGGCCTCGTAACTCTAATAATATAATTTAATTGATACAATCTGAGCGGTAAGATTGAATCGCGTAGGAACATTCAATTACTATATTAGGATATTGAACGATAATTGAGGGTTTTAGAGATCGCACGAATTACCAAATAGCATTTTCACTAATTGTGCGTTACAAGTGTTTTGGTGTCATGATTGATTTTAATGGAAGTGTCAAATAAACTAATATTTCCAATGAATCCAGACTGTAACTCGATTTTTATATGAAGGGATATGCGGAAGTTATCTAGGGCGTTTCCTTCCTGAGATGAAGTCGTAATATTCCTGAGAGAAAGTCGGACGGAGAAATATTCTCCATACCTAACAATAGCAAAAGTGGATGACTGAAAAACAATACTGTAAAGACATTAGAAGAATTTAAGAGTATTGTTACATTATTTTTGACTTATTAAACTTATTGACAGAAGAAGTATATTTTAATCTAATTTCTATTTCTTATAAGTAGACTGCGGATCTTTATGCAAAATAAAACCCGTCTGCATCGATTGTAAGATACGGAACCCAAATAAAAATGTCTTTCTTCGTCCAATTATCTCATTAAGCTGAAACTAATACGTTGATGTTCTTAATTCATTTTTGTCATAAATACATAAAATTCGCAGACTACTTATAAGCGATTTAGAACATTTGTATTCTAAATAAAAATCCGCAGTCGAGGCATGACCTAACTCCTCGGAATTATTCGATTGACAATGTAGATTTAAAACAAGGTTTGAATTTGTTGACCAATAAATAAGCTGTTGAATGTTTATACCGAAGTATGACTGCACAATGCGCTTCGCTATTATCGAATGTTTCAATAACAGCTCCACTTCAACGGAATCCTTCAGCTTAGTATAATCCTTCTGCATATTCTCAAATACATATTTTATCTTAAACAACGTGCAAAGAAAATAATAACTTTATAGATATTATGCTTAATGGATATAATTAATTATTAGTTCCTTTGTTCGATATACGGTTGAAACAGGAACGGCGTATTTTTGAACTCACCGATGACAATGTTAAAAGAGAAGTAAAGTATCGTGTAGCTTCTATTAAGAACGAAAAACAGAACGAAATCTGCACAATTATGTCGTTTAGCGTCATTTCCGAGTTTCTCATGGTGGATAGCTGAAAAATATTTCATCTATTTTTAAAAACAGGAAATCTTTGTGGGTAGAATATTATTTGTCACGAAGCAATATCGACGATCTGATTCCTCGGACAAAAATAAATTAAACATGTAAATAAATGTGTTTCGCAGTAAAGTATTTTTTGGAGAATTGATTCCCAAAATGATTATTTTGGCGGTACGTGGTCAATATTATTTTCATATGAAATGATCATTATACACATCGATAGTTGCACACTTTGCATCGATATTCGAGGATATAACAGCACAAACGAGAAGCAGTTTGTTACACTGTAACCATTCTTTGTAATAACATAGAGGTATGTAGTTTGGAAATCCTACTATAATAACAGGGTTGGGCACATTTCATTTGAAATAAGATAACAAATAATCATTCAATTCAATAATGAATTATTTTAACTTCCAAAGAAGAAGAGGGGATAGAGCTTGCCTTGTTGTAAAGAAAAAATCGTCGTTATATCGAAAAAAAAAACTGCATCACTGTCGATACTCAGGTTTTGTGCTGTATCATTCTGGTAAATTTTGACTTATGTAATTCATTCTGCTACCGGTTCGTGATTTTAGATCACATTGACATCATTTCCACCACTTATGTATATACATTGTGAAGTGGTAGAATTGCCTACGTCCCTTCGAGCAGATAACGTGTGGGGCCGGCGGCACTGCCGCGCATGCGTTGCGTTGCATGCGTCAGTGCGCATGCGTTTCCCGCGTTTTCCGCGGCAAGGAGCGTCTCGTCGACGGCTCTTCCTTTTTCGCAAGTACAGCGCCGTTGTAGCTAGTCGCATTGCTTTCGACAGTCGTAACCTCAACGGCGTTACTTTGCCAGTTCGTGCCGGTTCTATTCTGTACCTCACGTCTTATGTTAGTACGCGAGTTCCCTCGTTTCCTTGTTAATAAACTTTGTTATTTGGTCGTTACCCGACGCATTTGTTAATCGTGAGGAGTGGGCCTCACGCTCTTAACCTATTCCAACTTTGCCGCGAACACGTGGCAAGTCCATATTGGACGATCATTTATTTCGAGCGTTCTCTCTCGAGAACGTGTGGCCTGCGGCCACTGGTGACCCTGTCTTTACGGATTGGACGGGAGAATAAACTCTTCGGTTCGGGACGAGCACTTTATTCTACCGTCTAGCGGTTCGTCAACTTACACTTACAAACTTTACACAAATTATCTACAAGTCGAAGCCAACCGGCAGGTTGGGTTGAAACGAGATTAAATAGCTGAGAATAAGTTATAAAGTTCTCATTTTCAAAATACAACTTATTCTCAGCTACGGTGCTGTGAATCCAGCGAAATTAATCGACCTTAGCTTAAGACCGGTCCCACGACGCGCTACGTCTTAGATTGCTCAAAGTAACGATTTCCGATTGCTGAGAAGTGAACTATATGCGAAATGTTAACGGGAGGAGATGAACTAACGATCTGAATCGTCGGTGAGTCGCGAGCGGTTTTCTATCACCGTCGGAACGATGACTTGCCGAATTTGAACACCGGCCAATAGAAATTCTATTAGCTGCGTCGATAATCGATCCGGCGGTGGCAGCCTATGACACGACTCGCCAATAGTAGTAGTAGCCAATAATAGTCTCGCGGCGACGCGGGCACCCGCCAATAGTAGGGCGGCGCGGTGGATCTCGCGTTCGAGATCTGACGCCACGCAAAGCCAATCCCAAACAATATTCATGTTTCATACATGTTATGTTTTATGGGACACGTAAAATGTAGATTCGAGAAATATTTTTGTATCTACCGTGAACAAATATGGAATATCTTAATTAAAGTAATCAAAAATCAAAAGTAATATTAAATTTACGTTACTACAATAATGGATTACGTTATTAAATTGGTTATAAGTAAATGATAGACTTTTAAACTGTTTTCTCATTTCTTAAATTAATAGTTCTAGTGCTTCTGGATCCAACCATTTTGGTTTTTTATTATTTGATTTTATCCTTATGGACGATATGTAGGGATCTGATGTTAATAATAATGTGTTTACTAAATCTTCGTTAGTTGCAAGACTTGAAATTTCCCTCGTCTTATTTCGTCTATATTAAATGCACTAAATATAACTTAATTATACGTAGAATAAGTATATACTACACACAAAGATATAAATGCAACTGTGGAAGTCGGGTGTAATGAGTGAGACCGTGTTCGCGGGTATACGTCTTTATTGGTCGGACGACTGTCGACTGCCCTGTAACGATGTTCGTGAGCGAGTGTCGATCGCATACCTTTGACTGACCACCTCTCCCTCGCGTCAGTCAATTGTTTAACAGATGGCGATCGCCCCCGGAGCCGATCTTCACGTGTTTCTTTGCGGCTTTCCGAGAACGGTCGCCGCCGCGTTTACAATGTATATTGGCGGTTCGTCGGCGTGCTCTTTGCACGGGCCGCCACAGCAACAAAACGAAAAAAATTGAATATAAGGTTTAAGTAATAGAAAAAATGTCTTCAAAAATGAACAAAAAAAAATCAAGAATCAAAAAAGTTCAAAAAATGAACGAGCCTCTATTAATGATGTTCTTTCAACTGAATGCCAATAGCAACTGACTACCTCCTACGAGATATAAACTTTTTCTGAATGTCGTGGCAAACAATGTTATACAATGTACATATACTTTATGATCGAAACAGTTCGTTAGGAGTGTTTAAAATCAGTTTCACGTTTCACAAGCCTTCGACAATAGATATGTATAAATAACAATAGGTAAATACAGCAATAGCCTTAGAAAACTGTTATTGTTTATTATCTTTCTTAAATAAGATAATAAAAAAAAATTATTTCTTAAAGTGGCTATATAATTTAATTCAGGTATAAGCGTAAAATTATTGTAAACATGTACATATTTAAAGAACATTTAATCAAATATACGAATGTATACATGTACTGTAACATGCGTCGCAAAGTTTGAAGAACAATAACTTGTAAAGTGGTTTGAGGGAGTTTACGATTTTTGCATGACTATGTAGGGGAAAATATACTGAAAATATCCCAATTTGTCCGGATATGGAACTCTTTGAAACATACAAGATCTGTCTTTCTGAACGTAAACAATTTTACAAATGTTCCCTTCTGTATTCAATATTATTTTTTAAATAGATTATTTACAGTAATCATTATTAAATGATATCAATTTTCATCGCAAAAGTCTGCTCTTTAATTTAAAAAAAAAATCGAGAGAAAATATTAAATAGGAGCGTCAGGAAATCGCATTAAAGAGAAGCAATTTTTTGTGGCGAAAAATGCTGTTCTTAAAATGTCCAAGTTTCAATGTTTATTACAACTGTAATATTTATTAAATTGTACTAATTTTTTCATTTTCGAGGTCCATGGATATTTAGGAAATAATGTTTGTTGATCAAATATCGATACAAGAAAGTTCGTTTTTGGGCTAAATGTCACTTACTTTTCCGATCCGGACCACTGTGGCCGTACGCTGTTCGAAAGCTGTACCAAGTGGTAAGTGCCAATCAGGCTTCCCTACAATTGTCTTATTTCGCGTTGGCTCGGCTAGCGTCTTTGTGTCGGTCAGAATTAGTGTTTCTTCTCGAAAATTTCTCGAGAAATTTTATAATTGATTATTTTTCATTTCTCGAGAAATTCCAGTATTTCCCAAGAAGTTCAAATCTAGGAAAATTCTTATGAATCTCATTTATTTTATAACATATTTTCGGAAATGAATTTTCAGTTAACTCAAATTGCATATTACTAATCAATCGCGTAAGCATATCTACAGGCAGCATATCAATGCCTACGTATGCATGTTTGCAATTGTGAAAATTTATAATAATTGTTGCGAATGCATGTCGATGTGAGGTAATGCATACCCAAAAGAACACCCAATCTTCAGCAACTTTTGGATGTTCTGTATACGATAAAGCCAACAGCCACACAAAATGAAAGAAATTTTTCTACGACTAAGGATTTTATTATGGCATTATGCTTCTTAAGAAATCATTGCAAAACGAAAGCGTAATGTTTCACTTTCTAAAAGTTTAGTTTTAAATAAATAAATTTATCGGTTATATTTAGTGTCTATTTTTCCCTTGTTTTTAAAGTTATGTACATATTGAACAGGAATAAACACTAAGTTAAAGTTTTTTGCCCTTTAGATAAATATTATTAACGATATTCCAAATATTATAAGTTTCCCAATATTTTCTTATTTTATTAAAAATGCTCGAGAATTCACGAGAATTATCGAGAAATATAGTCTTATTTCTCATTTCTCGAGAAATGAAAAATGTTGAGAAATCAGGAACAGTAGTTAGAATTCGTGTCGCGATAGACGAAACTCGCTAGGGCCTAGAATCACGCGAGAAGTAGAGTCGCGAAGGGCGCGAGATCGTCGGTCGGCGTGCGGGCGGGTTGATTGAATGCGAATCCGGCCGGACAGCGGGGTGCCGCACAGTGGTGCCAAATGGCCAAAAAGCGGCAAAAACGAAACTATCCAACGAATTTTTTTGAAAATTTGTAGAGACATTGCCACAGGTACAACGCTTATTTGTAAAAAAAAA
>JAQQRP010000211.1:0-12486 GCA_028454245.1 Halictus quadricinctus
TTTTAAAGGAAGTCCACCGGAAGCGATGTCTCTGTCGACGACGTTTTTCGTTTTTCCGTGACGCGATCGCTTTCGCCGTGTTGCCACGCCATGCTCGCCTGTCACAGAATTATCCTCACTGTGACAAATTTCGAAAAAACTGATTCTTCCTTCTCGGCCACTTTCTAGTCGCTTTTGGAAGTTGCACGTGTGCTTAACACTGGGTTTACGGGGACTACAAATAACTATTTTACACTACTCTATAAAAATAACATGAACGTATCTATCAGAATTTGTAACCACTTTTTTAACAATATACAGAGTAACCTAACTCGAGCATCTGAAATATCTCGCTTGTTCTTTATGGTAGAAAAAAAATTGCTGAGGAAAACAATAGAAATAAAATTGTTTTAAGGTTATATTTTTTGAGATTTCAAGGCCATCGAAGTTTGTTTAAATGAAATGATGTATTTTTATTATCGCTGAATGATAGCCGAGGTCAATACGAATCCAACGACCTGTAATATTGTGACCTTCCCGTGACCTTGAGTACGAGAGTTTCATAAAAGTAGGACACTTATTTTTGATATTTTAGGTGCTCCAGTTAGGTGGAACACCCTGTATAGTCAAAGAATCTTTACAAACTCAATATTCGTGAATTATGAATTATCCGTCATTTTGACAGATGCCGTGAACCTAGTGTTAGATTCGTTTTGAAATAACTGGTCTAAAGTAATAGACCGTGAATTTTATGAATTTATGACAATAATAAGTGGATGAAGTATAAAGCTGTTGACAGGAACAAAGAAAGTAAGCGTATATTTTGTCTGGTTGTTCAGATTATCAGCAAAAGAAACTAATAACACCAGCATGTGCATCTCTGAAATTATTTAATCTCCGGCAAAATATTTCTCGGTGCGAATAATAATAATTACGTAAATCATGGTGGTAATATCCGGCGAGACATCCGGTACATATTCCAGCGTGTATATTGCGATTGCTTCTGCTACAATTAGAATTGTGCAGTCCTTCCTTAGCTGTTCATTGTTCGCATAACACTGTGCGTCGACTATGGTTCTCAGAATGTTATGCAGCAGGTACTTCTAGCTTACAAATGCTAGGATTTGCTAAAATGAGTTTGAATACAATTCTATCGGAGCTGCTTCTTGGATAATAATGTCGAGTTCAAAGCAAACCGACCATAACAGCTGCGTTTAGCGTCGTTTATTTGGTTAGTCGAAGCAATATTTTAATATACATTCTATAAACATTCTAGTCAGCCACAGGAATTCCTACGCCGACTGTGACATTGAAACCTTTAAATTTCCACTCTAAATTTTTAAGAGCACGTCCAATTTGTTGGCAGGCGTGACCAATGCTAATCAGAAGTTGGGTTCTTGTTAAAATTAACTTCTTCCTTTATGTAATCCATTATTGCAAATTATTGTGATTTAGGGTTTTGTTAAAACGATGCAGAATATTATAGACTCTGTATGCCAATTTTAACACGTTAACTGTCACATATGACTGACAGTGATTTTTGACTAGGTTTAGAAATTCATTTTTATTCTGACATATCCAGATAAACCGTAATTTATTAGGATCTTTAGAATTCAAAAGGCTTAAGACAGCATCCCCTATAATCGATTTTACATTTCTAGCTTCGGTCTCGTTAATTAAACTACACTGATTTTGTAAGAATCTCTAGAATTAATTTCTGGCATTTAACGTGTTGATAATTCAACGTTTGAAGGATCGCGGCATTTGGCACTGTTTGGCCAGATTGGCGCACAAAGGGGCGGCGGACACCCAGCCGTGGAAATGGCCGTCCCTGTAAATATTTGGAATCGGCATGGCATCGGTACAGTTTACCGGCAGGCGAACGAGAAGATCGCAAAAGTATGGGCGAGGTGGAAGTCCGTAGGAACGTGAACGAACGAAACCGTAACTCGACGGCGATTGTCCGGGGGTAGCTTTTCAGGGAAGACTTCTTCCCTCACAGTGGACCCTCCTTTCAACAGGAGCCCCCCTTCGTCTTCGTGTCGTCGAGCGAGAGGTGCTGTCCGACATCGTGTAGTTTCCATGGGCGCACTCTATTCACGCCCCACCAGATAGGTTAACCGCTGCCTCGGCTGCCTTTATATGTCTGTACGTGCGCCCTTACACAACCGTGCGGCGAACGCACACAGTACCCCGGGCTTCGGCCATAACAGGTCTCGGTTACTCTAGCTTGCTATCGATGTACACAACGACGCTGGAAATTGCAAGGGACTCCCCTACTACCACACCCAGGCGGCACCCCTACTCGCGCACGTGCGCGAGGAAACGCGTTCCCCGATCACGCAGGCCGTGCTGCGAACACCTTCGAGAATACGGACCCAACACAACCGAATCCCGAACCGAGTACACACGATACACAAGCACGTCCGCACACAGAGTCTCAGATACATACTTTGGGGAAACATAGAGAGAGAGAGAGAGAGGCCTCCACGACAAACTGCCACATGGCCGTTAGATAGCACCTAATACCACCCTGGCCAAACAACCGACACCTTGGCTCGTGCCTCAACTCTCGCCACCGCTGTAGCCAGAAGTTGCCGATACCCTTGCCACACCGCGCGCTGCCTCGTTACGTTTTCCTGGCCACTCCTGGTTACCTAAGTCCGCCCCTGTAAGTTTCCTCGTAAATATATTGGCCGGTCATCGAAAAATAGAGCGGACCTTGCTGGTAGACTCCCTAACAGAGATTAACTGTTCGCTGTGACAGATTTTCACCCTGCCAGGTTTTTATATGAAAATTGTCGCGAATTACCCATGAATAAAACAGAAAAAGACTTTGCATATCTCTCGCTTTATTTCTGCGTGAAACCGTTGGATTTCCAGTTTGTTTTCATTACCAAAGGCATGTCGCTTAAGCGCTACAACTAGAACTACAGTAATGCCTCGATATTTAACAGAGTGTTGACTTATACAGGGTGTTGACCTCGGCTATCACATAGGGATAATAAAATGTATCATTCCATTTAAAAAAACTTCGATGACCTTGAAATCTCAAACAATATGACCTTGAACAAATTTTTTTGCCTATCATAATATTTGCCCCTCTGAAACAATGTTTTCCTGTGAAATTTTCTTCCATCATAAAAAAACAAGCAAGATAATTTAGATGCTCGAGTTAGGTGAAACACCCTGTATACAGGCACTATGACTTCTTACTGCTAGCATTGAACATAGAGAAGAGTAGCGAGTGAACAGGACAAATGTAGACGTCAATACTAATCTAGTAGGAAAACTTTTTTTTACGTTATTTTTTACCAACATATTAGTTAGAATTATTTGATTGATATGACACCAAACACGACACCATTTCGACCACGCATGCTACTAAATTGGAATCGTACAGCACGTCTGACCATGACTAGTCATTTCTACTTCCTACTAGAAGGTACTAATGCATGCGCGAATTATTCTCTTCTTTTCTAATGTATATGACGCCAAGGCCTAGACGATAAACGTCGCGGAATTATCCCCACTATCGCGGAGTATACCCCTTAGGGGCTACGGGTATGTCTCCTGGACGATATAGGACGCTGTCAAGACCCGAGTCCTTGACATATATCGAGAATTCACTGCATTTCACAGTTGCGTTGATCTTTCCAAGGACATTTCACGTCTATGTGACCTGTAAAAATTGTTTTATAGCGTTTCCAATAATTTTAGGTTACGCGGAGGTATCAGAGGTCTCCTGGACGATATAGGACGCTGGCAAGACCCGAGTTGTTGACATACATCGAGAATTCACTGTATTTCAGAGTTGCGTTGATCTTTCCAAGGACATTTCACGTCTATGTGACCTGTAAAAATTGTTTTATAGCGTTTCCAATAATTTTAGGTTACGCGGAGGTATCAGAGGTCTCCGGGACGATATAGGACGCTGGCAAGACCCGAGTTGTTGACATACATCGAGAATTCACTGTATTTCAGAGTTGCGTTGATCTTTCCAAGGACATTTCACGTCTATGTGACCTGTAAAAATTGTTTTATGGCGTTCCCAATAATTTCAGGTTACGCGGAGGTATCAGAGGTCTCCTGGACGATATAGGACGCTGGCAATACCCGTGTTGTCGACATATATCGAGAATTCACCGTACCACGATGCAATCTCTTGCACAAACTGTGCTATCTAGAACAATTCGGGAAGCCGCGCGACGAAACATGATCAATGATAGTGTCGCACGCGGTGACCGTATGTTTGACTTCTTATCGTCATAAAAATTTACGTCGCGCAAATTGATATGCACCTCTCGCACAAATAGTGCTACCGAGAACAATTCGGGTAGCCGCGCGACGAGACATTTTCAATAGGCCATGTCTATTTGTCCAGCAGCCATACTCTCGACGAAGAAGTGTGCGGAGTTGTTGCTTTGACACGGCAGCGAGACGTTCGGAAGGCAGCGGCCCAAGATTTACCGTAGTTCGATACGTGAAAGCCCCGAACGTCTGAGGCTGTGCAAGCATCGCTCGCCTCTGTACACCCAACTAAGCAGTCTGCGGTGGCAAAGGAGAGGACGGAACCAAATGAGCTCGAGGGTTCGAGTTCTTTCGGCCGTGAGCTCTTTTCCCGCCGAAGGCGACTACCGTTCGTCTAGCGACTCTCCCCCCCACCCCCACCCCCCGCTCATATCCGGACTACTTGCCGACTATTCCTGCCATTCGAGGTAAAAGCTAAATGGTTTAGCGAAGACGACTTCTGAAAATGGGACGATCGTCCGGGATTCAAAGCGCTGCAGTTTCACGAACGACCGCTCGGCTTCTGCAAATTAAACAATCGCTGCCGACAAACACGCAAGAACTTTTCTCATAAATGCTCCCCTACACGGCCAGAGAAGCTTCCAGCAAGATTTTCAAAAGATTGAAGCATACAGGGTGTTCGACTACGGAAAATTTAAGGGGCGGTTCTCCATGACAATACAGTCAAACCTGTTTTTGCGCTGTAGATAGGGAGCTCATAAAAGAAACTTCATAAATAGCTGTAACAAATAATTTTTTACATCAATACAAAAAATCGCACGAAAAAGAAATCGCATAGAAAAGGACCGTACAAAAAGGTTTGACTGTATAAGACGAAAACGAAGAGTAAAAAAATTGCGACTTTGGTTCGATTTTTTAGTTATTAACAATTAAAAATCCGCCTAAAGTACGGCAACCCGGCCAACAGAGGTGTATGGTGTATACGTCACAGAGGTACGCGACAGTCACGTATCAAGTGACAAATTCAGTGGTTTCTCTATATATGTCGCCAAGGCCTGGATGATAAACGTCGCGGAATTATCTCCACTACAGCGGGGTATACCCCATAATGGACGTCGAGGAGTGTAAACATAACACGGCTGAAGTATGTCTCCTGGACGATATAGGACGCTGGCAAGACCCTAGTTGTTGACATATATCGAGAATTCACTGTATTTCAGAGTTGCGTTGATCTTTCTCAGGACATTTCACGTCTATGTGACCTGTAAAAATTGTTTTATTGCGTTTTCAATAATTTTAGGTTACGCGGAGGTAACGGAGTCTCCTGGACGATTCTCGATGCTGGCAAGACCCGTGACATATATCGAGAATTCACTGTACTGTAATTTTTTAGGAATTTGTGGTGTTTATATTCGGTGATTAACGGGTTAATATTCAGGTCAGTGATGTAAAAGTTACTGTTTGCCGTGGCATTTTTAAGGGATAAATAGGAATTGACGTGTCATAAACATGCCCTGACCCCTTTAGATGCACTAGTGTACGATCCGTTTCATGGGTAGTTCTGACCCCCATACAAGCGCGACAAGTACCTATGTAGTTGACTTAATTTCTTTAGTTAATGAAAGATCTTGCCATAAGCCCACTCCTCTTGGCCACGAAACGGCCAAGTGAAGTTATAGGTGTCCTTATATTGTCCAATAAAACCCTATTTTACGTTTTTTCTGTTGTGTGGTGAGTCTTTATCCCGCTATCTTACGGTCGCTGCACAGGTTAGATTGTTATATCCCCAATTGTTTTCGTTTCGCCCTTCCCCTATTCTATCTTCAGTGTTTACATATCTTTACATGTATCTCTCTTATCTAATCATAAACCGTCTCCGATTTCCCTCTTTTGTCGACTTTTGAGGTTATCCCGAGAGTCTGTTTATCACGAGAAAATAAGCGTAATTATGATCTAGAAATAAGTTGAAAACGTGTAATAAAATTTAATTGTCTGAGGTTCCCTTTTCGAGGAAACCTAATTTGAAGATTCATCAAGCCCACATGCTATGCAACAGAAATATTCTACTTTCTCTAGATGCTACAGTGATTTCTCTATATATGTCGCCAAGGACTGGATGATAAACGTCGCAGAATTATCCCCGCTATCGCGGGTTGTACCGCGTGTGTAAATTTTATTAACGCGTTGTTTGCCACGTGAAATTTGTCTGGTCGTTGTAAGTATCATGTTATTGTGGTTGCACAAACACTGACACTGTTAATCATAATTATGGGACATTCATTCGTACGCTTTGCATTGTTATACAGTTGTTTGTATTGTTAAAAGATCTTTCTCAATCGTAATCGTTTTCAGACAGGAAGTAGTAGCCGACAGTGTTGAATAAAGTTTTAATTCGGTTGTCACTTAATTACGCGCGCAAAGTATACTGTGGTATATGGAGCACCGCTGACCATTGTTCAAACACCATAAAGTCCTTGCAGTTGGATTTTTAAACGACGCTACGTCTGTCGTCCACCATTGTTACTGACGTTCTCCAGCTGGGAGTCTTTGTTTTCCCAAACTCGATGGTTTATTAGTCGACCATCACCGGCGCTATTGAATCACGCGAGCAATTAACAACGACAATTGGCAATTTGGCTTATCGGCTGGTTATCTCCGGGACGCGTGACCGTTTTCATTCGTGACTCTACGCGCGTCCCCGGCATCGACGAATTACAATCCCGGATATTCTTGTGACGTAATTGTATTAATTATATTTACTTGCGTTTCAATTAGCGGAGGCGCGACTAATTACTGGACGGTGCCGTAGGCCCGGGCTTAGTACTGCACACCGACTCGATAATGAAATATTATGTGCTACGCTGTCACCTAGTTTTCTGTTATTTATTCAGTTTCGAAATAGGCAACAATGGGAAAACTTAGACGGTTCATTCGGTAAGATATGTGGTTTTTTTTTTAAATATAAATAAAATTTTAGAGTCTTAAACTTTTCAATTATTAGATTGCCCTACGAAATTTGTTCAAAACGAAACATTAATAATAATAACATTTCAAAGAGAACTATCGGGTAAACCTAATATTCTGAAATATCGTACCTAATAAAATAAAATAAAATGAAATCGTGTGAATTGATTTAAATCTATATTCGCTTTTTACTTTTGACAATTTTCACAATACCTACGAAATACTAAGCGAGTAATACTGAGCCTCGAGATAAAGAGTTTTATAATGGAAAAGAAATCACTAATTTGATAATGAAAAATCATAATTTGGATTTTGTATCGTTCAGAACACTACCAATGATTCCAGAATGAGTGGCAAAATAATGGTCGCTAAAAAAAAAAAACAAAAATGTGTCAAATATCTTTGCAAGAATTACGTCCTCTTAAAGTCTGCTTAAAATCCAAATATATCATTTCAATATGTCCCCTTGTAAGAGGAATAATAACGGGGGCAACCCTCCATTAGCACATATTTCTTACGGACGTTGATGATATCCGATTTCGCGCTCGGATGATACATTGTCCTGTCAGTTCGAATGCTCAGACTCAAATGTCCTATCTTTGGCAGGATTGATGCTTCGTATCGATCCGTGCCGCATCCTTCGGGTCATTGTTCTTGACTAAGACAGTTGGCCAGAGAACACATCTTCGCAAAGTGTTCATACCTCGCTGCAATTTCAAAATTTGCATACGATCGGCGAAGTACCGGTGCTATGACCAAGGACAACGCGTCTGGAAAGTACAGTGATTTCTCTATATATGTCGCCAAGGCCTGGATAATAAACGTCGCGGAATTATCCCCACTACCGCGGGGTATACCCCATGAGGGGCCACGAAATTGACCTACTGTCTTCGCAAATATTAACACTAAACCTACCAAGCACAAAAGATATACAATTTTTACTCTATATATGTCGCCAAGGCCTGGATGATGAACGTCGCGGAGTTATCCCCACTACCGCGAGGTATACCCCGTGCCGGGTCCCGAAGCTCGAGAGGAGTGTAAACATAACACGGCTCGGTCATGTCTCCTGGACGATACAAGACGCTGTCAAGACCCGTGTTATTGACATATATCGAGAATTCACTGTATTCTCGTTTCACTCGTTCTAGAGATCCTTGAGTTGTCTATATCGCGAGAGCAGGTCTCGCTATTTGTTCTCATTACTTGAAGTACATGAGAGTATTCGGACAATGGACGATTATCATCGGTTCGGATAATCGAGGTTCTACTGAACCGTGAACTGAGCAAACAAATATGTTCCGAATTGTATCGTGTTTGGACTCATTTTAATCAGAAAAATGTGACAAATGTGCTGGTAAAACTTCCATATGAAAATAATTATGAATAAAAAAGCTACGCTACTGAATTCGTATTGTCAGTACTCTTCTCGGCCATCTGGGCCCCTCAAAGGGTACACGTACATCTCATTCACATACATTCACCAATTAGTGTATAATTCCAACTACGTAAAGTTTGCAGCAACCAGAGTAGGAAATGGCTGAAGAAAATTTTCGAGGCGGGGAAAAAATTGGGATTCAGAATCAATGCAAAACGAGCCGAAGAAAACGTTTGGCGGTCGGCAGAAATGGAATTCTGCGGTGGTCTTTACGAACCAAATTGTCGGCACCGAGTCCTATCTCTCTATCGCGTCTAGTCCTCGGTTATCCACTCAGCTACGGTGCGCGGTGAATAAACAACGCGCGGCCGCTTCAAAGGAACCGGGAACAGATTCCGCGAGGATTGGAAAAAAAGCGAAAAAGGAGAGGGAAGAGAAAAAAGGGGGGAGGGGAGTAAAGTTAACGACGGTCACGGTTGGCGCGAATGAAAATAATTTTCCTGTAATTAATCGAGCCACAGGTTTAGCAAAATTTTCTTGCACGATCGACCGTTCGCGACAGAGTTTGCCTCGTTTGCGCGAGTTTCGACGTCGCTTTGCACGTATTAACTATTCGTTAGTAGCGTGGTTCGTTCGTAGCCTCATTAGCGAGCGCTACGTATAGCCGCGCGCGCGGCAGCGAATTACCGAGTGCTCGCAGCTGTAATACAAATTGCATGAAAACTGCAACTGCTCGGGCTAGACACACCGCTTTGCGACCGGCACTTTGTCCGGTGGTTCGCGCTGACGGAACACCTTCCGCGAGGAGGCAAGACAAGCGTTGTCCACCGCAGCAAGTTAACAATTTGTTAAAAATTTGCATGTCAGTCGATGCCACCGCTCGGTCAAGTAACCCGCCGCCGAAAATTCCGCGAACTTTGCGTTCCGTTGGCTCGTGTCGCGCCGCGCAACAATTCTCCGGAAAACGGAAATCGGATTACCGTCACAGTTTGCTTAACATTAACCCGCCACGGCGCCCGTTTAATCACGATAGGCAACCACCAGTTGATTTTCTTCTCTTCTCGCGCGATTAATAATCTTGCGCCTCCCCGTTGCTGCGGTAACACGCAACCTAACGCCGAGTTCCCCTCGCCAAGACGAGATGCTCGATGATACGGTATTAACCCTGGAAAGAGTCGGCCGAGAGCTCCTCGAGGCCACTGGGTTACAAATATTAACTCTTCGTCGTGCAAAGTGCTCCCGGTCTTCCCTTTCGGAACTTGTATCAACATCGCTTAACACTAAACGCATCCGAGAAGTTCGACTCGTTTATCATTTGCGGGGGCGTATTTGTCGAGGTTTTCCGGCAGTTCGTATGAAGTTCTTTTTTTTTTTCTTGTACCAGCACGTACCGTTTGGAAACAAAATTGTCCTCTATTGATCTCTTGCTTGTGTTGTCTGTCTTTCAATATAAGATTGTGCTATTTAGTCAAGTGTGAATCATCGTGATAAGAGATGCTATATCGTGGTACAATTAATTGTATAAAATGGTGCATTCTTTCGAAGAACGAGTAGAAATTATTTTTATTTGTGGAACCGATGATTGTGCTCGTCGAACTGCTGCTACGTTTAATTAGACACATCCTGATACACATGTTTCTCGTACGTACGTGTTACAATTAGTTGCAAAGTTTAAGGAAACAGGATCGATGACAAATTTAGGAAGGAACCAGCCGAAATTCATAAAAGAAGCTAAGCAAATCGGAATTATTGGACAGTTTACTGTGAATCCTACTACTTCAATTCGACAAGTTTCGATGGTAACTGGTGTACCAGTATGCACAGATTACTTTAACATAACAAGTTTCATCCTTATAAATGAGAATCTGAATTTGAGAATCATGTGTATTATTGTTTAGAAAACAACGGAGAATATGTTAAAAATTTGTTGTAGTTACAAAGAAATTACAAACTTTCTCGCAGTATACGTATGACTCGCTCTACTTCTCTTTAAATATCTCCGAAACTAGATAAAAATAAGTATCCTACGAAAATTGCTGGTCTTTTTACGTACAATAAGATCCTCTAATTAAAAATATAGGTTTCCATTTGAAAAAACAAAGTTGACCTTCAAATGACCTTGAAAACACCACCCAAATGCAGTTCAGAATTATCCCGCAGAGTCTGGACTATTTTCCCCAGTGGTCAGTCTTCTTTCATCATCCAATGACCCACTCGGACGGTTTACACACCGAATTCTCGATATATGTCAACGACACGGGTCTTGTCAGTGACAACGATCGTGCAGCAGACATGCCCGACCTGTGTTATGTTTACACTCCTGGGCGTCCGAGACCTCTGGAGCTTCGTGGTCCCTCACAAGGTATACCCCGAGGTAGTGGG
This sequence comes from Halictus quadricinctus, assembly GCA_028454245.1. Lineage (NCBI taxonomy): Eukaryota > Metazoa > Arthropoda > Insecta > Hymenoptera > Halictidae > Halictus > Halictus quadricinctus. Next base: position 10,955 of record JAQQRP010000211.1, read on the forward strand.
GATAATTCCGCGACGTTTATCATCCAGGCCTTGGCGACATATATAGAGAAATCACTATACTAGATTAAAACAAAAGTTTCAATTTTATTTTTACTTTCAAGTTCTGACACTTCGTAATTTTTATCTTTCCATCATACACTAACATTTGCAATACTAACCTGACGATATTAAATTGATTTTGAATAATTACAAGTAATTCTACTCAGCGGGTCAGACGAAATGGAATAATAGAAGAGAGGGGTGGTTAGGAGAACTATCGATCAGCTGACAGTTGAATATTGTATAATTGAGAATTATTGAAAAAGAAACGTTGACTAACGTAGTTACCATTGTTTTCACTTTAACAGAATCATGTATAGAATTCAACTACCCATAAACCGTGCGTGCAAAATCCTAGTGCAGAAATGTCTAGAATTCCCCTGAAAAACTTCGAAAACATTGGTAGAGAAAAAGAAAACAAGGCACTGAAAGCAAGAACAGCCCCATTAACGGGTTAATCCAACCAAAGTAAAGTACACTGGGACCCCGCGCGATATCAAAAATTCCTGCAGCATATTTCGAGTCGTCGAGGATAGTTAGCGACCTGTAAACTGAAATGTGAAATGTCTTGAAAAAGCGGGAATTAATGTTAACTCGTCCCGTGGTCGCCGTAATTTTCCCGTTACGCGAGCTACTCGACGGTGTGCGTAATTACGCGTGATCATTCCGCACGCTTCAACCCCTCGTGCTATTTCCTCTGCACACGAAGAACTTCCTTTCCGTTATTTTCTCTAGTCGTCCTCTTTCCTGTCTCCTCTCTCTCTCTCTCTCTCTCTCTACCTCCCCCCTCTCTCTCTCTCTCTGTTCCTCGGTTGCGCCCAGTCCCGACAGCCTCCGACCTCTATCTTTCCGTCAAGCCGCTGGTTGTTTGTGCGGAAATAAGCGATGAAAATAATGCTCGCGGCGATGAGAGAGGAGAGACGTACAAAGAAGGACCAGAGCCGTAGCGCCGCTAAAAGGGAAGTGAAAAAAGGTGCAGGCGAGCATACATCTGTAAGAGGAAATGAGGGTCGTAGAAAGAGGCAGGATAGAGGCAGAATAGACGGCTTAGAGGCACGAGACCGGAGACAGAGACAATGAATGTCCCACGCACAGCGACGAGACAGAGACCGAGGCTAGGTGGTAGGAGGTCGGAAAGTAGTTTCAAAGGTAATGCGTACAAAGAACCCGATTCATGGGGAAAGGAGCACGCGAAGAGTCTCTGGCGTGCGGGCGAAGGAAGATGAGAGGACGAGAGGCCGTAGGGGTGGGGGGTTGGTAGGGGCTGGATCGTTGACGTACAAACGCCATCGCGTTATCCTGCGGATAATTAATATCTATAAAGGTCGAGCAAGGACGAACTTGTCGAATTAGGGGTTAACGGGGTCGGCACGCGGTTAACACTATTCCTACCGCGACCGGTCAAATGACCGTTTTTAAAATTTTTATTAGAATTTCCTATACACAACGTAATTGAATCGCCTTTAAACTTCACGACTTTTCCTAAAATATGC
>JAQQRP010000212.1:0-13014 GCA_028454245.1 Halictus quadricinctus
ATATCAATCCCGAATGACGCTATTGAAATGATGGGAAGAATCGTTTCTATTTGCAAATCTTATCATTGTATTCTTGTCAATCCTCATAATAATGTTAACAATATTCTCGGTTGGTTAGTATAGCTTGTAGCCGTCGTACAGAGATGTCGTCTGGTAGCAAATAAATTGCTGTTTTAATTATACATATACGCACACAAGTCCGGTTTGTCAATCGGCCCTCTTGATACCGACGAGGAAAGTTTGCGAGCCGAAACGAACATTAACAGAGGCGAATACAGCGACGACAGCAATACACGTATCCGTATTTGAACGAATCCTGTGGAAGGGTCGAGGTCAACGGAGGAGGGGGTGGGGGACCTATGGCAAACCTATGGGATGGACGGTCCACGAAAGCCACCGGGAGCTTTTTAACTGACGGATACCACCCCGATCGGTCGCTCCAGATTAATTTCATCATGAATGTTGGCCCAACACTCGAGATTCAACCGCAGCCAAACACCCTCCACGATACTCTATTAACAGTTTAAAGCGTATTACAGTCGCGACGCGAGCTTGTTTCGAGTGTGTGCGATGAACCTGGTCAAAGCTCGACGGCTGTGACGAATATTTTTGATAAATATGTTACCGTCACGAGATAGTTACGCATCCGGAATACGGGCACTCCGATGGAATATTTTGTGTCGTTCATCACGTACATTTTTTTAACATTGTCTATATTTATTATTGTAGGCAGGCTAAACCGACAAGTGAATGACCGAAGTGTTGAATTTATGAATCTCGTGGGATTAATATTTGGATATATTTATTTATAACAGCAAAATAGCTACTGAAATTGCAATAAGATCTTTTTTGCAATTTTTATGGAAGTACTTATCCTTATCGTATTTTTGAAAAATTAATTGTGAACCAAAAAACGTCTAAAAGCTAAGTAAATGATCCTAAATATCACAATATTTATAAAAATATTCTTATAAAAGAACTGTGATTATGTTTTAATGTTTACTTAGTGCACTGGATTCAACATATGAATAAGTGCAACCGCACACCATTTATAAATATTTAATATTTTACAAATTTATACTTTAGATTTCTTTGTCTACTGGTCTACGCCAATTACTGGTTGGTTCACCCTACTTGAATAAATTTTTGCCGTTCTTTCGGTAACTAAAAGCCCTTTATTTGAATAGGAAAATAGAGATAAATGTATTACAGTTCGCCACTGAAATTATACTTGTTCTCCGTCATAACCAAAACTAGGTATTTGATTGCAAATATTAAATACTTAAACAAATATCTACCGTCGTTTTAGCAGATCAAAAGAAAAATGTAGCTTTTGTACTCTATAATCAGTTCAGAAAATTGTTACTTTGCATAAAAGTCCACAGTCTAATATTATTACATATACTAAATATTAAAGCATGATGATAGTACTGTCGCGTGCATGCTTCACCATCTTAAATTACATACAAGTACCATTAGGTTCGACATCTATTAGCGGATGGCACAAATTTATTCAAGTACCTAATAATAATTATTAGCATTTATTTCCTTACCCATACCACTGTGAAATCTCCGCCACTTTCGGTTCCATGAAACGAGATTCGCCAATAAGGCATCGAAGATATCTTAACAAAGTTCCCGCCATTGATATTAAAAGGAAACTTCACAAGGTTCCAGAAGCGTTTCACGTCGCTCTTTACAACGTACCTAATCGAGAACACTCTGAAAGCGTAGTCTCAGACGATTAGCGTAAGATTAAAAAAAAAAGAGAAGAGCGATCCCGCGAGCGGAGGGTTGAAAATCACGGGGCGACCTTCTTAGGAGAAGAGGGGGTTGCGAGAGGGGGGGCAGGGTCAGGAGATGGTAGTCAGTTCGGCGATCTTAGCAGAGGATTACGTAGAATTAAATCCCGGACGGGGGCGTGCCCCCGTAACACTTAATTTTTCCCTCGATTTTTTAATCTGCCGGTAAATATCGTTCCACTCTGTCCCCCCTTTACCCTGAGCTAGTCGACGGTCCGCGTTTTCAACTTGCTCTCTCTCTCTCTCTCTCTCTCTCTCTCTCTCTCTCTCTCTCTCTCTCTCCTTTCCTTTCCTTCTCTCTCTGTCTCGCCATCGTCAAAGGAGGAACCCATTTAAAAACCTCATCAATGCTTAAGCCCCCGTGCTACCATAGGAACTAATCCCTCCTATTTTAACGCAGAACGAAGGTGAGAGAGTGAGCCGCGAATAAAAGAAAGAGAGAGCCGGAGGGATGCAACGGTACGCGCTTTTAAAAGTAAGACTCTGCCTTTATTAGTAGATACAACAGTTTTATTTCCACCGAAAAAGGCAAAGAAGGAAGAAGGAGGAGTGCGAGAGAGATTCCTCCGACCGAAATCTCCCTTTGTTTCTCTTTCCCGCCACCGCACCGTTTTGCGCGGCGAGACTCGCTCGAGCCGGGCGCCCCCGTTTTCCAGAAACGAGCTTACCCGGGCTTCCGACCTTTCAGGTACGTCTAATTGGCAGTCAACTTTACAAAAAGTGATAATACGCTGCTCTCGAAGACCTAACGGTCGCGTAATCGATGTATCGTTGCTATATCGTCCGAGCAATAGGGGTATGCGAGAACCCGAAATATCGGATCGGGTCGGGAGTACGAAATCTTTTCGGGATCGGGACGAGTATCCGGAAATTTCGAGATTATCATAAAAGTCGGGCTTCCCGAAAATTTCGGGAGCTCATTAACTATTTATATTCCTTTTAATTAATACATTCATGGGCTCGGAGTGTCATATAAAGAACCGTGTCACTGTGTATTTACATGTTCTGTACGCTACTATACATTCTCGAATTTTCGCGAACCCGACCCGGCCCGTATTTTTGGCAACGACTTTATAGGGAAACTTTTGATACAGTTTATGTTTTTTTTTCATGTTCGTTTTACGTTTTATATTCCGTTTGTTTTCAGCAGTTTGGTAGATCTAGTGTTAATAATTTTCATAAGTTGCGAACTATATAACGGATTTCTCAAGTTCATTTGATATTTTTACTGTTTTGTTTCACTATCAAAGTGAACTTATTGATCACTGAAATGTATGCTGATCATTATTTAATGTGTAATCATTAATAGATATAACTATTTGCGGATTACATATCTCACTACGTTTCTATTTACCATTTCGATACAGATGAATCTCCGAGGCACAACTAAAAGTTACTATACTATAATTCGAAAGAATTTCTATACTGCTAAATGTCTTATTAAATTGTTTAATTGTGACACAAGCGAGTATGATTTTGTATAGACAAAATGTATTAATAAGTAGTCAAGATCGCTTCGAGTGCAAAGGGTTAAATAGAAATATAACGTTAAATTTAATCGAGTCATTGCACTTTTACGGTAAGTTTTGATGGTCTACTCAAACAGTTAAAGTGTTTGATATTATTAGATCCATTTCGGAGTGAAATATTTTGTTACGGTAACATCAGTCGGTAGCGAACGCTACGCGAAATAATTTGATTGAAGGTCGGATAATGATTTCCACGGTGGAAATCGACTTTCGTGGAAGTATACTACGGAGCATCCTGCACCCGCCGCGCCGACAGTTTGCATATAAAATCATCTCGGAGCAGTTTAGCGACGCGGCTGATGGAAACTTCATTTTAGGGCGGGTTCAGAGGTTGGGTTGCGGCGGGTCTCTTTTTCCCGGCCGTCTCCACTCAAATAATAATGTGGCTTAATTACATGAGGACAAGTCGATATGTTAGCGATACAAATATTTAGAGGGTGGACGGCGAGTAGCCGTGGAACGATGTTATTAGTAAATTAACCAACATCAAAGAAAATGCTGGCGATGGTCACTTACTCTGCTAATGGAAAGCCTGCATCCTCCTTCCGTGAGATATCTATAGATGTACTTATGTACGCCTGTACAGATACGTTTCTATATTTCTCTCACGGCGCTCGGGACACCGTGTGATCGCTGTGATTACGTGTATTTCTGTCTAAGAGCCCTCGGTAAAACGTACACGCTCCTACAAGTAATTAATCTTTTTAATCATCTCACAGAAAACGAACGATTGCATTTCCCTTTTTACTGAAAACCCGCAAAGAGACCGAAAGGTTATTTACAGAAATCATATAAATGAATCTTTTGTACACTATGTATGCACACTACACATAAAATAACGTCCACGGGTACGTAATAACTAAAAATTATAAAAAGAATCACCCCAAAAAATTGTAATAGAAGATTACAGTGTTTACTCGATATTTGTCCAAAACACGGGTCCAGCCAGCGACATATATCGATCAAGAGATAGAGATTTGGGACATATATAGAGTATACGTCTAAATTATACTGATCACTAATCTGTGAACAGTTCAACACACGTACGACGGGACTTGAGTCCATTTTGACCCAGAATTTGGAAAATAGTTTACAATTACGCTGACGATTAATTTCATTTGGAGGACATTTAGTTACCTAATAAAAAGATTAATGCCATATCTTCGAAAATATGTTTTCAAAAATTGATCAAGTACCATCTAAATAGCATTGTCATCTGTACAACCACCAAAAACGTTCGGTTTCTGAGTTTTAATGTGTATCATTAATAGACCGGATTTTCTGGATTTATGACAAAAATGCTTGTGAAATTTTAAACAGTGAAAGGATTGTGCGGATTTAAGAACATCTATGTGTTATTTTGAACTTACTAAAGTTCTTAAAGCAAGAAAGAAATTTCTGTATGGAAAAAAGACTACACAATGAATCCTTGATATAGATATATCAACAACACGGGTCTTGCCAGCGTCGTGTGTCGTTCAGGAGACATACTCGAGCCGTGTTATGTTTATACTTCTCTGCGTCCGAGGCCTCTCGAGCTTCGTGGCCTCTCACGGGGTATACCCCGCGGTAGTGGGGATAATTCCGCGACATTTATCATCCAGGCCATGGCGACATAGAAATTCTCGCATTCATTTCTCCAGAAATCACTGTACTTCTGTATGGAACATTTATGTATGGAATAAATATGCGTTTAACCATTTTTATTTTACATGAAGATCCGCAGTCTAGTCATTATCGTTTGAAACGTCCAAATATCGGAATTACACCGAATTCTCGCGTTCTCCCGTGGCGCGTAGCAGGTTGATCCGACCTCCGATCCTCGGGCACGCTTATATTCATTTATCACGTTGGATCACGATCGGTTAACGGGATGATGCATGTCGAGGGTTGACGCGGACATCTAGAAAGCTTGAGCCTGTGCGCATTCACCGAGGAGACCTCGTTCCTCTGATTTTCTGGCATCGCTTCTTCCGCCGTTACTCCCGGGGTCTTAAGGGTGATTTCTTTTCGTTCCTGGCCCCGGCAGACTAAATTTCGCGCGTTAAGCCCTGGGTGTAATCCTGCCCTTAATATTCAAAAACGTGATCGCCCTGCCAAGCGTCCCGAGGAGAGGAAGGAGCTGGCCCGAGAGAGGAGCCGAGAGAGCCCACGCTCTCGTCCGAACGAACTGGGCGAACGGGGGGAAGCTTTTCATATGCTAATTGGCATTCGTCATTTTCTTATGGCGACGACTTAAGTGTGCTTAGGCGTGCTAACTCCTTTACCGAGGCGTTAGACCGAGGCCGAGCCCGATGACACTGGCCCCCGTCCGCCATCTTTGAAATTGAACGGTATCTGGATTTGCCCTGATAGAACGGAAATTTGACTGCCGACGATGAATACGTAATTCGCATTGTCCCTTCGGCTGCTTCTACCTGTCCGATAGAGTAGGGCGAGGCTAAAAATCCGCCAGGTAAAATATTGGACATAAAGGCTATACTTGTGCAGTCATAAATAAGTGATGCGAGAGGGTACATACAGTCTCTGGCCAAAAAGTTAGGACCACTCACAATTTCCAACGTTTTTCTAGATAAAATGGCAAAAAGATCTTCTTTATTTGTACTGCATTTATTTATGAAAATAACGAATCTGTCTAGTACAACTAATAATTACTGGAAAAGTACCGAATAAACTGTTAGTTCTTTTAAGGCTGTTATAATATAATATAAAAATTACAAAAAATAAACTAAATTACTTACAACTAAAATAACTGTACATTATTTAGCATATGTTAAATATAAAAATGAGTATATGATACCAATAAATAGATTAAACAATACGATACATACCTGTGTTATGTATTTAGTCGAATATACATACATAGCATCTAGAATAATGTTCTTTTATACTTTCATTTTTCTAGAAGTTTTACTTAATGCTTCCTTTCGAATCTTTCTTTTCTGTATAGTTGCAAAGGTTCTGAAGATATTAATGAACAATCGTACACATAATGGAGTTTATTATTTCACTGTCGAAATTAATAATTAGAACATACCTGTGCGAATAATTGTCAAATGTATTTGCTAAGTTGGTATGATTGATGAGCGGGAAAACATATAGTGTGTATGGCAAGATGGCGTCTGTATGTATGAAGCGTGAAAACGTGCGTAGCGACAATGTGTGATCTCTATTAACAGTTAAAGAAACGATATATATTTGAAATGTTTATCTCGAACAGAGTCTTAATACAATTTATTGATATAAATATCAGGAGTGTTTATTAACATAAAAGCATGTTATTTTATTACAAAACCAACATTCTCTGCTATATCAATGTGTACTATCAAATGTTTCCATTTATTGTTCATTAGTTATACTGTCATATTGTCCTGAATATAATAGAAAAGAACTTAATCGTCACGGCATTGCTACGTACAATAGTTATGACGACTAAAACACCTTTGTAAGTATTTCACCTGCCTTGAAGAGACCCATTTGTGATGCAACTATCTTAATTGACATAGTTGTTACAGACCAACCGAAGGATTCTCACACGTGATAAGTTAATTGTCGGCTCTGCCATGACTATACAAATTAAATGGATCTTATCCGTTTCGCATAACTTCTCTTACAATTTTATTAATCAACCTTCTCGCTACAACAAATTGGACAAAAACGAAATAATAAGCTGATCAAAAATTCATATCCAGATATCTAAAGAATCTTGTGTTTACGATATTCAAACGAATTCCAATATTATTAAAATTCCATCGAAAAGCTACGTTCGTATTTACTTTTCATCCTTCCGCCATTTTTCTTCTATTTTGAGCAGATGCGAGCTTAGCGATTGTAAAGACCTACATGAAAAATCAAGTTCTCTATTAAACACACAAAACACATACGCTTAAAGCATATTTACAAGATTCAAATGAGGGATGTATCGAATCACATGTATAAAATTGGATTGCAAAGTGCTTACTGATACATCCCAAAATTACTTACAACATTCTCCAATAATCATCAGTTGCATCATTGGAGTCCCAATGATAGTCTTATTATGCTGTAGACACGAATAAAATTAAAATAACGAATCACTGAGTCATGTGTTAAAATTGAAATAAAATAATCAAATTCCAAAGTAGGACTCACTAGGACTCACTTTGGGAATATCCCTTCCCAAAATTACTTACAACATTCTCAAATAATCATCAGTTGCATCATTGGAGTCCGAGCAGTCGTCTTAATGGAGTCTACAAATATTCGATATAGGAACAAGATTAAAATATACAAATATTTATAATGTATAACTGTACAATTTAACGTGTGTTAAAATTACAATAAAAAAAAATGTAATTACTCACAACTTCCAACATGGAACTCGAAAAACTTGAAACATCCTAGCGGCTGCCTTATTGATCATGGGGTTACAAACAATCGGTTAGACTGTCGGCTGACATACCAGATACAGGTGAATATTTTTGCCGTCCGCGACGAGGTATGTACAAGCATTGCCATCGTCGGTATCGTAGCACATGCGTATATTACAGTCTAACTTTATCAGAAGATATCTGAGCAGCGTATCTGTAATAAGATAACGTGCGAGTTCGTCGATTAAAAGTGCCGCGCCTGTGGCCTCACGTTGGCCGTGTTGGTGTGTCCGATTCGCTCCGTTTTCGTGAAAAGAAAGGAAGTCTATCGTTTCGGGATTCTAAAACGACATCGCGTCGCTATAACCGCACCATTATGTGATTGGACTAACTAGTTTCGCTGCTGCACCTGTACGAAAAAGTAGCGGCGCTCTCCCGTTAAACGCGAGCGACAAGGAATCGGAACGAGCCGATCGGATTTTTCGAAATAGTAAGTGAACAAAATAAATTCGGTCAACCGGTCAAGAATTCTCGTCGATCACCGATAAATTGATAAACCGACAAATAATCGGACCACGGTCTCACCATTTTCGAAACGATACGGATCGTAGAAATAGTACTTCCAGGAATTCACTTCGAGGAGACGTCATCAGGTGATTCACGATGACACACAAACCATCGCACGCGTGCAACACGCTCGACATTTGTCTCTACTAGGTTTATGACAGTTGCAGCAATATGTGTATAGTAACTATTTCCAGTTGAACGTGCGATGAGTAAAAGTGTGTGGTACGTGAGGTTCGTTCGTTAACAGACTAATTAATCTCACGTTGTTGAATACGTTCGGCGTGCTGACCAATTTATGTGGTCTTGAAATCGTGAAGATAGTTCTCTTCGAACAGAGATAATGACCCATCGTTCAGTAACGAACTTGAAATACTAATCGTTAATAATTGCATAAGTAGTTCCAACGTTATTCATCCTTTCATTCGCATATATTACTGTTTGTTTATTTTCTTTTATACTAATTCCGAATGTACAAAATTTAATTCAATTTCAAAGCGTACCCATTAGTACTCACGTGAGAACATCGCATTTAATATGTTTTCGAAAAATTATATGATTTTATTTTAGCTCTAATATTTTCAAGAATCTATCTGTCCCTTGAAATCATAACTATAACGATCGAACAGCGGATTTTTATGCATTCGTGACACGCACACACAAATCTGCAAAACCTCGTAAAACACAAAGTTCAACGAACTCCACTATAGTTCCAGTCTACTTTTAATTTACTATACTCGATGACAACAGAAATCAAATTTTACTTCACTTTAAATTTTGTCTCTAAAAACGTAAATTGCTTAAAGATGTTCGTCTCGACGAGTATACAATATTGTCATAATTTTATGTATAATATTCTTAAATCAGTTACTAATAATTATTACTAAATTACGGTATGGATATTAAGATGAGGCATACAGTAAAATTAGAACAGTTAAATATTTATACAAAATAAACATTTTCTGTAACAATTGCTAAAACTAGGAACTAAATAAAAGCCAGTTTTATAATTTCACTAAGAAGTCGATAACATGATGATACTTTCAAATTCATTTAATGCTCGCAAGGTTTTAAATTCTACTTACCAATTTCAAAAGCATAAAATTGACAATCTACACTGGACGGTGAAATTATTAGAGCCATTTCCATAAGTCAACGACACTGCGTTCTAACACAGTCCCTCTGTACTGAACTCTTATTATTTTCCACACGCGCAATAAATATATCTTCCGTATATTGGCTCTAATAATTTGGTCACCCGCTGTAGTAACAAACTGAGAGTCCGCGTGGTAGTCTATCTTCAGGCGCGAACTTTGTTTCAAAGGAATGACTATACGCCTCCAAGAAGTGGTGAGGTCCGAAGTGGAAGGTGGTTTGACAGGACCAGCCAACCCGATACCGAACGAGTCGATCGACTGCGGTTGTGCACAATTGCCATGCCCGAAATTAGCAAGATTCGCGACGCGAAGACTATTCATCGGACTGCTGTCATGGATCGGCTTGATTCAAGCGGCTGCGTACGGATACTTTTACGTGGCTGGGCCCACGATCGCGAGGAGATTCCAAATCGATCCGTACTTGATGGGTAAATACTCCCTAATCTCACATCTTGTTGCATTGCAATTGAAAAACTGTAATGACTCCCATGAAAAAGTCTCAATTTTTTTAATTTATCATCTATTGGATTGAAACGAAAGTTCGTGGCATCTTAAAATTAAAATTCAAAGATAAAATTAAGATATGCATTCAGTAACATATTTTCCATTCTGTTCTAATACTTTTTGCGATTTTTTTATGTAATTTACGTGATTGTTTATTACTGAAGATACTAATAATTAAGTCTTATTATTTAAGATATATCTTCATCTTGAGACTACAAGTTTAAGTAATAGTGTCAAAGAATAAGCATTCAGAAAAATATAGAACAACGTTCAATGAATTATAGTAAATGGACACTCGGATAACTAGGTTATATAGGAGTCAAAAGTACTTAAATTGTGCATAATTAATTGTCACTTTTTCACTGTTTATAAATTATGTAAATCACGGACCGTTTTTCGAAAGTCACAATAGCTGTCTGCCCTTCACACTCGCAACGTAGAGATAAAGCGGACAGCTATTATGACTATGAGCATACTTCAAGTGTCATCTTTCGAAAAGTAAAGCATAGTTTATGTGTTTTATTATTCCGGGTTGCAGGCACTCCTTAATGTTTAATTTACTTCATTCTTAAAATTCGAACGGTTAACTAACACTATCTTTACTTCTTTCCTTATCACAAACGACAAACCATACCTCATATTACGTTCTCATACATTCCTTAATCCTAATTTAATTTACTTTACAATTATTCTTAAAATTTAAATTACGATCTTTACGTCTTCCCTTTTCACACTCACTCACCATACCTACTGCTCACTGACTATGCTATCCCTTCACTCACCTTGCCACTGGTTCGCTCCCATCGCTCACCCATTCTATCACTCTTCCTCTTTCGCATTCTCTTTCGATCCTCAGTGCCCTGTCACCCTTAGCCGCATCATCCCACCCTCTTTCCTTCACCTTCCCATACTTTGCCCCCTGTCTCCTCACCTTCCTCCCTCTCTTACCCTCCTTATTGTATTCACCCCCCTCCACCCATATCCAGCTTTCCTCTCCTCCGTCTTCCTTCAGAATCCTTTTTGTCATCCCTCTTCCTCTCTTCCACCCCTCCGTTGATACAACCCATCACATGTTCTCAATTTTCATCCCCTTCACCCACACACCCGAAGCTTGCATAAATTATTTAGCGTAATTATGGGAATAAGGTAAATATTCAACATTTCGGATTTGAAATTCATGTATGCATGTATATATTGATTCTTTGCCGAACATGTTGTTATGTTTCATAGAGTGTTGAGAAATATTGTGTGCGAGCTTCGTGTGTTTATTAAATTGTTACGAAATTAATAGATATTTAATATTCATATGACAAACTTTTTCCTGCTATAAATACTAACAAGCGAAATTTGTATTTCACAGAATGGGTCCTTGCAATACCAGACTTGATACCCTTCCTTTTCGGTTTACTCATTGCGTATTGGGGTGATAGGATTCACAGAGTCGCTTGGGTCGGAGGTATAGTCCTCCTACAAAGCGCTTCATACTTCGTCATGATCATTCCCCATTTGACACATCCAATTAAAGTGGTCGACGAGACCGTGGACATGACAAGACCAGTATCTAAATATGCAGGTAAGCAACAGAATATAATTAATCACATAAACTTCAAGTTTATTAGTTTATCATTATTAATTCATTAAATTGTTTTCTTTTACAAATTCTAGTAAATCAGAGATTTTCTGATCACTAAGATTATCCCTTATGATAATTTTGAGTATCGTATATTTAGGGTGTATATAGGATAGCTCATGATGCCCTGGGCTAGTGATGGGTAGGGGCCCCTCAAACAACTGCTTCTCCCACCACGTGTCTCGCGTCCTCGTTGCCCCACCGTATGTACTGTTCGTGCCTCACAAGAAATCTCGCGGAACGGAACAAGGGCAAAGGGGTCACTCGCTCGCACCGCCTCTATCCCCACCGTTGACGCTCCAGTAGGCCAATGCTTAGGCTTTGCGTGCCATTTGCGCTCTGAACAATCAGCCTCGCATTCCTTTCACGAGACTTCTTGTGCGGCACGCACAGTACCTTCGTAGCAATACGCGTTAGGCGAAGCGCGTTCTCTCTCCATGGTATCGGCGCTTACTGCAAAGGGACAGTGGGCATTATGGTCGGGACCGTCTTATCTCAATTGCGACAAAAATGCCCAACCTTGCCATAGGCCATTGTGATTCTTATTTCATAGCTGATCGAAAAATCGCTTCTTAAACGATCAATAATTGTTTAAAATTAATTATTATTATTACTTTTATATTGCGAATGAAGCACATAGGAATGTTAATGAATATGGAATATTGTTCGCAACAACGAAACAGATACTCGTTAAATACATTTTCCTTTTTCCAGACGATAATCGCGAGCTGTGTTCCGGAATTCCAACCAAAGTACTTGCGAAAGAGGAGGAACCGTGTTACTTTACGTTCGCTGCTTTGATTCTCGTGCAAATTATTACCGGAATTGCAAATATTTCGTATTATGCACTAGCCATTTCTTATTTAGACGACAACACGAAAAAGAAACACGTTGCTGGATTTATTGGCGTCGCTATTGCTGTGAAAATTGTGGGCGTTCTTCTGGGCTTCATCTTGGCATGGGTGTGCCTCAGGTGAGCGAACCTAACAAATTACAGTAATTAAAATTTTAGCACACCTAACAAACAAGAGTAATACACATTTTAGTACATATGATAGACTACAATAATTTTTAAATAGCCATAGACAATGATTTAATTTTAATTAGATAGTACGGAAGATAAAACAGACTTCAATACAGTTATAAATCTTCACTTAATTAGTTAATAATTTTTCAATTCTCAATATTTCAAATTATTATAATATAAGCGGGACACGAATGTAATGTCGTTATTGCACAAGTCAATATCTCACTGATAATAACAGCTAACTTCGTACAGCTACGTTGTTCAGTACATGGCTGCAAGTTCAGGAGACTTGTTAGTACTGTTTTGTACAAAAATATTGTTTTTTTAGAAGTTATGTTCGAATTGACCGATTCAAATTCAGAAAAGTTGCACATTTGGCATTGTATGTTATACGAATTTCGAAAGGACAGCAATGTCGCAATATGTACAAGAAACATTTGTGTAAATGCCAA
>JAQQRP010000213.1:0-13005 GCA_028454245.1 Halictus quadricinctus
AACAACACAAAATCTGAACAAAAATTTTCAAAACTTTTTCAACTGTGAAAATTAGAAATATAGACTCCCGTGAAATGAACTTCTCTCATTGATAACTGTTATAAGTGACCGAAATGAATTTCTCTCAACGACAACATTTACCAATCCTTATTTGTAACTAATACGATTTTCCATGACTTTTATCTTTTTGGTTATAACAGTTATGGTCCCTGAATTCAATCTCTTCATTTTTAGAAGGCAACAAGTATCAATTACTTTTAAGACACGGTTTAGTGTTAATAACTCCTTAACAAAGCCGCGGAGAACATTTTTGAAAGGGAACAAATTACTTCAAAATACCCCGGGAACCTCCCCTTTCAATGGAGTTCACCATTTTTGGGACACCCTGTATAATAACACGATGATACTATTTGTATTAGGTGTATGAATTAATTCGGTCCGTTTTTTTTTCTTTCAGAAAAGACTTTATGGCGAAAAAACACGAAAAAGTACACTAACCGAAGTACAGTGAATTCTCGATATACGTCCACGACACGGATCTTACTAGCGTCATTTTTTCATCCAAGAGACATACCCGAGCCGTGTTATGTTTACACTCCTCGGCGTCCAAGGATATAATAACTAATTTATCGCCAAGATAAAGCCTTTTGCAGATATTAGAGGTCAGCAAATTACATGGTACAGCAAATTCACCGCCAAACGGACCGAATTAATTCGCACACCTAACACGTAATGAAAATGATTATAAAACGAGAAACGAATTTTCCTGTTC
The DNA here is from genome assembly GCA_028454245.1 of Halictus quadricinctus. Classification (NCBI taxonomy): domain Eukaryota; kingdom Metazoa; phylum Arthropoda; class Insecta; order Hymenoptera; family Halictidae; genus Halictus; species Halictus quadricinctus. Next base: position 773 of record JAQQRP010000213.1, read on the forward strand.
CGAGCTTCCACATCTTGCACTGTTATTTTGCATAAACATCGGCAGTCTAGTAATCGGGCAGCATTCATTTGTCAATCGGATGGTAAAACCGAACGATACGGAAACGCTCTGATGCTATCTCCGCACGACGGATCGATCACAAGTTCCCAACGTGGTCCAATCAGTCCAGCATCCAACGTACTTGACCACAGGTTGCCATATTCGCTGAAAGTCTTCCGCTTTAGGGAATAAAATCCCACAGCAATATAAACAATGACCAACCGGATATTCAATGCCACATACATGTTGGCATTGGCGTCCATTTGAGCAGGTTGGCATAGCGTGGAGTTAGCATCAGAGTGGCCAAGTTGTCGGAGCCTGGTCCTCTGCGGTGAGGTGGCCAGGAAGAAAGACGACTTTGGCGACGATTGCGCGAATGATTTGCCAAGGTACTTAAGAACGACCGTGATTTTTCGCAGATGGGAATCCGGTGACTGGGACTGGCTACGCGGAGTCGCAGAACAACGGGCCGGCGGCCGTGCAAAACGGGACGTCCAGCTCAAGCTCGAGCATCGGCGATAAATCGAGCGACTCGTCGCCGGCGGCGAAGGCACCAGGAGGCGGTCGCACACGCGTCCCACCTGGTGGATTCTCATCCGGCCTCTGGTAAAACCGCTGCGACCCGGGACACCGACAGCTGAGATCGCGGCTGCAATCGTCCGTCTTTCTCGCCCCGTCCACCCTTCCAGCGTCCCCTCACGATCGAACGATCAACCCCAGGCCGCCGATTCCTCGAGGACGTATCTCGCACTCTTGGTACCGCTCGGTCGCCTCGGAAAATCAAATCGCACCCTTCGGGAACCCTTTGAACACCGCTTCGACACTGTGTCCCTTCTCGAAGGACACGCACCCTCACCGATCGACCGACGCCGACGATTTTCCTCGAGGATCTCCTGCCTCCCTCTCGGTGTCGAATCAAATCTCACGATCTACTGATCCCGTTCAACCCTTCGAACCCTTCCGCAGGGAAACGACACGATCGAGGGGGCTGTTGCAACAAAGGTTTCAAGAATGGTCCAAGTCAGAACAGATCCTGAAACTATCGCTGAAAGATCATTGCGAAGAGCGATATATTAAAATAAATAAAATGGTAATGATTAGACTGCTCTGCGAGACGGAAACCATGCGTGCGCATCGCGATCGCGAGAAACGGGAGCCGAAAAGAAAAATCTTTTTCCTTCTTCAACCATTTGAAAAAATAATACAATTTTGAACTCATCTGTATCGCGCGTGCATCGAATCGGCAGTCTAGTAACAACGATCGTGGTCGATTTTATGAATTTTAATGTACCCCTCCGGACCGCACACTAAATTTAGGAAGTCGTCGGCCGGTTCTCAGAATCTGTTCAGTCTCGAACCAACCCTTTGTCTTTAAAACACGGTAGAACTTCGTTTATCCAAACTGATAAAAAATCAGTCCGCCCTTATCACGTGGTTTGGATAAAAACAGAGATCAACAAGAAAAGTATAAACGAAGTTCGACAGTGTAGAAAATTCGGCGAGCGTGTACGCTTGATGACAACAGCTTTTCGAATTCCATCTCGCAAATTACGAGGAGTACAAGGATCCCGTTAACGATTAAACGATGCTGTCGCTTTTTATCGATCGATCTCGTCCGAGAATCGAGCGACCGACGCCACGTCGATCGAGGGGTTCGGGAAGATCGAGAAGAATTTCCAAGCGGATCCGACAAGGACGTAAAATGATCGCGAGGGGGCTGGAAGGGCCGACAAGCGGACAGACGGCGCGGTATAAGATGAGGAAGGAGAGCATCGAGAAAGGAACGAAACGAGAGAGAGAGGTGAAAAAAAGAAAAAATGAAAACCCCCTCCGGGGATCGATCGCCTAGGTCCTGATCGCGCGAGACGTAATTCAAGTAATCGTTCTGTTCGAAAGATCATTCCCCCCCCCCCCCAGAAAGGAATCTTCGTTTCCCCCTGCAGTCTTTTTGTAAATGCGTAACTCTTAAGGTACTGTACTACACGGTAGAGCTCTCGTTCTTTCGAATCATTGGATCAAAGGTAGAGCAAAGAGCAAAAAGCAAAAAGCAAAGAGAGGTAGATAGGTGACGCGAACACTTCTGTCGAAGAGACGTTTACCGCGACGTGTTTCGAGCTAGAAAATCTGGAACCGGTACCCGAGGCCAGCCCGACACGATTTTCCATCGCGAATTCGGCCCTGGTTCGCCATTTACAATTTTCGGTTTGACCACCGGTGTCCTCTCTGACCGCGCACACCCCTCTTCTACCCCTCGCACGCTTCTCTGTTTCGAGCACCGTCGAACACGCATTTCACTTCTCGTGTCCCGACTTAAATTATTTATTTTAAACGATATTACGAGTAGAACGTAGTTGATCGAACCGAATCGAATATTAGCCCGCCGACGAGGGTTATCCTGATCTTGAGAATGGTGTTCGCGAAGCGTGCGAGGGTCGAACGTACTGTGGTTCCGGTCCTCGGGGTTGTTCTCACCCCTCCCCGTCGTTCTCCTGTTGGAGACGCGCGCGAAAGTATTTGGAAAGATAGTTATACAGAGGCTTGTATGCGTTCGCACTATATGCGTTTATAAAGAATTACTTTCCACGGGGATCGTGAGAGTACCATCCCCCTTCGTAGGGGGGTGTGCGCGTCGCCAGAGGCGCGACCATTCACTTTTTGACAAATCTTTAAAAGGCCGCAGTGAACTCTCGATATATGTCGACAACACGGGTCTTGCCGGCGTCTTGTATCGTGCAGGAAACATGGGGTATACCACACGGTAGTAGGGATAATCCCGCGACATTTATCATCCACCAGGCCTTGGCGACGTATATCGAGAAATCACTGTGCCAAGAAGACGGTGTACGATTAATTCACTCTCGTCCTTGATCGTTGTCTTAATGAGAAATAATTAACGGGGGCTGGAGAGAACAATGCGCGACGCGTGGCGAGGAGAGAGAAAGACAAACGGACGGACGGACGGAAAGATTGCTGAAAAAAAATGGTATCTCTCTCTCTCTCTCTCTCTCTCTCTCTCCCTCGACTGTTTAGACTGGTAATTTCGCGGACGATCGATTCGGCGATAGGGAAAAAAAAGGAACTCGACAAGTAATTATATAGGAACGTCCAGAGTGGTGGAAGAGAGCGCTCGACAGAGACACACATACACACACACGGGCGCAGGATATTAATTATTTAGATAACGTTCGACGAACACCTCGGAATTGTACATTAGAAGTAGACAATATGTTACTCGAAGAAAGAAGATAAAAAAAAAGAAATAAAAACTACGATCCTTGTAACCGATTAAACGAAAACAAAGGAAAAAAAAAGAACCCGAGTCAAGTGCTTTCTTAATTTCTGTGCCTTTTTCGAACGTATATAAGTTTTCTTTGGTTTTTTTTCTATTTTCGAACGCGCCGTCACCTGTCCATACACATCAGGAGGGTGAGAGAGAGAGAGAGAGAGAGAGAGAGAGAGAGAATGAAAGAGAGCGAGAGAGAGAGAGAAAGAGAGAGCACGGTTCCTTTTCTTTTATTCATTGTGTTTCCTGTTAATTTCGTTCACTCGATAAAAAGAAGGCGAGAAGGAGAGAATCGCGAAGACGTGATTTCGCATTCACGCGGGAGGATATAATTATTAATTTTACTACTAATCGTACGTAGGAAGTTACACACGCTGATACTCTTACCCCCCTCCCATCGACTTATCAACCGTAACGAGTTATGATTATTAAGTATCTGTTTATCGATTATTATCTCTGCACACACCTGCGGTCTACTCGAAGAAAAACGAGCATAGCAAAGTGAATCCTAAATCGAACTTCCTCGAGGATGATGTTCTTTCATAGTTGTGCCGAACTTTTTCCAGGCCCTTGCTTTTTTCTTTGTTTCACTATTGTGTACAACGCTGTAATTGTATTTATTTCACGGCAAGACTCGTACATGCATACTTAACACGCGGACACACACGTGCAAACATGTACACGGACACGAACACAGGTACACACGCACACACAGACAGACAGACACACAGAGAATCAGACTCGATCGCCACATTTTCCTCTTACTTTTCCGGAGATAACAAGAAACGTTTTGTTCTTCGTCGTTTGGTGTGAGTAAAATCGCATTGTTTGTATCGCATCGTATTCGTCATAAGTAGCCCTTTTGTACTCTGGCATTAATTAATAAAATTTTGTAAGCAACAGATCTCTCGTGTTTCACTTCCCTGTACGAACCGCGCGGCGTCGCGTCGAGCAAGAGAATCCCAACACGCAGCTCGATCTTTTTCAATGAATTTTATTACCAAAATAGGCGTGTACACTTGTATCAAACAATCGTAGAAAACCGTGGTAACGCAGCTGTGTAAATACACGACAAATAAAGACAACGTAATACTGGGGAAAAAAGCGTAAATAGATGCAGACTGTGGGTCCGTGTGCGTTTCTACCATGCACGAGTTAGTTCATAAAGTGCGAGTGATCGATCCTCTACTCGATAGAAGAGATTCAACGAAAAGAAGACTGAATTTCGCGCATAGATCCACAGCCTAGCTATAAATTATCCAGAAGACGAACGAGGGATGACCCGATGGGATCGCCGCGTGGATGATTCAGGTAAGCCGGAGCGATGGATGATCTCTACAGAGCAGCGATCAAGTCTCTTATCGCTGGCCCGTTCGCTTTGCACAGAGACACGAACGTGTGTTTCTGATTCGTTTCCGATTCGAGCCTCTTCGAGATCTCGTGCGCTCTACTCGTGATAGCAGGTGGCACGCCGGCTAACCGGGCCGCGTTGAAACCATAAGACTTAGGGCAAGCACCCTCGCTGAGCTTGTAAAGGAACGTCACCGTCTCTTGGGATACCTCCTCCTCCTCTTCGTTCTCTACCATGCATGCCTGCGAATATTGAAAGAAGAATCACTCTCGGTTTCTTGTATAAGCGAATTATTGTTAAAAAGACAGTTGAAATGCAAAGGGGCTGGCGTGTCCAGTAGTTTTTTTAACCCTTTCGTTAGGAGCACCGACTATAATCGGCACCAATGCTACGATCTGTGTGTACGAGCGCCGACTACAGTGAATTCGCGTTATAAGTCCCTCGCGCGGTTCTGGCGAGGGACATTTAGACGAAATCTGTGGTTCTGGATATGTAAATGACCCTCGCGTCTATATGGCCAAAACCAGGGACATAAAGACGGATAGGGTTAGGTTAGGTTAAAAAAAACTTTGATGCAATGTTGCACGTAGAAACGGACAGCGAAGCTCGGGAGCGGGGTATACCCCACAGTAGTGTGGGTAATTCTAGGGACCGGTAAACGCGAGGCTTGTAGGGACTTATATCGGGAATTCACTGTATAATCAGCACCAATACGACCAATCTTCGGCCAAGCGGATTACCATAACGGAAAGGTTAAGCACAGTCCTTAATTAACACGTGCCAAGTCGTTTTTGCTTGACTTGTCGTTCAGGCCATTTGATGTTTGGGCATTAAATAAATATGTCTGCGTGCTCCATTGGTGGTACACGTAGCCTGAAGATCAAGTTTACATACACGTGGCAAGGAACGTGTTAACGCTTAGGAAAATCTTCATATAAAAGAGGACTGACCACACGCTATGTGTGCATTTTCGGGACGGCGCCTCGTAGAGCGGTCGTACCGAAATAAGTTTGTGACACAGTTCGGAAATTACCATATGAGCCAAAGTAACGTCCTTGTTGCTCTTGTAGTCCTCCACAAGGGAATGGTAGTGCGTGGAGAACAGTGTTCGGCATTTCAACTTTGTCAACGCGTCCACCACCGCAGCGGCGATCGCGGTTCCATCGTAGGTCGACGTACCCCGTCCTAAAAGATACAAGGAACGTTATATTGACAAATGATTAACTTCCAGGTCGCGGAGAATACGTCGAAGGTATGCGTACCTAGTTCGTCGAGTAGAACAAGCGAATACGGTGTGGCGTGTTGCAATATGGCTGCAGTTTCGCTCAACTCTACCAGGAAAGTACTCTGACCAGCCAGAATATCGTCGTTTGCGCCCAATCTTGTGAAAATGCGATCTACTATCGTTAGACGACAGGAACTAGCAGGAACGTAGCATCCCTGAAACCGAGGAAATCGCTCGTCAACACCGGGAACCATGACCACGATTATGTTGTCTACACGTACGCAGGCTCAAGAAAGTATTCGAACGCCCTTTAAAACACTATACCTTTTTTTTAAATTAAATCAAACGATCTGACCTTTTTGAGCAATTAGAAGAATTGGTTTTCCAAATGATGTGCAGAAAAGATTTTGAAAAAATTGCAATTGGTAAGAATTACATGAGAAAATAAAAATGGCATTTACTACAACTTTTTTATTTGAGCCTGTTATGAAAATTTAAAATATGTCGATTAACATACACACGAGCTACAAACAGTTAAAAGTCGTGGAAATCGTATTTTTTCACGACTTTCGGTCAGGTTCTGCTTAAAATCCACAGATTCTAATCTGGCTTCGATTTCGGAGAAATTTTCAGTTTGTGTATAACTGACATAGATCTACAAAACGCATATTTTGAATTTTCATTACAGGCTCAAATAAAAAGGTTTTGGATAGTGCCTTTTCTATTTGCTCTTATAATTCCTAGCAATCGCAATTGTTTTAAAATCCTTTTTGGTTCGGTCCAATTTAAAAAAAGTTACACTGTTTTAAAGGGCATTCGAATACTTTCGTGAGTCTGTGTATAATCCTGTAGAAAAGTCATACTATTTGCGTCATGATCGTCAGAAGCGCTGCCTGTCGCATCAGCGTGGATTTACCGCCCATGTTCGGTCCTGTTAGTATCACGAACGAAGCAGTATTTTCAGCGGCCAGTATAGTGTCGTTCGGTATGAAATTGTCCGACGTTATGCACGGGTGTCTTCCTTCTTTTATGTCGATGAATATCTGCGACAAGATAATTACATTAAAATATTATCTAATTATACAGGGTGTTTGCGAAATCGTGGTACAACCGGCAAGGGAATGATTCCTCAATGATTGAAAATCGAGTTTGAAAATTGGTTAGGCACGCGTGCACTTAGACAGAGTCTACTTTATTCGCCCGATGTAGCTCGCAATTCTGCTTGCCGTTTGGGTTTATAAATAATGTAGAGATTGTTATTAATTAAAGCCATACCATATCCTAAACCATACAGTTTACAGATGCAAGCAGCAATGGAAATTGCGGGCTAGACTGAGCGAACAAAGCAGACGCTAAGTACACGCGTACCTAACGAATTTTCAAACTAGATTTTTCTCGAAAATAAAGCCCCGTATGAAAAAGCTATATTCCTTCTTTTCGACTAGATTTTATGTGAGGAATCATTTCCTTGCCGGTTGTACCACGATTTCGCATACACCCTGTATAGAAGACGGTGTGTCTTTCCAAGCGAACTAATGTCTGAACAAAATTACATTTCCATCCGAGCCGTCCTCGATTTCTGGTACACACATGTCACCGCTGAGAGCGTACTCCGCCAGAGAAATGAGAACGTCCAAGACAGACAGCTTGTAAACAGCCATATTCCACATGTCGTATTTCTCGCTGAATTGAGCGAATATCCTCCTGTTCAGATCCTTCAACACCTTGTCTTTGTGTTCCTCGGCGTTCATTTGTCGGCCCAAGAGTTCCTGAAATTTTGGTTGCATTAAGACCGCTGCTAGCGTGTTTCGTGAAAAGTCAATCAACAGTTTCGTTACTTTAGCTTCAGCGGTGTAATAACGTTTGAATCCTTTCCTCTGTGACATCAGCTCGTACCCGGAGCCAACTTTCCTCATTTGAGACTCCGGAATCTCGATCTGATAACGCTTCTTATCGGTCCCGTGGTACGTGACTTTCACGCCGAAATGCCGTCTCTGCTTTTCAAGGTACTTTTCTAAATCTTTCTTCACCTCCGCGAGCTCCATTAAAACGGAGTCGTACTCGTCGTCCACTCCTTTCTTTGGAACGATGCAGCCTTCCTTTTTCGCCGCTTCGTGGTCGAACGCGGTCTACAACACGATATACGATATACAAAGATAGGTAATAGAAGGTATAGATCAACGATTGAAATGTTATAATCACCTTGAAGTAATCCAAAGTTTCTCTCAGCGATGGAAATTCTCCGTCCGGTTCTATTTTGGTGTGACGAGCTATCAACGGGCTGTTGAAATCTGTAATACGAAGAGGACGTCAATCCAGAGTGCTAAATAGTACGCGATATATTAATTTGTACCTTCGAACAAAGCAACTATTCTTAGGACATCCTCGAAGCTGCTGAGAGTGGTAGTGAAGTCTAAGATTCGTTTCTTCGAATACGTGTGACCCTCGAACATAATTGCTCTGGCGTCGGGATGATTGGTCATTTTTGCTGGATTTCCATGCGCGTGAATTCTACGGGTACAAGCAACGTTAAATAAATAAATGCTCGAGATTTTTTAACCGAGTAGGTTAGAATTTCACCCACTTGCTTAAAAGCCTTTCAAGATCCGGAAGACCGGCCATGATACTGCGAGCAGTTTGCACTGCTTCGGTGCGATCCATTAGTTCTTGTATAGCTTGCTGCCGTTCTATTATCACATTTTTGCGACAGGAAGGCCTGCAGATCCATTCGCGCAACAATCTTTTACCGAACGGTGTACAACAACGATCTAACGTTTTCATCAGAGAGCCTTCTCCGAAGATCCGCAGATTGTTGATCGTGATGGCGTCTAAGACCATGTTATTCGCAAACTTGGATGCTCCCGAAGACTCGTTCGAGTAGTCTGGCGGGACGTACGATTTAAATCGACCTTGTGCCAGTAACTGTTGTTCCAGGAAGTAGTCTTTAAGCAAGTACACGCATCCTCCTAAAGCGTGCACAGCTAATTCCTTGTTGTCTGCTGGAGTCAAGCCTAGACTATCGCCTGGATTCAGGTACGGTTGTAAACCTTCAGGCCACGAAAAACTGGAGTCTGTTGTCTTTTTGAAGTATTCTCCTTCGTGGAGATTCTTTAAAGTGGTCGAAGCCGACCAGAACTGAGACTCTCGCAGGAGCGGTTCCCTGATACACGCTGCCAAAGTATTGTTTAAAATTTGTAATGTCTTCGAGGACAGATTGCCGCGTTCGTATACAATGTGAACCGGTGGATAATGAGCGAGAAGCGTTAGGATCCTAGAATTGCAGCGATCATCCTCGAATTGTCCGAGATAAAAATCTCCGATCGTGGTGTCCAAGAAACACACCCCATAATGGGACGTGTTTTCACCGGGTGAGCATTTCTCGACGAGAGACATCAAGTAATTCGAATTCGGCGTCGAAGCCTCTACATCCTGCGGAGTATACACCCGAGTACCCTTCGAGCTTATTTGGCAAATTTCTCTTTTTACAACTTTGTCGAATTTCGTTGGTTTGCTCACTGAAAAATATTATATGTATATGCAATCGGTTAAACGATATCGAAAGTATTGTGTTGAAACGTTGTCTTACTTTTGCTGCAACGTTGGCTCATCATCTCTGGATTCTCTGTTTGTTCTATCCTGGCTACTTTGTACCCTCTCTCTATAAGACTCGCCGAGAAACGGCCGTATCCAATCTCTGGAAATCCGGAATGAGCGAATTCACCCTGCAACGTAGAAATATTTCTTTTATATTTGTTGACCTGTAAACTCGGGGAATGAGATTTTACCCTGCCCTTGAGAACTTACACGCATGAACGTGAGATTGAGCTCTTTCACTCCAGTGACAGCATCCATGTGATACAGTTCATAAAATTTTCCCACTTTGAAGAAGAGAACACAGTCGAAGTGTTTGCTCTTTAATTCCCACCACTGTCTCATAGCCTGTAAGAAGGAAATTTCATCGGATGTTTGTTACATCGGACTGTATGTTAGTCTACTGTATGCGCTTTTTACGGGAGTCTGCTGGGTCAAGAAGTCCATAGGAACATAGACGGTTTTCGGATCGTAATCCGGATCTCCTGGTGACCTTCTATTAATGTCTTTTACTTTATTCGGCTGTAGAAAATCGTACTTCAAATGTCGCCAAGAGTCCACGGCATTGCTGCCTTGAGCATGGGCAGGCTGAGATGGTTTTGACTCTGCTTTTTCCTGCAAGAGTGTCAGCTTAATTTCTTGAGTAGTAGATCGAGCAAAAGAATTAACAATCTCGTGCTTACCACTTTACCATTCTTTTTCGGAGCAGCTGAACGTGTAGGCTTGGTATTAGACACCTTCTTTCTTTTCTGAAATACAGTTTGCATTAAATAATTAAGACCAACTGTTTCTGGATGTATTTATTTCATTGTTTACCACTGGTGATTCTTCATCGGTTTGTGTGTCTGGCTCGCTTTCAGGATCTCCTTCTGAACATGAATCAGACTCTGTTGCTTCTGTGGGATCTATATTGATTCGATTAGAAAGGCAAAAAGTAATAATTAAATATAATTTTGAAAAATTCGCTTGTTAAATTAATTAAATTATTGAAGTTTTATGCAAAACCTGGTTTAAAATCATCTCCGGAATCCTCCCCAGATTCCTCATCTGGAATAATTAGTCTTGGTTTCTTGAGTTGCCTTGTCTCCTCTTTATCTTTTTCCTCTTCATCGTCATCTTTATAAATTCTTTTTCTATCCTTTTCCTCGACAGTCTTGTTCTCTTTTCCTTTGCTGGGAGTTTTATCTGTGCACAAAAAAAATCAACTAATTTATCAACAAAAACAATTTTATCAATGAATTCATTCAATTACACTGTCTCACTATTTCACTACTTAAATAGAAATTTGCTTAAATATTCACAGTCTAATATATTGGGTACCTAACTATGATACGAATTAATACTACATTTTTTCCCAGTATTTTCTTTCGTATTGTAATTTTACATAACCTAATTCTGTATGCGGTCTGTACGTAGCATGAAATGTCATTCATGGCATTGTCTTTTATTAATTTTAATAAAATATGAAACACAATATACTTTTGGTCCTTTGTTCTTTTGTTCTTTTCGGCGTCGAAGATTTTTCTTCATGAACAGATTTGTTAGCCGGTGATTTAGGAGATTTCGGCGACGAAAAATAATTATACAGCGTATTTATTTTCGACATAATATTAACAAATAGTACATAAGTTAATACATTAAATAATTCGTTCTTTGAGTCTCTTCGCAACCGGCACGTTTTCGTTAGAAAATATTCTGCACAAACGATTTGTGTTCACATTGAGTACGTATATCTGCAACGCGCCAATCACTATGATTCAACCAGAGACAATTTATGGGATAGACTGGACATCTTATAGAAAATCTCTTTGTATGTTTACATAACAATTTTTATCGTAAATTATGTCAAACTAATTAGTTATTTGAGTGTTTTGCAGAACAACCAGAAGAGAAGAGACAGACGAGGAGAAGATTGTGAGATAATAATATAAATATTTATTTTACCAGAAAAATAATCATTAAGAATGTAGATACATGGTATATAATAAAAAAAAAAATAATGTCTGTTTATCAAACCTCCTCACACATACTTTTTTCCAAAAGCTAGCCTAGAATAACGAAACAAATAAATATTTTCATAGAATAGTAATTCAAACGTATATTAGAAAACTTAATTATCTTGCTAATTACTCAGTTACAATTAATGTTTTTTATCTCAAAGTGTCATAGTGATGCAGTACATCTAATCTTTTTTATAAATTCCATCATTATTGCTAGTTATTGTTTTTTAGTTTAAATAGTCTGTCCATGTGCGCTGAAACACTGCACCATCTAGCGGTGAAATGCGCGAACTATGCCGAACTATAAAAAACCGTTAATAACTATTAATTTGACGTAAATTCCATCCGAAAAAATGTGTGGATCTGCGCAAGAGTTCAAACTACCATCCTGAATTTTTAAACTGTGCCGATCAATCGTAGAATAAACAAAAAAATTAATTATTGAAAGCTTGTTCTCGGTTACACCAGCGCGACGGTGGCGCCATCTACGGTGGCGGATTTAGGAACTAATTTCCCTATCCGCGTAATGAGTAAGACAAGGACAGAGATAGTGTGCGACAAAGACAGTAGAGGTCGCGCTTGTGCCACCTACTTTTCTGCGACGCTTCGAATACCCTGATAAGTATTAGGCACACATGCCACCGAGTTGGTATCCGACAAGGACAGACTTATGCAATTTACGGAGAGAGAGAAGGATGGACATAGGCCTTCTCGCTCACCTGCGTAGTCCGAGTGATTATTTGT